>LR999966.1:42494478-43064736 GCA_905220375.1 Tachina fera
TTTACAATACTAAATAAAAATAATGATAAACATATGTGGATATGTAATAAAAAATTAACAAAACATAAATAAAGATTAAACAAAATTCAACAAGTTAAAGGAACATTTTGAAATCGTAAAAAACAAATTGGCGCAAATTGTCACAAAAATTGTCATTTTCTGCGCAATCTTCTATGTCATTTAAACATATCTTAAAAAAATGGCAATGTTTTAATAGCAGCGTTTACAATAGCCCAGCTCCAATCAACACAAATTCTTTTACAGAGTGGCCATTTTATTTTATTTTGAAGGCAAAATACTTTGATATCCATAAAAAATGTGCGTATGTCTTCTTCATAATGGCGAGCTAATAAAGCCTCCGCTATAGTATGCCTTTTTTCCCCATCTGCAACGTGCAAAACAATTCTATATAGAAACACCCTCTTGGAGTCTTTAACTAATTTTTCAACAACTCCACCTGTTGCATCCACAAAAAGAGTATTTCTACTTTTCTTTATTAGTTGCCCACCGAATTTGTATTTTAAAAGTTTATATACATATTTGCCCCGGTATCCAAATACTGTCGAATGCTTTTTAGAAATCTATAAGGCAAGCACCTGTACAGAGGGATTTATTCCAGTTCCAGTTAATGAATGAAATTAGATAATGAATTGCATGAATAGTGAAATGTTTATATTTGAAGCCAAATTGCCTATCATTAACCAACTGGTTCAAAATGGTTTTTTTTCATAAAACAGTTCACTAAACAAATGTCCAATGACTTGGAAAATTTCTTTTGCAACACAGTCTTCCTGAACAATATAAAATACAGTTATGCCCCTTTTTTTACATTACATCCTTTCGTCATTTGTAAAAAAAGTATAGAAAGTATTTTTCTACTCTTTAAAATCTAGGATTTTTATACCCTTTACCAAAAAATGGTAAAAGGGTATATATAGGTTTTTCATTCCGTTTGTAATTTCTACAATATTAATAACCGACACATAAAGTATATATATTCTGGATCCTTATGCATAGGGAAGACGAACAAGCGATGTCCGTCTGTCTGTCCGGCTGTCTGTACGTGAAAGCGGTTTTCCCAAGCTCCCAGAAGAGCTAGAGACTTCGTTCTTGGCCTAGTGTGTCAGAAATTTTCCGAAAAATTTTGCTATTGAAAATCAGCAAAATCGAACTGACGGTTTCAGAGCTGGAAAACTCAAACTCTATTTTCGCATAGAAAATAACTACCGAAAACTAGTTTTTATTACTTTTTTATTAAATTAACTTATTTTAGACTTCGGTGTGAATAAAATTGGTATTTATAATTAAAAAAAAATTTAAATTTAACAAATTAAAAAAACGTTTCCAGGGTTGGACAACTTTAACTTTTTTCCTAATAATTAAAGATATTTCATGTTTTAGGAAGAAGGCTATTTTCTCAGGAACGGTAAAAGCTACGGGTCTGAAATTTGGACAGTGTATGTAGAACTTTGGTCGCTAGGATTTAAAGGGTGTGCCAAAATGAGCGACGAAAACTTTCAAAATCCCATGTAATATACATACAATTGTATGTACATATGTATATTGACACTTGAAATTTGTAAACTTAGTGCATTTTTATATAGGCTACAACAATTAACACTAAAAATAAAAAAATTTAAATTAAAGGGTAGCCCATCAGTTAATGCAATTTTGACTATGTAATTTTCACAAATTGCTATATCTTGGGAACCGTAAGAGTTAAACTCTTGAAATTTTCAAAAACGTTAAAACTCAAAAATCCGAAAATTATAAAATCGCCATAACGACAAAAATCGCCAAAATGAAAAAAAATCGCTAGAATTAAAAAAACGACAAAAACCGCAAACACAAAAAAATTGCCTATATGAAAAAAAATCGGCAAAAAATAAAAAAATCGCCTAAATGTAAAAAAACGTCAAAATCAAAAAAATCGCCAGAACGAAAAAAAATCGCTTAAATTAAAAAAACCACCAAAATAAAATAAATCGCTAAAATTTAAAGAGCACCAAATTAAAAATAATGCCAAAAACCTAAAAAATCGCCAAAACGAGAAAAACGTGTCAAAACTAAAAATAGTCCCACAATAAAAAAAAACGCCAAAAATCGCCAAAACAAAAAAAAATTGCTTATATGAACAAAAATCGCCAAAAACCAAAAAAAAATCGCGTAAATAAAAAAAAGTCGCCAAAAATTAAAAAAATCGCCAAAACGAAAATAAATCGCCAAATATTAAAAAAAAACTCCAAAAACCGAACAAATCGCCAAAACAAAAAAAAAATGCCTATATAAAAAAATCGCCAAAAATTAAAAAAATCAGCAAAATCAAATAAATCACCAAACCGAAAAAAAATTGCCTATTTGAAAAAAAATCGCCAAAACGAGAAAAAGTGTCAAAATCAAAGAAATCGCCAGAACGAAAAAAAATCGCCAAAATTAAAAAAAACCGAAAAAAATCGCCAAAACCAAAAAAATCTTTAAATGAAAAAAAATCGCCAAACTTAAAAAAACCACCAAAATAAGATAAATCACCAAAATTTAAAAAGCACCAAATTAAAAATAATGCAAAAAACCTAGAAAAACGCCAAAACGAGAAAAAAGCATCAAAACTAAAAAAACGCACAATTTAAAAAAAGGGCAAAAACAAAAAAAAAATCTGGTAACGAAAAAAAAGCACCAAATTAAAAAACGTCAAAAACGCAAAAAACAGCAAAACTAAAGAAACCCTTATTGAAAACGCTTAAAACCGAAAAAGCCCCAAAAACGAAAGAAATGCCAAAATTATATTTTATATAGGCTAAAGTTCATATAGTATTACTACGGAACCCTTCGTGCGCAAGTTAGAGTCGCACTTTACTGAATTAATTTGTAGTAAATGGAGATGGAAATAAAATGTATCGCTAAATTACAGTCCTAACTATAAAGTTAAATAAAGAACATGTTCTGTTTCATTTCCCTGAAACCGTTCCTTTGAGCTCAAGAAATTCCAAGAAATTGTTTAGGAATAAACGTTTACATAATAACACTATATATACCTTTTCCAATGGGATGTTTAAATTGAGGAAATTAACAATTTTGCAAAATCAAAGATTATTAAATAAAAAAAGTTACATCGCTTACTTGGTATGGAGGTACAATACTAAAACTATTTTCGAAGTTCGAAGCTTAAGCGAACATTAGATCGAATCTCATGTCATCTGGGATATTAAATATTGTTTTCATTTGATAATTTCTCAAATGGTACCTTCATAGCGAACAGTCGATTAGCGGAGTTTTTTCTGACATACAAACAAACAAAAAATTATTCGTAGTACATATTATTCGTAATAGGTACATACTGACTTTAATAAATAAGCTTTATTGCTTTGATAATATTTTTTACATAGTGGAAATAACAAATACAAGAAAAACGCAAACAAAAAAAATATAAACAGTGACATTGAGGAATACTCTATACGAGTACCTCAAAAACAGACAAACAATCATAAATTACAAAAACAAAAAAAACCGTAAGCAAAAAAACACAAAAAGTGCCCTTGAGGAATACTCTATATGAGTGCCTCAAATACAAAAAATTATGAAGTGAGTTCTAACGGCAGAAACGCCTATTTTACTGTGAGTTCTGAAGCTCTTAATGAAAAAAATAAAAATAATAAATCTAATGAAAGTGTTTTTTTAACGGCAAAAGCAATTTTTCGTCAGCGATCAACTTCGCTTTGTCCAATGCCAAATAGTAGTGATTCATTAACATTACAATTGCCTAGTACTTCTTCATATAAGTCCGTAATATCATCCCCTTCAGGCTCGTATTCGTCACTTAACAAAGTTATCACTACAGATAACAGTATTTCAAAACCCAAGGTGCAAGTCGGTATGGACAGATATATAACCGTGGTAAAGCGTGGGCGAAGCCCGAATTCTTCAAAAATTTCATCCGCTCCAAAGATGTCTAGAGATAACAGCGCATCCTCAACTAATCGCCAAAACCGTTTTAAAATTTTGCAAGATGAGAACGACAAACCCGATGTATCCTCGAATAAAATATCCAAGCCGCCACCAATCTACTTGAGAGAGAAAAATTCAAATGCCCTTATTAAAAAATTAATTTCGGTCATTGGTGAAAATAAATTCCACATTGTCCCAATAAAACGTGGCAACATCGATGAAACGAAAATTCAAATTTATGATGAAAAGGATTTCCGCAAAATGGTTTCTGAATTTGAAACAAATAAAACAAGCTTCTACACATACCAGCTTAAGAGCGCTAAAGGCCTGCAAATCGTATTGAAGGGCATAGATTCTTATGTTGTCCCTGAAGAAATAAAAGATGCACTTGTCCTCCAGGGATTTTAAGGCAAAGAATGTATCTAACATAATGAACAGAGAAAAGGTACCCCAACCCCTGTTTCGTGTTGGACTGGAGCCGAATGATATACAGTTGAAAAAAACGAGACTCATCCTATTTATAGCCTAAAATACCTTTTATACAGAAAAATCACAGTTGAAGAGCCACATAAGCGTGCAGGTCCCGTGCAGTGTCATAATTGCCAAGAATATGGCCATACAAAAGCTTACTGCAATTTACCTACAGTGTGTGTTATCTGCGGTGAATTGCACGGTACTGCAAGTTGTACCAAACCAAAAGATCAAGCGGAAAAAATGCAGTAATTGTGGAGGTAATCACACCGCTAACTACAGAGGATGTCCTGTGTACTCTTTCGTCAAGCAGGCTATGGTGCAAAAACCTAAATTAGCTCCAGCTCAACCATTAAACGCGTACTCCGCCACTTTTGCTCCAGCCAACCAGTTACTTCACGTGTATCGTATGCCGATGCTGCTAAGGCTAGTTCTATTCCCACACCAAATGTTTCACCGCCAAATAATTCAACGAATGCAAATTCAAGTTTTAACTTTAGTCGCCTTGAAGCTACTATTGAGAATCTGGTGCTAACTATAAACAACTTTACAACAAATATGACTACCATGATGCAAGAAATGCTGAGAATGCAGAATACTCTGCTTCAAGCATTAATTAACAAGCCATGAACACGTTAAAAATATGTTTCTGGAACGCAAACGGCATTCGCGAACATAAAAATGAACTTGAGCACTTCCTTACGGGAAAAAATATTGATATAATGTTGGTCTCTGAGACTCATTTGACTTCTAGAAGCCTCTTTAAAATGAATTGCTACACTTTATATGACACAAAGGACCTTAGAGGGAGAGCATGCGGTGGATCAGCAATTCTAATAAAGTCAAGACTCAAGCACTATATTCTTGACAACATTTGTGAAGAACATCTACAAGCAACAAATATCTGCATTGAAAATTTTTGTACAAATTTCGTGATATCTTCAATTTGCTCTCCTCCCAGATTTTCAATCACTGAGGACCAATACGAGAAGTTCTACAAATCTCTTGGACCTTGTTTCGTTGCAGCTGGCGACTACAATGCTAAGCATACGTTCTGGGGTTCGGGTCTTATTACGCCTAGAGGTAGGGCGTTGTTCAACACAATTTCAAAAATGGGTTTGGATGTTATTTGAAGTGGGGAGCCTACTTTCTGGCTTACTGACGTACGAAAAATTCCGGATGTTATAGATTTCGGCGTCATAAAAAGTATTTCTAGGGAATTAATTCACGTTGAAGCTTCCCTAGATCTGTCGTCTGATCACTCTCCCACGATCGTTACAATCTGTAGTCCACTGAGAAGCGCTTTACCTCACCCATATGTCAAGATGATAAATTGTGTTAATTGGCTGGGATTCAAAAAATATCTTAGTAGTCATTGCACGGAAAATATGACGCTAAGAACACCCAATGATATTGAATCGAACATTGCAAATCTTAACGAGAATATTAAACAAGCTTCTGAACATGCCACTACCTCCCATCCGCATACTGGGTCCAATAAAATTTATTCTACAGACGTTGAACATCTCGTACGTGAAAAAAGAAGAGCTAGAAGGGAATGGCAACAGCACAGATCACCTCAACACAAAATTAGATTTAAAGAGTGCACTAAACGACTCCAACAGTTGCTTGCATCTGAAAACACTGCATCTTTCAAAAATTATCTGGAAGGCCTTGATGTCACACCAGCATCTAATTACTCTTTGTGGCGCGCTGCTAAAAAGTTTAAAACACCCGTTGAGTTTAAGCCACCTCTGCGCACTTCTACCGGAGGCTGGGCAAGAAGCGATACTGAAAAAGGTAACATATTTGCTGAGCATTTAAAATCCGTATTTACACCAAATACGTGTACCGGTGTTGCTGATTTGCCGAGTGTAGTTGCTCTACCCCCTCGACCCTTAAAATTTACGATGTGTGATGTACAAAAACTAATTGCCGAACTCAACTCGAAAAAAGCTCCCGGTATGGATGGAATTAGTAACCAGATGCTGATTAAGTTACCTCGTACTGCAATTAGAATCCTGTTATTCATTTTTAATGCCATTTTACGACTGGAGTATTATTCAGACTGCTGGAAGCTTGCCAAGGTTAAAATGATTCCAAAGCCAGGTAAAGATCTTTCCAAGGCTGAGTCATATAGGCCAATAAGTTTACTGTCAACAATGTCAAAGCTTTTTGAAAAGCTACTCATGACAAAATTTTCTTCAATTTTAACTGATAATGGGTGCATCCCGGACCATCAATTTGGTTTTAGAAGCCAGCATAGCACCATTGAGCAAACGCATAGATTGGTTCAATTTATCAGAAAAACATTTGAGGAAAAGAAGTATTTGATAAAGTGTGGCATGAAGGCCTGATTTTGAAATTGAAGACATACTTACCAATAAACATTCTAAATCTTTTGGAAAGTTACATTGTTGCACGAAAATTTACAGTTGTGGAAGGACACTTTATGAGTATGCCTGAAACTATATCATCCGGTGTGCCACAGGGGAGTATACTGGGGCCATTTTTATATTTGATTTATACTTGTGATATGCCTGTGAGCAGTAGTATCCACACTTCTACATTTGCCGACGATACCGCCTGCCTTAGTATGCACGAAAACCCTGATGAGGCATCCCGAAAACTCCAGGAACACATTAGCCAGATGGAACTATGGTTAAACTTATGGAGAATTAAGGTAAATGAACAAAAGTGTGTCCATATAACATTTACCTTACGAAGAGATACTTGTTCCCCCATTCGGATTAATAATCAAGTTGTTCCTCAACATTCACATGTGAAATACCTTGGTATACACCTCGATCGACGGCTTATATGGAAACATCACATTGACTATAAGTTAACTCAAATGAAACTAAAATTAACTCAGGTACATTGGCTGATTGGCAGAAATTCAACACTCAGCCTAGACTGCAAACTTTTAATATACAAGTCGCATTTAAAGCCAATATGGTGTTACGGTATCCAGTTATGGGGCACTGCTTCTGCTTCCAATGTAGAGAGAATTCAACGAAGACAAAACAAAATTTTAAGGTTAATAACATCTGCTCCATGGTACATTAAGAATTCAAATATACATCGTGATTTAAATATGCCACTAGTGACTGAAGAAATTGCAAAATACGCAGGCAAATATCTAACTAAACTCGTGTCACATCCTAATCCGCTTGCTCGTAACATCTTGAACTTTACTGGACACATCCGCTTAAAAAAGAGAGATACAAGGGCTCTAATACTAAACACTCCGAATGAAGTTGCTTGAAAAAAAAATTTTTTTTTTGCTTATCACCACTTATTATTTACAACTATCACTTAGTTATGTCTGGCATTGGTCGGGCCTATTAATTATATGTTAGATTTAAGATTTGAACACTTATGCATTAAAAAAAAAATTTGATAATTTTGATATAACGGCATTATTTGTTTGTTTAGCTATAAGTGCAACAAACGAGTAACTTATTGATTAAGTATCAAGAATTAAAATTACTCTTAATGCACCAAACTCGTATCTCAATAAATGCGCTTCATAATTAAACTTACTACTAATATATATAGATGTAATCAATTCCTTAATAATTGCATATGAACTTTTATCCAAACACCGAAGTATAAAGAGACGAACCGTTTCTTTTTTGCTCTCTTCAAAACTTGTATTTTTTACATATAAAAAAACATATTTAATCGAAAAATACCCCGAGGTCACTAATTAAAAATTGCACTAGATCAAAAATTATGAATTTTTTCACAAAATTAATATCTACATACATATCTGTGCTTATGTATGTATCTCTATACTACATAAACGCACTTTGGTAAAGGGTATATAAGATTCGGCACAGTCGAATATAGCACTCTTTCTTGTTTTAATTATGTCTGTCTGATTTACGGCCTGGCACACGATGTCGACAAGAAACTTTCTTTCGCTAATTATATTAAAAACAAAAACAAATTTTCTTATTTTATTGTTGTTTTCAATGTAATTTGTCGATCGAAAGTTCCTTATCGACATCGATTGTATTGATGTTGACATTTCCGGGTTATGAGAAAATTAAACCTAGTTTTGGTGATTAAAGAAACAAATTGGTTATCAAAATAAAAGCACAATTGAAGACAATTGATAAAAAAATCACACTTTTTTGAAAAAATTAAAAAGGACATTATGCCAAAGCAGTTGTACTGTTATTATGTTTTTACCTTTTCCTATAAACTTACAGTTGTTTGAGTTAGGGCCTTTCTTTGACCAACGATATAGATAAATACAAAAAGGGGTTGAAAAATGTGGCTTCATAAACGCATACAATAACATTTATCACTGAAAATAAAATTTCAGTCAACAACTTTTTTCTTTGATTCACTAAATTTCTTCATTAAATTTTCAATAAACGTGATTACAATTTTATTTATCAATAATGCAAAAATCGCCATCACAGATGATGATGATGTTTTTATTGAATCAGCGATTTTCGTATTCAAATATAAAGATAATTTTTTATATGTTCCTTTGTTCAAGTTCTTGATAAAATACATACATACATATTTGATTTATGTATATTAAAATGAAGATAATTCTTAATAAAGACTCCAGAAGCGCATAAAAATAAATGTCTGATTCAATTCCTTATAACTGCATCATAAATGTTGAAAACTTTTGGCCAAAATTCACAATATCATTTTCAAATATTTATTTTAGTTGACAAATAGAAGTTTATTTAATTAACTTCATACACGCCATGGCATATCTTTATAAATACATGCCCAGGCAGAAATTGTGACTTTTCCCAAAAAATATGTCCCACCACAACACTGTAAATACAAAATTACGACTCTTCCAAAATGTACCACCGCAGTACTGTAACCACAAAAATATGACTTAACGTTTACAAATACCGCGTCCTTAGTAATGATATACCACTACAACACTGTATTTACAAAAATCCGACGTTACTTCCCCAATACACCGTTTACAATAATTCTATACAGGCTACAATACCGTATATACAAAATTTTTACTTTAGTTCCCCAAATACCCCGTTTACAATAATTCTTTTAAATTTAACTCAAGTTGGGAAATTTATATTGTGACGACCTTAAAAATTTGTATTTAGAGTGTTGGGACAACATTGAAACCAAGAGTCGGAGGACAGTGATTTGGCGTTATCATTTTAATGTTATGAGTACTTAAAATTTTGGTAAACGAGTGTTGTACTGATGTTAGTTGTACCCGCAGACAATGGTTTATGTTATGGTATGTATGTTATGGTATGTTTATAAGTTATGTTATGGTATGTTTATAAATTTAAGCAATATTTCTCTTACTATCAAACCAGCAAATTTTTATTTGTCTCATTAGGCGTACAAATATAAATTTTTGGACACCAGTATCCATGTTATGTAACTATCGTTACGAGAAAATTTTCCTTGGAACTTCTTAAATGAAAAAATGCCATAAATTGAAACAAACAGCTGTTATTCTCACAAACAGTGTCTGTAGTTTCCGCTATGTATTGTTAAGTACTTATACTCACAAATAAAAACAGGGTGAGATAAAATTTTAACCGAAAAAGACATGTTTAAAATGCAAAATGAAATGAATAATAACAAAGAAAAGGTAAGCATTTCGTTCTCAAGTGATACTTTCATTGTTACATTATTTTAACAACATATTTTATTTATTTATTTTTTGCAAAATGTTTTCAACAATTTTGTAAACAATAAACATCAAAGTCGCAATAAATATTATTTGGCATGGCCGAATGTTGTATTTTCGCCACCGTCGTTGAAAGTTCTCGACTTTTAGCAGACCTGGGCTTAATGCATTACTTTTGCATTAGCATTAAAAAAACAGTGCAAATATAAATTTATTGAATTAACACTAAATCTTATGCTTTTTGTGCACTATATTTTGCATTAAAATGAAATGCTTCAAAGTAATGCATTAATATTGCATTGATTTAAAATCTTCTCAAAGTAATGCATTAATATTTCATTGGCATTAAATTTGATATTTTTAATACACTATTTTTTGTATTGAATTAAAATCTACTCAAAGTAATGCATTAATATTGCATTGGCATTAAATTTGATGTATTTAATGGGCTATTTTTCGCATTACCACTAAACACATCATGAAGTAATGCAATATTATTTTATTATTACTAAAACATACTCTGTCTCATAGTGGCTATATATTTTTTCGACTTTGAAAGTTTATATGTACTAGATTAAAGAAAATTTTTTGCATTCTTCGTTAATCTATATAGCATAGCAAATCGAAGATCGATCGAAAAACACTAATGTAATAAATAATCCACGAAATAAAATAAGTTAAAAGTTTTCTTTGAATACAAAATGCAATATTTGACAATATCGTGGCATCCAATATTATTGGAAGTTATTAAACTTAATAAACAAGTATCTGAACAAAAGGGTTTCCATTAGTATTAAGTGGTTACGCTTATTTGAGAAAATGTTTGCCAAATGTTTCAGTACGTTAAGAAATATATTTTAAATAATTGTATAAAATGAAAACCATAAAATTATATTAAAACATAACTTTCCTTGTAGGTAAGAAACGTTTATAAAATCGCTAGTTTTAAGAATATAACTTAACAATAAAACGAACATAAACTTAAATTCGAATGTTTTGTCAATTGCAGTTTTTCGTACAAGATAGATGAAATCTAAAATTACATAGTTGAGTGTGAAACTTATGTCTCGATTATGGATGGCAACTGGACTGTAGTTGCGTTGCTAGTTGCCGAAATGGTATTACGGACGGCAACTGGCAACTAACAGCTGGTAATTTCAGTTGCCATACTGGCAACGACAAAGTTGTAGTTGCTGCATAGTAAAAAGTAAAAAAGTGTAAAAATTTAGAGCTATATTATTTTTATTTTTGAGTATCTTTGCATATTTAAAGAAAATATGATATAAAGTTGGAAAAGAGATTGTTAAAACCTATTAGGATGTCTAATAGATTCAACATTTTGCATTTCCTTCCCTTCATCAGCAATTAATTCAATTTAAGTAATAATTTTTAAGATAAGTATTGTTTTAAGCACATTTACTTAATGATTTTGTTTTAAGCACTTGTATTTCTTATATTTTGCATTTTTGTTCACACTATTTTCAGTTGCCTATCTGTCGATTATCATATTTTCGACAACTTTTTGGCAACTGAAGCATATATCGAGTGATCTTTTTGGATATTTGTTTTTTCAGTGTAAATTTTTTCAGGGTAGAAAATGATTCAGGACTTGTGGGAACTCCCAATATTCCAGTATTTCTTATTGATATTTTATTGGGTAGTTGCTAGTGGCCCATTCCATTTTGCTTCAATTGAATGGCAAAAAATATTGACTCGATAATTTATTCTTCATGTCAATTTTTGTTAATTAAATTTGATGAAAATGTTTTCACTTTCACACTTAGAAAATAGCAGAATGAGAATAAAACATTTCCAAGACAAGTTTGCCAAACAAAATCATAAATAGGATATAAAAATATTTGGTAGTAAATTTACGAAAAAAAAAATTCTTTTTAAATAACGAAAATTAAAAATAGCTAAGAATACTTTCGATCAAGTCACCTTTCAAACAAACAAAAATAAATTCAAATCGGTACAGATCCATAGACACAAAATACATGGTGTAACTCCCTTTTTTTGGTCGGGTGTTAATGAAATAAAAATTTTTGTTTAAAACATTTACTTTTGTATAATGTTGAGGAGAAATTACAAAAAAAAAATACACAAAAACTTTATAATAAAAAATAGCTCAAGAAAAAAATTTTTGTTCCATTTTTTGATAATTACACAGAAATCGGCAACGCTGGTAAACATAAAATTTTTATTTTATTCATTGCTCAGATCAAAAAAATCTTTTGTTATACACCGAAAGAATTTTGCTTCATAAATCGAACTAAACAATTTCATTGGTTTTTTTCACAACACTAATGACAATTTCACATATCTAATGAAAATTTCACGAATATTGTGAAAGAATTTCATTGGAATTATCTCGATGGTATCTAGTTTCGTGACAATATTTCATTGGATTTATGACAACAATATTTTCTAATCAGAAATAATTCATAGTCAGGCTCAAGTTCAGTAATTTAAATTCTTATTGAATGAAATATTTTTATTAATTAATGTGAGTTTTTAAAGAAGAGAAGAAAAATTAAACTTAGACTTTAAGCTGGGGGAAATACCGATACTTTTCTGTGCAGCCACGCACTTCATCAGCACCCTAGTCTATCTACTTGGGAAGAAATTCTTATTAACATCAGCTATTTAACTTAAATTTACAATGAAACGGAATATGAGAAACGATTGTTGTGTATACAATTGATTTACCTTTGGTAAACACATTTATAAGTATCACTATTAATTTTCTGGTTTTTTCATCTTTTCATTTTTCTATTTAGGTTAGCACGAAATTATATTACTCTACCTCAGTATGTTTGACTATTCTTACTTATCTTTTTACGATCATCACATTAATTACTTTTACTTATTCGATGTACCATCGGTACATGCATGTAAGTATTAGTGTAGTGGTCTTATGTTACTTGTTGTTGCATTCTACAGTTTTTATTTTAGTTATTCCAGCCTTCTGAAACTGTGATAACCAAGTGAACAGTGATTGCCAAGTGAACATATTTTTGTCACGTGCCCATGATGTATTAAGTGAGAAATTTTTAGATTCTTTTAATTGAACTGTAGTGAACTTTAATCAGAAATAATTCATAGTCAGGCTCAAGTTCAGTAATTTCAATTCTTATTGAATGAAATATTTTTATTAATTAATGTGAGTTTCTAAAGAAGAGAAGAAAAATTAAACTTAGACTTTAAGCTGGGGGAAATACCGGTACTTTTCTGTGCAGCCACGCACTTGATCAGCACCCTAGTCTATCTACTTGGGTAGAGATTCTTATTAACATCAGCTATTTAACTTAAATTTACAATGAAACGGAATATGAGAAACGATTGTTGTGTATACAATTGATTTACCTTTGGTAAACACATTTATAAGTATCACTATTAATTTTCTGTTTTTTCCATTTTTTCATTTTTCTATTTAGGTTAGCACGAAATTATATTACTCTACCTCAATATGTTTAACTATTCTTACTTATCTTTTTACGATCATCACATTAATTATTTTCAATACGATATTTTCTAATTCTTAAGAAACACCTTTACATTTAAGAAACATTTACAGTTGCTGCTTGAAATAAACATATATAGATACCTTTAAGGAATTAAATTAAAGATTAAATTCTTTAAAACTAAAAATAATAAAATATTCAGCAATTTAGAATTTTATTATAGCTATGAAATGTATTCGTTATCCCAATTGAAATTTCATTGGAGTCATGAAAGTCTGATAAATTAAATGTATTTCAACAGTTGTCAACCAAAAGCTTGCATCAAAAGTATATCTGTTTGATTGTTCTTGTACTCTTTCTATGCTATACAGTTTCATTTAAGTTATTTTGTTGTTATAATAAAGTAATTTCACTGTTTTTGTGAATTTATTTCACTGTTTTAATAAAATTAGTTCGATATTTTAATTCAAATTATTTATTTGGAATCTATCTGGTGGAAAATTATCTCGTTGGTTTAATGAAATTATTTCGTGTTTTTAATGAAATTATTTCATCGTTTTAATGAAATTATTTCGATGAAGTTCTTTCATTGCATTGATGACACTGTTTAATACAATTCACGTAGTTTCCATTGCAACAATTTTAACGAAACTGGTTTCATTAATCCAATGAAGCGTGACGTTGATTGAATTTTAATAATTTTTGTTATAGGATTAATGTCGAAATTTATAGAACTTATGAAACAATTCTTTCAGTGCGCACACATACGTATGCTCATATCACCACGTCAAACTATCCAATATGCGAAATTGGTTTTTAAGATTATTATATTATTATATTATATTAGTTATCTTCTTACCCTAATTTTTACGATATGTCTCATTTAAAAATGCTGAAATTCTCACGAAAGATAGATAACTCAATAAGAAATATTTTAAGGCTGGCACTTTTAGAAATATGCTGACTTTAAATTCATAATTGACGGCTGTTCGCGCTCTTCTGAAAAGTTCAAATTTTATATATTGGACAGTTTGACGTGGTAGGAACGATATGTAGATGGCCTAAAAGTGAGCTTTACTGTATTTTTAACCCATGACAAAAAAGAGTGTTATAGTTTTATAGTGTGTGTCTGTGCATCTGTGTATCGGAGTATCTGTGTGTCTGTACGAGTCCACGTACAGACCAAATGGCTAGACCGATTTTGATTTAGTTTCTTCAGTTTGAAAGGTGTCTTGATCGAGAGTATTCTTAGTAGTGATGCCTACCCAAAATCTTTCTTAGATGTCGATTTAATGTGAAAAAGAGGTAGTTTCCAACAAATCTTACTTTGAAAAGAGACCACTCTTATTTTTAGGGTATCTTTTTACCGTTAATTAACATTTCGTTGCGATAAAAAATATTTTATAAGAAAACTTATGACAAATCTTAGTTGAGAATAGATAATACTAAAAATTGGAATACAAAAAACAACTAAAAGATTTTTAAAGTTCAATTATGCCATCGTTACTTAATTAATTTGAAATAATTTGTGTGCCAGAGAAACACTTACATATGTACATACAAATGAGCTTATATTTAAAGAAATATATGATGTAAGTTTACCTGGTACATCGTTTATTGGATAGCACTCCTCACAAACTATCAGTAAACACTTTCCAAAAAGTTAAATTTCAACATCCGAACTACATAGTATGTATTGGGTGTTTTTTATTGAGGTATAGAACTTTAAGTTGGCATCACTTTTTTAACTGGCGGCCATTTTGTCAGCTGTCAAGTGATTAATATTTATTGGTTTGCCATTTCATCATGAAGAGGTTGACAAAAGAACAACGCTTGCAAATCGTGCAAATTTATTTCGAAAATAATGGTTCAGTTCGCGAAGTTTACCGCAAGCTCCGTCCATTTTATGGTCGACATAATCGTCCATCAGAGCAATTAATTCGGTTAACCATGGATCGTTTTCGCACTACGTTTACTCTCTGTGATAATACGCATCCGCAGAGACGTCGAACAGTGCGCACCGAAGAAACAATTGCCGCTGTAGAGCAAAGTGTTGAAGAGGACCCGAATGAATCGATTCGCCACCGGAGACCCGTATAGAGCCATGACAACCGACTATTTTGTTCCCGAATTGGATGGCATGAATGTGGATGAGTTGTGGTTCCAACAAGACGGCGCTACATGCCACACAGCGCACGTCACAATCGATTTATTGAAGGAAACATTCGATGAGCGCATAATTTCGCGGAATGGACCTGTCAATTGGCCACCAAGATCGTGTGATTTGACACCATTGGATTATTTTTTTTGGGGATATGTGAAGTCGCTCGTCTACGCCAACAAACCAGAAACGTAAGGGGACTTGGAAGCCAACATTCGTGGCGTTATTGCCAACATACGGCCCCATATGCTCGAAAAAGTGGTTGAAAATTGGACCTGTAGAATTGGCTTTATTCAAGCCAGCCGCGGCGGCCACATGCCCGAAATCATATTTAAACATTAATGGCATAAAATTATCCTTCCAATAAAGCCAAATAGATGGACATTAAAACGATTTTTTGGTGTTTTATTTCAATTCGAAGTTCTATACCTCTAAAAAAAACACCCTGTAGAACATACTATGTACATGTTTAGAAAAACAAGCAATTTTTTCACAAATTGGACCAGTAGAGGAAATATTTGAACACAGCGTTGTTTGCATGCATTGCTGAAAACATATTTCAGTTGAACTTCTAGCGTGGATTATATAAAAAAACTCGGGTAACTTTACTTATTATTATTGAAAAATTAAAAAAAATGATAGATTTTCGGAAAGTTGTAGAGTTGAGTGAGATAGATCTACCACAAAAGTGGTAGAGTTGGTATCCCAAAAACGATTGTTGTGTATACAATTGATTTACCTTTGGTAAACACATTTATAAGTATCACTATTAATTTTCTGTTTTTTTCATCTTTTCATTTTTCTATTTACGTTAGCACGAAATTATATTACTCTACCTCAGTATGTTTAACTATTCTTACTTATCTTTTTACGATCATCACATTAATTACTTTTACTTATTCGATGTACCATCGGTACATGCATGTAAGTATTAGTGTAGTGGTCTTATGTTACTTGTTGTTGCATTCTACAGTTTTTATTTTAGTTATTCCAGCCTTCTGAAACTGTGATAACCAAGTGAACAGTGATTGCCAAGTGAACATATTTTTGTCACGTGCCCATGATGTATTAAGTGAGAAATTTTTAGATTCTTTTAATTGAACTGTAGTGAACTTTAATCAGAAATAATTCATAGTCAGGCTCAAGTTCAGTAATTTCAATTCTTATTGAATGAAATATTTTTATTAATTAATGTGAGTTTCTAAAGAAGAGAAGAAAAATTAAACTTACACTTTAAGCTGGGGGAAATACCGGTACTTTTCTGTGCAGCCACGCACTTGATCAGCACCCTAGTCTATCTACTTGGGTAGAGATTCTTATTAACATCAGCTATTTAACTTAAATTTACAATGAAACGGAATATGAGAAACGATTGTTGTGTATACAATTGATTTACCTTTGGTAAACACATTTATAAGTATCACTATTAATTTTCTGTTTTTTCCATTTTTTCATTTTTCTATTTAGGTTAGCACGAAATTATATTACTCTACCTCAATATGTTTAACTATTCTTACTTATCTTTTTACGATCATCACATTAATAATTTTCAATACAATATTTTCTAATTCTTAAGAAACACCTTTACATTTAAGAAACATTTACAGTTGCTGCTTGAAATAAACATATATAGATACCTTTAAGGAATTAAATTAAAGATTAAATTCTTTGAAACTAAAAATAATAAAATATTCAGCAATTTAGAATTTTATTATAGCTATGAAATGTATTCGTTATCCCAATTGAAATTTCATTGGAGTCATGAAAGTCTGATAAATTAAATGTATTTCAACAGTTGTCAACCAAAAGCTTGCATCAAAAGTATATCTGTTTGATTGTTCTTGTACTCTTTCTATGCTATACAGTTTCATTTTGTTGTTATAATAAAGTAATTTCACTGTTTTTGTGAATTTATTTCACTGTTTTAATAAAATTAGTTCTATATTTTAATTCAAATTATTTATTTGGAATCTATCTGGTGGAAAATTATCTCGTTGGTTTAATGAAATTATTTCGTGTTTTTAATGAAATTATTTCATCGTTTTAATGAAATTATTTCGATGAAGTTCTTTCATTGCATTGATGACACTGTTTAATACAATTGACGTAGTTTCCATTGCAACAATTTTAACGAAACTGGTTTCATTAATCCAATGAAGCGTGACGTTGATTGAATTTTAATAATTTTTGTTATAGGATTAATGTCGAAATTTATAGAACTTATGAAACAATTCTTTCAGTGCGCACACATACGTATGCTCATATCACCACGTCAAACTATCCAATATGCGAAATTGGTTTTTAAGATTATTATATTATTATATTATATTAGTTATCTTCTTACCCTAATTTGTACGATATGTCTCATTTAAAAATGCTGAAATTCTCACGAAAGATAGATAACTCAATAAGAAATATTTTAAGGCTGGCACTTTTAGAAATATGCTGACTTTAAATTCATAATTGACGGCTGTTCGCGCTCTTCTGAAAAGTTCAAATTTTATATATTGGACAGTTTGACGTGGTAGGAACGATATGTAGATGGCCTAAAAGTGAGCTTTACTGTATTTTTAACCCATGACAAAAAAGAGTGTTATAGTTTTATAGTGTGTGTCTGTGCATCTGTGTATCGGAGTATCTGTGTGTCTGTACGAGTCCACGTACAGACCAAATGGCTAGACCGATTTTGATTTAGTTTCTTCAGTTTGAAAGGTGACTTGATCGAGAGTATTCTTAGCAGTGATGCCTACCCAAAATCTTTCTTAGATGTCGATTTAATGTGAAAAAGAGGTAGTTTCCAACAAATCTTACTTTGAAAAGAGACCACTCTTATTTTTAGGGTATCTTTTTACCGTTAATTAACCTTTCGTTGCGATAAAAAATATTTTATAAGAAAACTTATGACAAATCTTAGTTGAGAATAGATAATACTAAAAATTGGAATACAAAAAACAACTAAAAGATTTTTTAATTCAATTATGCCATCGCTACTTAATTAATTTGAAATAATTTGTGTGCCAGAGAAACACTTACATATGTACATACAAATGAGCTTATATTTAAAGAAATATACGATGTAAGTTTACCTGGTACATCGTTTATTGGATAGCACTCCTCACAAACTGAAAAACATATTTCAGTTGAACTTCTAGCGTGGATTATATAAAAAAACTCGGGTAACTTTACTTATTATTATTGAAAAATTAAAAAAATTGATAGATTTTCGGAAAGTTGTAGAGTTGAGTGAGATAGATCTACCACAAAAGTGGTAGAGTTGGTATCCCTGGTTCTTAGTCATGTTTGAAGAAAATAAGTCCACGCGTTTAGAAGATATCACAGCTTTTCTATATATTTCCTTGAATCTGCGCGTGTCCTTGACACCATAGCTCCCATGCTTCATGCATGTTTGGTCTGTACGTCGGGGTTCTTAAAATTTTTAATTTTTGTTATATAATATTTACTTGTTTTGTTAACATTTTATTTAATTTTATTGTATACAATATCTTTCAGTGACAATGCAATCATTAATGCATTAGTCTTTATGCAAAATTGCATTTTTTACGTGTGATTTAGCACCAATGCAATGCGAAAAATAGTGCATTAAAAATATAAAATTTAATATCAATGCAATTTCAATGCACTACCTTGACATGATTATAATTCAATGTCCAAAGTAGTGCATTAAAAATATCAAATTTAATGCACTACATTAAAAATATAAAATTTAATGCATATGCAATATTAATGCATTACTTTGAATACATTTTAGTTTAATGCAAAATATAGTGCACTAAAAGCATAAGATTTAGTGATAATGCAATAAATTTGGATTTGCATTGATTTGGTTTAGCGGAGGAAAATGCTCAATGCATTACCTTATTTAATGCAAATATCCCAGATCTGACTTTTAGTGAATTTTGGTCCTTGTCAAAGACATTTTTGATAAGCGTTCTCAAAGTCAGCGATTATAAATAAGCTTTGAGTTGTATATCACGATACTTCTAACGTAATCACTGTTGATAGTTTTCGATATGAGAAACGATGGAATGTTTTGTTTTACATACTGCAAATGTGTGGTATCTTCGTTAATAAGACAAAAATAACTAAGAATTTAAATTGGCTTTTTGGTGGTTATAATAGTAAATGTTAACATCATAAAACCAGCATTTAATATTCATCAGTGGCAAACTACGGGTCAGGTTCGATCAGCAATGGGAAAACAGAAACTGTCACTTCAGGTTTTTGTATCAAAAAAATATTTTTGATATTAATTTCTTTAAAAACGAAATAAGTGAAGGTTGTTAAACGAGCCATTTGTGCTTGGTTATAGAAAGACGCGAGAAGTTCTCACCAAAGTTACAGAACATGAGCACAGGGTACACAATAAGTGGTTTAGTGCTTTTCTTGTATAAAGCCTAGTAATCTGTTTGAAGTTGTAAACAATTTTCAGAGACATCGATTTTTTCCGTGAAAAATTTGACACGTAACAAGTTATTTCCAAATTACTTTATCCGAAAAAATGCAATATTGATCGAATTTTGTTAACAAAAACATCACCTGTGAATATTTCGTGCAAAATAAATGCCAGTCAAACTATTTCAAAGATGGCATGAAAGTTTTGCCAGATACATTTCATAAATTTTTCATGACATTAACCGAGTACAATTATTCCAAAATTTTTTCATGAATTTTTTTTATATGGATTATGTCAACATTTCGCGTGAAGTTTTGAACAGAGTACCAGCCTTAAGAATAAAACATATTTTAAGACAGGATATGTTACAAATTTTTTAAAGGAAATTATTTATAAAATAAAAAATATATTTTTATGGCATTTTCCCAAAATCAACATTTCTTTTGTAGATATGAAAACCACAAATCAAAATTTGAATCCTCTGCGATGAAAATTTCCCTAAGTTTGTGTCAGAACCCCAAATATGGTAGCCCTGAATACAGCGCCAAAATCTTTTTGGGCAACAACACTGTTTTGTTTATATTTTTTCGCTTCACTCTTTTATCTCATGTATATGCAGCGTTGTCAACTCGGTGCTTTTCGCACCGTTTCTAGTGCTTTTTGAAATTTTCGACGCGAGAAATTTTGAAGTTAGTGTTCAGTGCTTTTTAAATTAATTTTTAGTGCTTTTTGTTTCGTGGCGGTGGCACTAGACGCAAAATTCAAAAATAAATTACCATATCTATTTTTTTTCCAAGAAGGCTATCGTTCAAAAAGCAGAACATTTGAAAAAATTCGAATAAGGTTATAAAATGCTTACTTTAACATTTTAAGCATAATTAATGTAAAGAAGACATTAAGCAAGTAGGTACCCAAATATAGTTTAATAGCATCATTTTGTCTAGTTACTATAACAATGGATGGAGAATGGAGAAACTTTAAGTCCAATATCGAGTTTTGGGCAGAAGTAAAATCTCATAAGTTTATGTAAAGTTAATGGATATAAACTCGTTCGAGGCATTATCAAAAACTGCATTTCCATCAGTCTTTTGTCACTTCAATGTTTAAGCGCGCAGAAGTAGATTTTTTACCTCTTCGACTTTATTTAAGTCTAACAAACGTAACAATATATCCTTACACTTTGTTATAACTTCATAATAAAAAAGGTCTGAAACAAGAAAATTTAATTGTGAATATACTTTTTTATACACTAAGGGGAAAAACGTGTAAAATCAAGATTTTACGCTCAAAACTCAAATCATTTTAATATTTATAGTCTGTTAAATGCGAAAATTCTTGATTCAAGAATAAAATGTTGATTTTCTTAAGATCAAATTCAAGATTTTTTTCCTAATAAAAATCTTAAATTAAGATCACATTCTAAACAATTTAAGGATATAATCTTAAAATTAATATTACGTTCTTGATTTTAAGACTGCGCTATTAAAGTTTAAGACCACGTTTTTGATTTTAAGAATTCATTCTATAAATTAAGAATTTATGTTAAATTTGAGAACGTCAATCTTACTGGCCAAATTTCAAGATTGAAATATTAAGATCTCTGCAATCTAAATTGAAGAATTTTGTTCTTAAATTTAGATCGTTTTATTCTCTTAGGCCCAAATTCACAGTCATTAAGTTAGCTAATAGCAATAGTTTAACCAATAATATTTGAATCACAGCTTTTGGTTTAACATTAGTTAAACCGCCAAACGTCATTGGTTAAGAAATAGTTTTATACAACAGCTGCTTCGTGTAAACTTTATCAGTATTGATGTCTTGTGAACAACATAATATCCTGTGGTTAACAATTTTGGATACATTTCATACATATGTACGTTGTAAAGCATCTTCTTTGTGTTTAGCTGTAATACATTCTTTTTTTATTTTCTATTATGTTTTGGTTTTCCCGAACCAATTTCTGCACTAAGTTAATATCTTTCACGATAAACTTAGATGAGCGAGCACTTATTTTTATCAATTTTTAAGAAAGAATATAATAAATGTAATCAAAAAGTATAAGTTAAACAATAGTTATCATTTTATTTGACTAATAATTAATTAGAATTAAAACGTGTATCGGATGCCTCAAATTTTAAGTTTTAGGTATAAAATGCAAGGTCAACCGGTCCCTATATATCTTATATACATATTTATTTATAAAAATTTTTTTAATATAATAAATAAATTAAATTTAGCGCTTTTTTACTTAAATTACGCGTTTTTTCATAGTTTCAGTGCTTTTTTAAATTTAAAAGTTGACAACACTGTGTATATGTTTATTTTCACACAAATAGTCTCTCTTCCGTACGCTAACAAACCAACTGCAAATGTGTGCGATCTTCGTTAATAAGACAAACATAACTAAAAATTTAAATTTGCTTTTTGGTTGTTATAATAGTAAATGTTAACATCATAAAACCAGCATTTAAAATTCATCAGTGGCAAACTACGGGTCAGGTTCGATCAGCAGTGGTAAAACAGAAACTGTCACTTCAGGTTTTTGTGTTAAAATAATATTTTTGATATCAATTTCTTTAAAAACGAAATAAGTGAAGGTTGTTAAACGAGCCATTGGTTATAAAAAGTCAAACTAAAATAAAAAAGTAAAACCTAAATATACCTATATCCATATATAAGTACATACATATGTATTAGTGATGTAACGAATGTCAATTTTTGATATTCGCGAATACGAATATATCAAACGATATTCGCGAATACGAATACCATATTTGATACGATATTCGCGAATACGAATATTATATGCAATATGAAATATTAAAAAAATTGATATGAAAAAGGACTCCACACTCTTGTTGGCGTACTTTAAAGTTAATAAAAAATACCAAAAATTTTAATGATCGTCATTGATTAATATTTGTAAATGATACAAAGCACAAATTTCTATAAAAAAATTAATGTATTTGTAAAAACTAAAATGTTTAGTCATTTATTTAAATTTCGTTTAGGATTTATGCATTTAATTATATAATTTTTGGAAAAATATTCGCATTCGTATTCGCCTGAATTTGACGAATACGAATACATTCGTATTCGCCTGAAAATAGCCGAATATTCGACAATTCGAATACGAATATTCGTGCATCACTAATATGTATGTATACACATGCATACATATGTATATACATATACATTATATAAATACGTACATATATAAAATAATCCCACACAATTGTTTTTGAGTGAGTTTTATATTAAAAAAATTATATAAAGCGAAAATAAAAGGTTAAATTTTTTCGGTGGAATTTAATTCCTTTTGAAATTTAAAACCGGAAGTTAATATAGTTAACCACCGGCAGGCAAATAAAATGTCGTGGAGTTTTTAGCAGCAACAAACATCCTTCTCAACATTATTACTTTTTACTTTTATCATCATTATAAAACTTACTAAGTAAGCAGTCAGTTAATATCTTTCACGATAAACTTAGATGAGCGAGCACTTATTTTTATCAATTTTTAAGAAAGAATATAATAAATGTAATCAAAAAGTATAAGTTAAACAATAGTTATCATTTTATTTGACTAATAATTAATTAGAATTAAAACGTGTATCGGATGCCTCAAATTTTAAGTTTTAGGTATAAAATGCAAGGTCAACCGGTCCCTATATATCTTATATACATATTTATTTATAAAAATTTTTTTAATATAATAAATAAATTAAATTTAGCGCTTTTTTACTTAAATTACGCGTTTTTTCATAGTTTCAGTGCTTTTTTAAATTTAAAAGTTGACAACACTGTGTATATGTTTATTTTCACACAAATAGTCTCTCTTCCGTACGCTAACAAACCAACTGCAAATGTGTGCGATCTTCGTTAATAAGACAAACATAACTAAAAATTTAAATTTGCTTTTTGGTTGTTATAATAGTAAATGTTAACATCATAAAACCAGCATTTAAAATTCATCAGTGGCAAACTACGGGTCAGGTTCGATCAGCAGTGGTAAAACAGAAACTGTCACTTCAGGTTTTTGTGTTAAAATAATATTTTTGATATCAATTTCTTTAAAAACGAAATAAGTGAAGGTTGTTAAACGAGCCATTGGTTATAAAAAGTCAAACTAAAATAAAAAAGTAAAACCTAAATATACCTATATCCATATATAAGTACATACATATGTATTAGTGATGTAACGAATGTCAATTTTTGATATTCGCGAATACGAATATATCAAACGATATTCGCGAATACGAATACCATATTTGATACGATATTCGCGAATACGAATATTATATGCAATATGAAATATTAAAAAAATTGATATGAAAAAGGACTCCACACTCTTGTTGGCGTACTTTAAAGTTAATAAAAAATACCAAAAATTTTAATGATCGTCATTGATTAATATTTGTAAATGATACAAAGCACAAATTTCTATAAAAAAATTAATGTATTTGTAAAAACTAAAATGTTTAGTCATTTATTTAAATTTCGTTTAGGATTTATGCATTTAATTATATAATTTTTGGAAAAATATTCGCATTCGTATTCGCCTGAATTTGACGAATACGAATACATTCGTATTCGCCTGAAAATAGCCGAATATTCGACAATTCGAATACGAATATTCGTGCATCACTAATATGTATGTATACACATGCATACATATGTATATACATATACATTATATAAATACGTACATATATAAAATAATCCCACACAATTGTTTTTGAGTGAGTTTTATATTAAAAAAATTATATAAAGCGAAAATAAAAGGTTAAATTTTTTCGGTGGAATTTAATTCCTTTTGAAATTTAAAACCGGAAGTTAATATAGTTAACCACCGGCAGGCAAATAAAATGTCGTGGAGTTTTTAGCAGCAACAAACATCCTTCTCAACATTATTACTTTTTACTTTTATCATCATTATAAAACTTACTAAGTAAGCAGTCAGTGAGTCAACAACTTAAAGAATTGACAGTGCTTTGTGCGGCATAAATTTGTGATATATTTTTAAATTTTTTACACGCGTCCTCATAAATGGTAGGTAAAACAGAAATATAACAAAATTTATAAGATTTGTTAATTTACTAAAAAATTTTACGAATTTATAACAATTGTAACTGGAAAGTTATCATTAAACCAAAAAGGTTGCATGCTATTTTTACTTACAATAATTATCCAAATATCTGTTCTGGCATTTGTTAAAAATAATTTTGTTAACCCTTAAATTCGCACGATCTTGAGTCTTTATGAAAAAAATATATTGTACATACATATGTAAATAACCACAAAATTAAAGACTGCGTTTGTATCTTTAAATTTTTTATTTATTTTTTGTCATTTTATTAAAGAGAAACTGGTTGTATCTTATAAGGTACACTGCGCACTCCACACCGAGAGACGCACAATAAATTAAAAATTTTTTTAATTGAAATTTATTTTTAGTAGGAAAAAACTTTAAAAATTATTGTGATTGTACAAGTATAAAATGCAATTCCAATTCATTTAATTAAACTTAAATTAATAAAACCAGGGTTTTTAGTAGAGATGTGCAAATGTCATGATTTTATCGTGTCACGCGAGTTAAGTATTAAAAAAGAAAGGCTTTGCCTTTTTGAGTTCTGATATGAGACTGACTTTATTTGTGGTTTTTTCTTATTTTTATACAACTTTCTTAATATAAACTTATTTCTATGCATACAATTTACAATATGTTTAGCAAGCAAAATCGATCATAAAAATTTCGTTATGTCGATTTTGTTTGGTCATTGGAATATCTTTTTTTGTTCAACGACAAATTTAAACACAAGTTTTATTTTTTCATGATTCATAAGTTTTGTGTTTTAATTGTCGTTGCTCTTTTTTTTCAACAAAATTATAAGAATGAATTTTTTGTTAACAGAACGGAAGGGGAATCAAATTTCAGAAACAAATGAAAGAAATTAAATTTAACTGAATGAAAGTCAGCATTTTCGAACTTGTGTCAAAGACGCTTTTATATGTATATATAAGAAAGTGTCATTGACTTAGTTTAAGTTTTGTTTGTTATATTTGGCTATAATTGAATTAATGTCTACGAGGGGAGTTTCTGGAAGTATATACGTAACTCGCGTGATTCACTTGTGATCGTGTTTAAGTTTATAGTTAATCACGCGTGAGTGCGTGCGCGTGACTTAAAATAAATTACTCGCGCATGAGCTATTTTTAAGAATCTTACGCTTTCACGAGATATCATTCCTGCATAGGTACGAGTACATACATATGTAACTGTATTTAATCTTTTTAAATAAAAAAATATTTTGTAATAATAAATATCGAGCTATAACCGCACAAAAAACTTAAGTTACAGAATCGAAACTTTACAGGAGAAGATATTTTTTAATTATCTTCGCTGTTATTGCAGTTAATTCATTAAATTTTAGTATTGAAGTGTTATTATGCCAAATATAAGTAACGCAACGAATTTTAACTAAATATTAGCATAATAACGCTATTTTTTGTCCCTTAAGCTTTTTTGCTGTCTCCCTGATGACCTCCTGTGTATATTTTTGTGTTGGTTAAGCTAAACAAATTTATAAGGAAAAGTATATATCAGTTTTTTACCTAAACTTTTCTCCAAATTGCTAAATTATTGTCTTCATGATCGGCTCCATGTAGTCAATATTGTACAGACGTATTACTTTTAAAGATTTCGCTTTTAAATTTGTTGCATATAGTTTTACCGACGGAAAGTTTTTCAAGTCCATATACATACATACATACTTTTGTGAAGAAATTTTAAATAAATTGCTACGTACAGGAACTGAACTCTGGACTAATGACAACAATGAACTAATGACAACAATGAACTAATGACAACAAGTTAATGATTTGTATAAAAAACGCATTTCGAAAATCATGTTGGTTAAAGTTCTTTGGCGGTAATTGCTCGATATGTATGTTTTAATTTGAAGTTTATTTGCTGGTGGTTAAGCATTGTCTATATAAATTTCATTGTTGCTTTAAGAAATCGTTATCAGACTTCAACCACGTATTTTGAACATCACAAACCTCTTATCTTATGCACAGATTTTCAAAAACTACTAAGTACTTGAGAATTCAAAAATAATAATATTTTTGAAAATCACAAAAGCAAAATAAGCGTAATAGACTCAACAACTTAGCTGAGTTTACATTCATGTGTGTCATGTGCCCAAAAGAGCGCAACCACTAATTACTAATGAAAAACTGTTTGACAGACACGCATTTATTAAGTTAAACAGTTTCATACATAACTAATAGACAATTCTATAGAGTCCATCATGACTGGAAACAGTTTAAATCAATAAATACATGTCTGAATCAAACAGTGTTTCATTAGTAATTAGTGGCTATGCTTTCTTTGGCACATAGCACACAGATGTAAGCCCGGCCTGATACAAAACCAAGCAGTAACCTTAAAAAAAAACTGTAGCATTTAGCTACCTGTTAGCATTAACTACACTTTCTTTTAAAAACACATCGTATAATTATGAGCAATATTTTTTAATGCGAAAAGTGTACACTTAAAGCACTTAAAGTGAATAATTATTATATAATATTTAAAATTTAGTTTTGTTTTTCTTTTTATGTAGAATTTTAGAAATCATAATAGTTGTAAACAGCTAATGTGTGAGTAGAAGGAGATAAGTTAAAAGCATTTTATATATTTTCTGACAACCGGAATATCTCGAGAGTAGTTAAATATAGTCTTAAAATTTTTTAAAGCATAGTAAAATATCTTAGTAGTCATTGCACGGAAAATATTGCGTTAAGAACACCCAATGACATTGAAACTAACATTGCCAATCTTAACGAGATTATTAAACAGGCTGCTGAACATGCCACTACCTCCCATCCGCAGTCTGGATTTAATAAAATTTATCCCATGTATATTGAACATCTCGTATGTGAAAAAAGAAGAGCTAGAAGGGAATGGCAACAGCACAGATCACCCCAACATAAACTCAGACTTAAAGAATGTTCTAAACGACTTCAAGAGTTGCTTGCATCTGAAAAAACTGCATCTCTTAAAAATTATTTGGAAGGTCTTGATGTCACACCGACATCTAATTACTCTTTGTGGCGCGCTGCTAGAAAGCTTAAAACACCCGTTGAGTTTAAGCCACCTGTGCGCACATCTTCCGGAGATTGGGCAAGAAGCGATACGGAAAAATGTAAAATATTTGCTGAGCATTTAAAATCCGTATTTACCCCAAGTACATGTACTGGTGTTGCTGATTTGCCGAGTGTAGTTGCTCTACCCCCTCGAGCCTTAAAGTTTAAGATGCGTGATGTACATAAAGTAATTGCTGAACTCAAGCCAAAGAAAGCTCCAGGTATTGATGGAATTAGTAACAAGATGCTGATGAACTTGCCGCATATTGCAATGAGAATCTTGCTGTTTATTTCTAATGCCATATTAGGACTGGAGTATTATCCACAACTCTGGAAGCTTGCAAAAATCAAAATGATTCCAAAGCCGGGCAAAGATCTTACTAAAGCTGAGTCATATAGGCCAATAAGTTTGCTGTCAAGTATGTCAAAACTCTTCGAAAAGCTGCTCAAGACAAAATTGTCCCCAACCTTAACTGATAGTGGGTGCGTCCCAGACCATCAATTTGCTTTTAGAAATCAGCATAGCACCATTGAACAAACTCATAGATTGGTTCAATTTATAAGAAAAACATTTGAGGAAAAGAAGTATTGTTCTGCCCTGTTTATTGACGTTTCTCAGGCATTTGATAAAGTGTGGCATGAAGGTCTAATTCTAAAATTAAAATCATTTCAAATTTAGTGAATTTATTAGAAAGTTACATTACTACCCGGAAATTCACGGTTGTAAAAGGAGAATTCATGAGTGTGCCCGAATCTATATCACCCGGTGTGCCACAGGGGAGCATACTGGGGCCAGTTTTGTATTTGATCTATACTTGTGACATGCCTTTGAGCAGCAATATCTATACATCTACGTTTGCCGATGATACAGCCTGCCTTAGTATGCATGAAAACCCTCACGAGGCTGCCCGATATTTACACGAACATATTACACAATTGGAAATGTGGTTGAACTTATGGAGAATTAAGGTAAATGAACAAAAGTGTGCCCATATAACGTTTACCCTAAGAAGAGATACTTGTTCCCCAATTCGAATCAATAATCAAAATATTCCTCAACATTCCCAAGTGAAATACCTTGGTATACACCTTGATCGAAGGGTTACATGGAAACATCATATTGACATTAAGCTAACTCAGATGAAACTTAAGTTATCTCAAATACACTGGTTGATTGGCAGAAATTCAACACTTAGCCTGGACTGTAAACTTTTATTATACAAGTCGCTTTTAAAGCCAATGTGGTGTTACGGTATCCAGTTATGGGGCACTGCTTCAGCTTCCAATGTAGAGAGAATCCAACGAAGGCAAAACAAAATTTTACGGTTAATAACATCGGCTCCATGGTACATCAAAAATTCTAATATACATCGTGATTTAAATATGCCACTAGTGATTAAAGAAATTGCAAAATACGCAGGCAAATATTTAACAAAACTCGAGTCACATCCTAATCCGCTTGCTCGTAATATTTTGAACTTTACTGGACACATCCGCTTAAAAAAGAGGGACACAAGGGCTCTATTACTCAACACGCCAGATGGGATTTCTTGAAAATAATTTTTTTTTACTTTTTTATAAATTTTTTTCTTTTTTGATTATCAGTACTTATGTATTATTTATAACTATTAACAAGTTTATGTCCGACAGTGGTCGGTCCTAATAATTATATTTTTAGATTTAAGATTTGAATACTTATTGTTAGTTTATATTTGAAGATACACTAAATAAATACATGTATTAAAAAAAAATAAAAAAAAATAGTAAACAAACACCTATGAAATTCAAAAATACAAATTTAGGAAAATAAATTTATTTTAATATATATTTTTTTATGGTACAAAACCATATTTTCCCTAAATTTTTACTTTTTCAGAAAATGTGCGTATATATCCGCATTTGTGAAAAGGCACTTTAAATTTTTAGTCAAAAATTTTTAAAACTATCTACATAAGAAAATTTTGTAGTTGAAATTTTCAAAATCTACCATAGAGCTGCAAAACTATCGATAGTTTTATTTTAAGTAGACTATATATATTTTTTTTTTGATAGCGATACTATCGACAAAAACACGCTACTAAAAAATCTAAAAAAAAATCAATTAAAATCAATAATGATGAAAGATTTTTTTAACTTTTTATTCTTTCTGATTTATTTCTTATTGATCTATGATTTGTTTGCTTTTTCGTTTATTTTTTTATAGAACTATGTGTGTATTGTTTAGTTTTTTCGTTAAGGTTAAGTTTTTTAAAAAATCTACATTATTTTTACTTTAAGGCATAATTAAAGAATTTCAGATTTTGTGTTCAGTTCTCGTTGTACATTCATAGTGAACAGTCGATTTAGCGGAGTTTTTATTTAATACTAAAAAAAATCAAACGAAAAAATATTCGGAATACATATTGTTTTGGATAAATTAAGCTTTATTTGCGTTGCATATATTTTTTTACATAGTTATAAATAACGAAAACAAAAAAAAACCGCAAACAAAAACAACAACAAACAAACAAGGTGCCCTTGAGGAATACTCTATATGAGTACCTCAAAAACAAATAACTGTGAAGTGAGTTCTAATGGCAGAAATGCCTATTTTACTGTGAGTTCTGAAGCTCTTAATGAAAATAATAAAAATAAATAATCTGATGATAGACTTACTGAGAGCTCTAAACCTCTTAATGATAACAAATTAAATAAGAAATCTGATAGTAGACTTTTTTTAACGGCGAGACCACTTCGCGATCAACTTCGCTTTGTCCAATGCCAACTAGTGATTCGTTAACATTACCGTTGCCTAGTACTTCTACATTTAACTCAGCGATATCATCTGCTTCGGCTCGTGGTCATCACTTAACCAAGTCTTTACTGAAGTTAAGAGCAGCCCAAAACCCAAGGTCCAAGTGGGAATGGACAGATATATAACAGTGGTAAAGCGCGGGCGAAACCCAAAGTCTTCGAAAATATTATCTGCTCCAAAAATGTCTAGGGATAACAGCGCATCCTCTATCAACCGTCAAAATCGTTTCCAAATATTGCAAGATGACAACAACGAAAACGATGTATCTACGAACAAAACATCCAAGCCGCCACCAATCTATTTGAGAGAAAAAAAATTCAAACGCTCTTATAAAAAATTTAATTTCAGTCATTGGTGAGAATAAATTTCACATCGTTCCAATAAAACGTGGTAACATTGATGAAACCAAAATTCAAATTTATGAAGAAAAAGATTTTCGCAAACTGATTACTGAATTTGAAAAAAGTAAAAAAAGTTTCTACACATATCAGCTTAAAAGTGCTAAAGGCCTGCAGATCGTATTGAAGGGCATCGATTCCTATGTTGCTCCCGAAGAAATAAAAGATGCACTCGTCCTCCAGGGATTTAAGGTAAAAAATGTATCTAACATAATAAATAGGGAGAAGATTCCTCAACCTCTATTTCCCGTCGAACTTGAGCCAAACGATATAAAATTGAAAAAAAACGAGACTCATCCAGTTTACAATTTGAAATATCTCTTATACCGAAAAATAACAGTTGAAGAACCACACAAGCGTTCTGGACACGTACAGTGCCATAATTGTCAAGAATATGGTCACACAAAAACTTACTGCAAGTTACCTTCAGTTTGTGTTATCTGCGGTGAATTGCACGGTACTGCTGGTTGTACTAAGCCTAAAGATCTAGCAGAAAAAAAATTTAGTAATTGTGGAGGTAATCACACCGCTAACTACAGAGGATGTCCTGTCTACTCTTTCGTTAAAAGACTATGGGGCAAAAACCTAAATTAGCTCCAGCACAAACAGCAAACGCTTACTCCGCCACTTTTGCTCCAATGAGCCAACCTGTCACTTCACGTGTATCGTATGCCGACGCAGCTGAGACTAGTTATATTCGCACACAGAATATTCCGCCTCAAAATAATTCAACGAATGCAAACTCAAACTTTAATTTTAGTCGCCTTGAAGCTACTATTGAGAATCTAGTGCTGACTATAAATAATTTTACAACAAATATAACTAGCATGATGCAAGAAATGCTACGAATGCAGTCTAAACTGCTTCAAGCATTAGTTAACAATCCATGAACACGTTAAAGATAAGTTTCTGGAACGCAAACGGCATTCGCCAGCATAAAAATGAACTTAAGCACTTCCTCACGGAAAAAAATATTGATATAATGTTGGTAGGGATGAAACGATACCACTAAGGTATCGATACTTTTACTTGATACGGCATCGGTTCAGAAGTATCGATACGTACTCAGTATCGAATAAAAAGCATCGATACTTACTTGTATCGGTCAAGCCTTTCACATGATTTCACGACAAAATCTTCCGATTTCGGAAGCGATTAATATAAGAAAAGACTAATTGTTTAAATTTCTTGAAGACGAGTTTTTGTATAATTTATTTATGAAATTACTCCTCCAACAAACTAATTTTCCTATATTACAAAAATTTTGAAGTTCAACTTTGTTAAAAACATAACCATAAAAATCGCCAATAAATTCATTTGTCGCCAGCAAACGACATGTCGCCAAAAAACTTAGACGCCAAACCAAGTGGAAAAATAGTCGAGATGACATTTTAAATGTTTGTGTAAATTCGTTTTGTTCCCGAAATATTGCATGCTTTTAAAACAATTTTTGCAGCTCGCAATTTTATTGCCTTTTTTAATAAAATATTTGATTTGTGTGGTCCCATTTTCACGAACTTACTCTAATATATATTATAGATATAAATTTACATTTACGACGAATAAATAAAATTGTGTTAAACTGACGTCATGTTCAATTTTCTTGTAGCCAATAAGAAATGAGTACATTTGAACGATACGAGTACTTTTTACCGATACCTACTTGGTACTCTCTGTAGTAGAGTATCGATACCAAAAGCACTTGTTTTCTAAGAAAAAGTATCGAGTATTTACTTGTATTTACTCGTATCGTTTCATCCCTAAATGTTGGTTTCCGAGACTCATTTAACTTCAAGAAGTCTATTAAAAATTAATGGCTACATTTTATCAGCAATTTTAATAAAGTCAAGACTCAAGCATTATATTCTTGACAACATTTGTGAAGAACATCTACAAGCAACGAATATTTGTATCGACAATTTTTGCACAAATTTTGTCATATCATCAATTTACTCCCCTCCTAGATTCGCAATTACTGAGGAACAATACGAGGATTTCTACAAATCTCTTGGCCCTTGTTTCGTAGCAGCTGGAGACTATAATGCAAAACATACTTTCTGGAGTTCGCGTCTTATCACACCTAGAGGACGAGCGTTGTTCAACACAATTTCAAAAATGGGCTTGGACGTCATTTCGAGTGGGGAGCCCACTTACTGGCCTACTGACATACATAAAATTCGGGATGTTATAGATTTTGGCGTCATGAAAAATATTTCTAGGGAATTAATTCATGTTGAAGCTTCCCTAGATCTATCGTCCGATCACTCTCCCACGATCGTTACCATCTGTAGCCCACTGAGAAGTGCTCTACCTCACCCATATGTGAAAATGGTCAGTCGTGTTAATTGGCTGCGATTCAAAGAATATCTTAGTAGTCATTGCACTGAAAACATTAAGCTAAGAAGTCATGATAATATTGAATCTAATATTGCTAATCTTAACGAAAATATTAAGCAGGCAGCTGAACATGCCACTTAATCCCATCCGCAGACTGGGTTTAACAGAATATATTCAACAGATATTGAACATCTCGTATGTGCAAAAAGAAGAGCTAGAAGAGAGTGGCAACAGCAAAGATCACCCCAAAATAAAATTAGATTAAAAGAGTGCATTAAAAGACTCCAAGAACTGCTTGCATATGAAAAAACTGCATTTCTTAAAAACTATCTGGAAAATCTCGATGTCACATCAGCATCTAATTACTCTTTGTAGCGCGCTGCGAAAAGAATTAAAACACCCGTTGAGTTTAAACCACCTCTGCGCACTTCTACCGGCGTTTGGGCCAGGAGTGATATTGAAAAAGGTAACTTATTTGCAAAGCATTTAAAATCCGTATTTACTCCAAACTGGTGTTGTTGATTTCCCGAGTGTAGTTGCGCGACCCCCTCGACACATAAAATTTAAATGTGTGATGTACAAAATCTAATTGCTGAACTCAACCCGAAGAAAGCACCGGGTGTTGATGGAATTAGTAACCAAATGCTAATAAAATTGCCTCGTATTGCATTTAGAATCATGTTATTCATTTTTAATGCCATTTTACGACTAGAGTATTATCCCCACAGCTGGAAGCTTGCCAAGGTTAAAATGATTCCGAAGCCGGGCAAAGATCTCACCAAGGCAGAATCATACAGGCCAATAAGTCTGCTATCAACAATGTCAAAACTTTTCGAAAAACTGCACATGTCAAAATTGTCCCCAATTCTAATTGGTAGTGGATGCATCCCAGACCATCAATTTGGTTTTAGAAGCTAGCATAGCACCATTGAGCAAACGCATATATTGGTTCAATTTATAAGAAAAACATTTGAGGAAAAGAAGTATTGTTCTGCCCTGTTTATTGACGTTTCTCAGGCATTTGATAAAGTGTGGCATGAAGGTCTAATTCTAAAATTAAAATCTAGCAATAAATTTGGTGAATTTATTAGAAAGTTACATTACTACCCGGAAGTTCACGGTTGTGGAAAGAGAATTCATGAGTGTGCCCGAATCTATATCATCTGGTGTGCCACAGGGGAGCATAGTGGGGCCAGTTTTGTATTTGTTTTATACTTGTGATATGCCTTTGAGCAGTAATATCCATACATCTACGTTTGCCGATGATACAGCCTGCCTAAGTATGCACGAAAATCCTCATGAGGCTTCCAGATATCTACAAGAACATATTACACTGCTGGAACTATGGTTAAAATTATGGAAAATTTAGGTAAACAAGCAAAAGTGTGTTCAGGTAACATTTACCCTGCGAAGAGATACTTGTTCCCCAATTCGAATCAACAATCAAGTTGTTCCTCAGCATTCACATGTAAAATACCTTGGTATACACCTTGATCGACGACTTACATGGAAACAGCATATTGACTCAAAGCTAATACAAATGAAACTTAAACTAACTCATATATATTGGCTGATTGGTAGAAATTCAACACTCAGCCTAGACTGCAAACTTTTATTATACAAGTCGCTTTTGAAGCCAATATGGTGCTAGGGAATTCAGTTATGGGGCACTGCTTCAGCTTCTAACGTCGAGAGAATCCAACGAAGGCAAAACAAAGTTTTACGTTTGATAACATCAGCTCCATGGTACATCAAAAACTCAAATATACATCGTGATTTGAATATGCCACTAGTGATTGAAGAAATAGCAAAATACGCAGGCAAATATTTAACAAAACTCGAGTCACATCCTAATCCGCTCGCTCGTAACATCTTGAATTTTACTGGCCACATCCGCTTGAAAAAGAAGGACACAAGGGCTCTTATACTCAACACGCCAGATGGGATTGCTTGAAAATATTTGTTTTTCTCTTTTTTTTTGATTATCAGTACTTATGTATTATTTATAACTATTAACAAGTTTATGTCCGACAGTGGTCGGGCCTAATACTTATTATTTAGATTTAAGATTTGAATACTTATTGTTAGTTCATAATTGAAGATACAATAAATAAATAAATGTATTTAAAAAAAAAAAAAAAAAAAAAGATTTTATGTTAAAAATATGTCCTAATTTACACTATGCAAGTCTTATTGCTAAGCTGATTAGTTTGTGGAAAAAAGAGACGAGGGGAACATAACCGTTTCTTTTCCACTCGTCTCTCTTTCCTAATAAATTAATAAGCTTAGCAATAAGTCTTGCATAATGTAAATTAGCACTATACACAATTGACAAGTTTACAAGAATAAAAAACTATCGATATTATCGATGGCATCAAAAAATACTATCGAAACTATCGAATGGAGCCACTATCGATTGTTTTGCAGCTGTAATCTACTGTCACAAATTTTTATAAGCGATTAACCACAAAAAATATTTTCGAACTTTACTGTTTTGGGACATTGCTGAATATAGGGTACATGTCCAAAATAAAAGTATAAGGCTCAAAGCACATCCTTAATGCTTTGTTTTTAGCGCTATGTAGTTAGAAAGTGAATGTATTAATATAAAGTTTTTTACAAAATTGAAAATAATTAAAATATTTAAGAAAATACTTTTTCGTCAACGTGCGTGATTGTGATAAGTTGTAAATCACTCGTGCGTGATTAAGAATATTTTGTTCGTGAGCGTGAGTAAGATATTTTTCCGCGTGAGCGTACATGTCGTGAGTCAAAAAACGCTCACGGTTACATTTATTGGCTGTGATCAGGGACAGAGACTTCATGCACTTAAAAACGGTATCTTACGCGCCTAAAATATGATATCAAAAACGCAAACGATGCACTTAAAACAATAAAATATGCACATATTTTAAAGAAATATTTATTCAAAAGAAAAGTTTTCAATTTACATACAACTAAATAAAGATGTAAAAATATTTTCTTTTCTAAAGAGAGTGTGTTTACATTAAATTTTTTCACAATATCAAATATGATACAAAGATTTTTTCTGCATTATTAAAAAAAAAGTGATGTTATATATTTATTTTCATTTAAAAATTTTATATTTCTTATATTTTCGAATGTGAAGTTAAATCAATTTATTCTTAGAAAGCTTTTGTGCATTAAAAAAGGCCTTGTTATGTCTGTGGATGTAATTGGCGTAAATTGGAGTCATTCTTTTTATACAATGTTCTATACTTTTTTAACTCAACCATCACAGTGATTTGAATACAAGCTGTTATATTTGTTTTTTAAATCTGTTATCGTTTTTAAAAACAATATCAACTTTGCGCAGAATTTTTTCATTACTCTTGGCTTTAATAAGAGACAATTTCCTCTTGAAATCAACAAAATGACAATTTCCATCAAATTTGGTAGGTGTGTGTTCTTGTACAATCGTTTTACAATTCAAGCGAATAAATTTGCAAAAAAAACAGTTTTGCATTAATAATTTGTTAACAGTAATATTTTTTGGAAATTTGAATTGTTGACAAAATATGACACAAAACCATGGATTTATACCAAAATATGAGACAAAAATATGCATTTAAGACCAAATTATGCAAAAATATGCACTTTCAGAAAAAATTCTGATGAAAGTAAATCAAATAACGTAAGTGAGTTGGCGACTCTTGTAAGTTCGCAGTTGGGGTACTGGAATCAGTAGGGTTTGGTAAAGAACCATTGCTAGCAACCGGGTATCGGATGAAGGAAGATATTCTTAAATTTGGTGCTGGGGAGCTAGAAGTACAAATCTGTACTAGGCCAGAAGACGTAAGGGTACTAGACTTAGCAAGATCTGAGCGCGCAGCTACAAAGATTGAGACAACATTATCGTCGTTCATCAGTGCAATAAATGAGTCATTAACTTAAGCATTTAAATCAACGCTAATTTAATATTGTTCCTCCAGATCAGTGTCACTATCAATAAGAACACTATTTTTATTTTTAGTACACACTACTTTTGGAATGTCAATTTAATCATCACTACTTCCATTAGTGCTGTCATATGGAACTTTTGCTCTATTGCAAAGCACTTTATATATTCCATCTTTTGTCATTTCCTACCAGTACGTCTATTTTTATTTATTTATTGGCACATATTCTACAAAGCAAATTTGCAGCATATGGTTGCACAAAAATGGACGGGCTGAGTAAGAACATATGTCCATGATGTTATTAACAGTATTCTTTAAAGATGTTTTTGTGACTGAATATACCCGACATACGAAGTAACAACGTGGTTGTCAACGAAAGTCCACAAAAGCACCGCAAGATTATACGGTTATCTGTAGTAGATCAGACAAACAGTGCGAGCGAGACGAAAAAGTCTCGAAGGGCAAACAACACACACAACCCTGACAGCACTTAAGGGGCGTAATTCCCGTAATCGATTGCGAACGAATTATTACTCGAATGTGCGAGTTTTTAACTTTTGGGATTTTCTTCTTTTTTTCGAATAACACATATCGAAATTTCTAATGACAGCATTCGGTAACGTGCATATATTGAAATGCAGCCGTTCGTGTTTTTACTAGCAAGCAAAAAATCATTCGAAGCGAAGTAAAAGAAAATATATGTATGTTCAATGTTTTACTTATAAGTGGTAATGGCGGTCTGAGTCCTGTTTTGGGAATTCAAAACCGGGGAAAAACAGGACTCAGACCGTCATTACTACAAAAGTGATGGCAACCATGTTCCGAATGAGGGATTTTGGTGATTATCATGCCGAGATTTTGTGTGTGTGTGTGTTTGATTCCTTGTATGTATGTATGTACACAGAAAGAAAAAAGCCGTACTAAATTCAAGTTTTTTCTACTTACGAATCGTATTTAAAAATTTAAGTACCAATATAAATAACTTTTACTTAAATGAAGCCGAAAACGGGATTACTTTAGAAAACCAATCCTGAAGTTTCTTAAATTGAGTATGAAGTGCTTAAAATTTGTAAAAAAAAATTAATCAAGGACACAGTTCTTAAATTGAGTAAACTAAAACTTATTTAAAGTGACTGCGTGTACAAACTTTATACACATGTGAAAAGAAAAATAAAAACCTTTTTACTAAAAAATTTCAAATTCATTAGCGTGCTTATGATAGAAATTCAATAAAATTAAAAAATTTAATTAAAAAATAAATACATTAAAATAAAAATAGTTTAATGTTTGTACTTTTTAACGGAAATTTGTTTTATTTAAATGTAAATAAGGGCGGTTTTAGTTAATTTGAATTATTATTTTTCAAACTTAATTTGTTTCAATATTTATAATTTGAACGGGCTAAAGTTCGTACCGCTTTTTAAGCCAAATTACATGTGATAATTATTAATGAACAAATAACATCAAAGTTAGTTGCAAATAATCTGACAACACATACATATAGTTGAACGGAACAGCCAGCCGTTTTCGAAGGCCACTAAACCTTCATCATCAGCGTTCTTCTGTGTTGGTCCACTGTGTGTGGTGTCAGTTGATGTAAATTTCTGCCTTATATACGAAACTTTCATGCAAATGGAATACGTGAATTGTTTTGATTCATCGTATTTCAATTTGGCTGAAACGTGTTTTTGTAATGAAAGCCCAAATTTACCATCTCTAATTTACAACAGACTTACCATTGTCGTTTATTCTTTACTAATTATGCACATGTTATTTAATTTGCTTATTTTTGTTGTACTTAAGACAAACTTTTTTGGTTTGTTACTATTAAGTATATTTATTTAATTTTTGCCACAGGCCCATGGCTATTAATTTTAGTTAACTTTAATTATTATTTTTCAAACTTAATTTGTTTCTATATTAATAATTTCAGTTCTCGTGGTACTTTCATAGCGAACAGTCGATTAGCGGAATTTTTTCTTACATACCAAACAAACAAAAAATTATACAAAAAAATATTCGTAGTACATATTATTCGTAATAGGTACATACTGACTTTAATAAATGAGCTTTATTGCTTTATTTTTTACATAGTGGAAATAAGAAATACAAAAAAAAACGCAAACAAAAAAACATAAACAGTGACATTAAGGAATACTCTATACGAGTACCTCAACAACAGACAAACAATCATAAATAACAAAAACAAAAAAATCGTAAACACAAAAAGTGCCCTTGAGGAATACTCTATATGAGTGCCTCAAATACAAAAAAATTTGAAGTGAGTTCTAACCGCAGAAATGCCAATTTTACTGTGAGTTCTGAAGCTCTTAATGAAAAAAATAGAATTAATAAATCTAATGAAAGTGTTTTTTTTAACGGCGAAATAAAATTTTCGTCAGCGATCAACTTCGCTTTGTCCAATGCCAAATAGTAGTGATTCATTAACATTACAATTGCCTAGTACTTCTTCATATAAGGCAGTAATATCATTTCCTTCAGGCTCGTATTCGTCACTTAACAAAGTTATCACTACAGATAACAGTATTTCAAAACTTAAGGTGTAAGTCGGTATGGACAATTATGTAACCGTGGTAAAGCGTGGGCGAAGCCCGAATTCTTCAAAAATTTCATCCGCTCCAAAGATGTCTAGGGATAACAGCGCATCATCAACTAATCGCCAAAACCGTTTTAAAATTTTGCAAGATGAGAACGACAAACCCGATGTATCCTCGAATAAAACATCCAAGAAAAAATCAAATGCCCTTATTAAAAAATTTATTTCGGTCATTGGTGAAAATAAATTCCACATTGTCAAAATAAAACGTGGCAACATCGATAAAACGAAAGTTCAAATTTATGACGGAAAGGATTTCCGCAAAATGTTTTCTAAATTTGAAACCAATAAAACAAGCTTCTACACATACCAGCTTCAGAGCGCTAAAGACCTGCAGATCGTATTGAAGAGTATAGATTCTTATGCTGTCCCTGAAGAAATAAAAGATGCACTCGTCCTCCAGGGATTTAAGGCAAAGAATGTATCTAACATAATGAACAGAGAAAAGGTACCCCAACCCCTGTTTCGTGTTGGACTGGAGCCGAATGATATACAGTTGAAAAAAACGAGACTCATCCTATTTATAGCCTAAAATACCTTTTATACAGAAAAATCACAGTTGAAGAGCCACATAAGCGTGCAGGTCCCGTGCAGTGTCATAATTGCCAAGAATATGGCCATACAAAAGCTTACTGCAATTTACCTACAGTGTGTGTTATCTGCGGTACAGCTAGTTGTACCAAACCAAAAGATCAAGCGGAAAAAAATGCAGTAATTGTGGAGGTAATCACACCGCTAACTACAGAGGATGTCCTGTGTACTCCTTCGTCAAGCAGGCTATGGTGCAAAAACCTAAATTAGCTCCGGCTCAACCATTAAACGCGTACTCCGCCACTTTTGCTCAAGTGAGCCAACCATTTACTTCACGTGTATCGTATGCCGATGCTGCTAAGGCTAGTTCTATTCCCACACAAAATGTTTCACCGCGAAATAATTCAACGAATGCAAATTCAAGCTTTAACTTTAGTCGCCTTGAAGCTACTGTTAAGAATCTGGTGCTAACTATAAACAACTTTACAACAAATATGACTACCATGTTGCAAGAAATGCTGAGAATGCAGAATACTCTGCTTCAAGCATTAATTAACAAGCCATGAACACGTTAAAATATGTTTCTGGAACGCAAACGGCATTCGCGAACATAAAAATGAACTTGAGCACTTCCTTACGGAAAAAAATATTGATATAATGTTGGTCTTTGAGACTCATTTGACTTCTAGAAGCCTCATTAAAATGAATGGCTACACTTTATATGATACAAAGAATCGTAGAGGAAGGGCATGCGGTGGATCAGCATTTATAATAAAGTCAAGACTCAACCACTATATTCTTAACAACATTTGTGAGGAACATCTACAAGCAACAAATATCCGCATTGAAAATTTTTGTACAAATTTCGTGATTTGATTTTCAATCACTGAGGATCAATACGAGAAATTCTACAAATTTCTCGGACCTTGTTTCGTAGCAGCTGGCGACTACAATGCTAAGCACACGTTCTGGGTTTCGCGTCTTATTACGCCTGGAGCTAGGGCGTTGTTCAACACAATTTCAAAAATGGGCTTGGATGTTATTTCGAGTGGGGAGCCTACTTATTGGCCTACTGACGTACGAAAAATTCCGGATGCTATAGATTTCGGGGAATTAATTCACATTTAAGCTTCCCTAGATCTGTCGTTTGATCACTCTCCCACGATCGTTACAATCTGTAGCCCACTGATAAGCGATTTACCTCACCAATATGTCAGGATGATAAATCGTGTTAATTGGCTGGGATTCAAAAACTATCTTAGTAGTCATTGCACGGAAAATATTACGCTAAGAACACCCAATGATATTGAATCGAACATTGCAAATCTTAACGAGAATATTAAACAAGCTTCTGAACATGCCACTACCTCCCATCCGCATACTGGGTTCAATAAAATTTATTCTACAGACGTTGAACATCTCGTACGTGAAAAAAGAAGAGCTAGAAGAGAATGGCAACAGCACAGATCACCTCAACACAAAATCAGATTAAAAGAGTGCACTAAACGACTCCAAGAGTTGCTTGCATCTGAAAAAACTGCATCTTTTAAAAATTATCTGGAAGGTCTTGGTGTCACACCAGCATCTAATTACTCTTTGCGGCACGCTTCTTAAAAGCTTAAAACACCCGTTGAGTTTAAGCCACCTCTGCGCACATCTACCGGAGGTTGGGCAAAAAGCGATACTGAAAAAAGTAACATATTTGCTGAGCATTTAAAATCCGTATTTACACCAAATACAAGTACCGGTGTTGCTGATTTGCCGAGTGTAGTTGCTCTACCCCCTCGACCCTTAAAATTTACGATGTGTGATGTACAAAAACTAATTGCCGAACTCAACCCGAAAAACACTTCCGGTATTGATGAAATTAGTAACCAGATGCTGATTAAGTAACCTCGTATTGCAATTAGAATCCTGTTATTCATTTTTAATGCCATTTTACGACTGGAGTATTATCCAGACTGCTGGAAGCTTGCCAAGGTTAAAATGATTCCAAAGCCAGGCAAAGACCTTACCAAGGCTGAGTCATACAGGCCAATAAGTCTGCTATCAACAATGTCAAAACTCTTCGAAAAGCTGCTCATGACAAAATTGTCTTCAGTTTTAACTGATAATGAGTGCATCCCGGACCATCAATTTGGTTTAAGAAGCTAGCATAGCACCATTGAACAAACGCATAGATTGGTTCAATTTATCAGAAAAACATTCAAGGAAAAGAAGTATTGTTCTGCCCTGTTTATTGATGTTTCACAGGCATTTGATAAAGTGTGGCATGAAGGCCTGATTTTGAAATTGGAGACATACTTACCAATAAACATTCTAAATCTTTTGGAAAGTTACATTTTTGCACGAAAATTTACAGTGGTGGAAGGGCACTTTATGAGTATGCCTGAAACTATCTCATCCGGTGTGCCACAGGGGAGTATACTGGGGCCATTTTTATATTTGATTTATACTTGTGATATGCCTGTGAGCAGTAGTATCCACATTTCTACATTTGCGATGCAGCCTGCCTTAGTATGCACAAAAACCCTGATGAGGCATCCCGAAAACTCCAGGAACACATTAGCCAGATGGAACTATGGTTAAACTTATGGAGAATTAAGGTAAATGAACAAAAGTGTGTTCAAGTAACATTTACCTTACCAAGAGATACTTGTTCCCCCATTCGGATTAATAATCAAGTTGTTCCTCAACATTCACATGTGAAATATCTTGGTATACACCTCGATCGACGGCTTACATTGAAACATCACATTGACTATAAGTTAACTCAAATGAAACTAAAATTAACTCAGGTACATTGGCTGATTGGCAGAAATTCAACACTCAGCCTAGACTGCAAACTTTTAATATACAAGTCGCTTTTAAAGCCAATATGGTGTTACGGTATCTAGTTATGGGGCACTGCTTCTGCTTGCAATGTAGAGAGAATTCAACGAAGACAAAACAAAATTTTAAGGTTATTAACATCTGCTCCATGGTACATCAAGAATTCAAATATACATCGTGATTTAGATATGCCACTAGTGATCGAAGAAATTGCAAAATACGCAGGCAAATATTTAACAAAACTCGAGTCACATCCTAATCCGCTTGCTCGTAACATCTTGAACTTTACTGGACACATCCGCTTAAAAAAGAGAGATACAAGGGCTATAATACTAAACACTCCGAATGAAGTTGCTTGAAAATTTTTTTTTGCTTATCACTACTTATGTATTATTTACAACTATCACTTACTTATGTCTGGCATTGGTCGGGCATATTAATTATATGTTAGATTTAAGATTTGAATACTTATTGTTAGTTCATATATGAAGATACAATAAATAAAAATAACATGCATAAAAAAATTCCATTCCGAAAGCTCTATTATAGCTATCAGATCTTTAGAAAATATAGATAAACTAAAGAAATTGAACTTTGGTATCCATTCTTTAAGAATGTAACTGTGCATGAATAAGTATAAAACAAACTTACTAATAAATATGGACTTCAACTAGAATCATGCTGGAATCAGGAAATTTTAACAATATTTTACAAATACTTCAAGCAAAACGGCAAGACATTAATCCACACGTGTAGAGGGTCTATCGCAGAAAATGTTGAAAAGATACTTAATCATCTTAAACATTAATATTAATAGATGGAAAAGTCCCTAGGATTCTAATTTTTCCTGGAAACTCTGCAGGAAATAAAATACATACTTGAAGAGTAGGATGAGTTTTGCTTACAAATATTGGAGAAATATGAGACTCCGACATGCATACATATATCTATGTATATGTAGACATATTTTATAAAATGTATCTTATTCTTTTTTACCAATAAACCTTAAAAAAGTGATATGTTGGTTATAAAAAATTCAGCGGTTATATTAGCGTTTATTTTTATTCAGCTAGCGGTTTTTAGCGGGTTTTCAGGGGCTATGGTGGGAAATGCCTACAACATTTTGCCCTTCAGGCTCGTGTTCATCACTTAACAAAGTTATCACTATAGAGAATAGTACCTCAAAACCCAAGGTGCAAGTCGGAATGGACAGATATATAACCGTGGTAAAGCGTGGGCAAAGCTTGAGTTCTTCAAAAATTTCATCCGCTGCAAACATGTCTAGGGATAACAGCGCATCCTCAACTAATCGTCAAAACCGCTTTAAAATTTTGCAAGATGAGAACGACAATCCCGATAGTAGTAGTAGAATGTATGCGCCCGAGCAATAAAAATTGTCAAATTTGGGTAATTAAAATCGAAATTTTGTAATTTATGGGCTAAAATTTACATATTAAGGTAATTACTGTCAATGGTGCGAAGTGACGAGGGTTATGGACAGTTTGTACGTAGAAAAGTGTAGTTTGATGTCGGCCGTCGATGTGTGTTTGTTTTAATTTTATGGTTAGATATCCGTTCGCCGATGCGCATAGTTAATTATGTATGCACGTGGGGCTTGTTTGTACGTAGTATGTTTTTTCGTTTGTTAAGCTGTGCGGAAGGGTACTTGAGAAAGAAATTGTGTGGAAATCAATGAATGTTTTTTGTTGTTGGTTTTATTTAGTTTGATTTTTATTTATTTTTTTCCTATGTAAAATATATGGTTTGTGAGATAATCATGGTTTGATATCCGTTTGTCGATGTACATAGTTAATTATGTAGGTACGAAGGATTTTATGTATGTTTTTGTTTTAATTTTAATTTTGAATGGAATTTTTTTTTGTTTGTTAAGCGGTTGAAGCAGGTTTATGATTTTAGAGAAAGGGTAGTTTGATGTCGGCCGTCGATGTGTGTTTGTTTTAATTTTATGGTTTGATATCCGTTCGCCGATGCGCATAGTTAATTATGTATGCACGTGGGGCTTGTTTGTACGTAGTATGTTTTTTCGTTTGTTAAGCGGTTGCAGCAGGTTTATGATTTTATATTGTGTGTGCGTGTGTGCATAGTTTAGTTTTTTGTAATATTCTTTTGTGTGAACGTAGTATGTTTTTTCGTTTGTTAAGCGGTGCGGAAGGGTACTTGAGAAAGAAATTGTGTGGAAATCAATGAATGTTTTTTGTTGTTGGTTTTATTTAGTTTGATTTTTATTAATTTTTTGCCTATGTTTAAAGAGTTCGAAGACATGAATAAAATATATGGTTTGTGAGATAATCATGGGTTGATATCCGTTCGTCGATGTACATAGTTAATTATGTATGTACGAAGGATTTTATGTATGTTTTTGTTTTAATTTTAATTTTGAATGGAATTTTTTTTGTTTGTTAAGCGGTTGAAGCAGGTTTATGATTTTAGAGTGTAAGTGCGTGTGTGCATAGAGAAAAATGTTGCTTTTGTCTTTTTGCAATATTCTTTTTTTAGCTGGTGGTCATGGAAGATTATTTTAGAAAGAAATTATGTATGCTTGTGGGAAATCTATGAATGTTTTTTGTTGTTGGTTTTATTTAGTTTGATTTTTCTATTTCCTTATTTAAAGAGTTTGAAGAGGTAAACGAAGTATGTAATTTATGAACTTATTTCAAGGTTGGAAAAAATGAAGTGTAAGATATTTATGATTGTCAAAGGGAATTAGAGATGCGTGATCATGGAAGCCAACGTTATGCTCATTCGTGTGTATGTTTTTACAATAACTTGAGCGTTGGCAGATGGGTAAGTAGTCGTATATGTATATGTGCAATGCCGAGTACAAATCTGTCATTTTCTTGTGTTCTAATCATTTTTTAAAATGTGTGCAACGCCTTTCACATTATGTTTTTTTTTTATATGGAATACAAAACGGAAATGATAAACGTTAGCACTAGGGCACACTGTTGCGATGTCACAAAATATCATAGTGTGCACTCGGCATTACTTTTTGTTGTTTGTAATATTCGTTTTTTTAGCTGGGGACATGGAAGGGTATTTTAGAAAGTAATTAGGTATGCTGGTGAGATATCAATGTTTTGTTTTTGTTGTTGTTTGATTTAAATTTTTTTATGTGTAAAGAGTTTGAAGAAATAAATAAAATATACAATTTATGCGTGTTGTATTTATTCATTCTTTTCACTTCTTTTTTAAAGAAATTGAACTTTGTGATATTGAGGATTGTCAAAGATTGGTTGTTATTTTCACAGCTTGCTGACATTTGTCTCTGTCTATTGACTTTTACATTGTGCATATGACTTAATCGTAACTTGTATAAATTGAGAAGTTTTCTATTCTAGCAGCAAGTAAAGCATTGTCTCTACAAGTGTCAAATCCTCAATAATTTCGCTGTTAATACGTAAATAATCAAAGTGACTTTTGAATAAAAAATATTAAATATAATAATATTAAATATATATTTATATATAATAATATTGTATAAACTAAAATAAAAAAAAAGAAAATGAATTCTTTAGCTAATGAGTGCAATGTGTGTAAAAAGGTATATAAATATAAAAAATGCTTTTTGGATCACATCCAAAATCATGGTGTTGAGGACCAATATATATATCCTCAACAACAGCAACAATATCAATATCCTCAACAACAACAATATCAATATCCTCAACAACAACAACAATATATATATATCCTCAACAACAATATCAATATCCTCAACAACAACAACAACAATACCAATATCCTCAAGAACAACAACAATATCAATATCCTCAACAAAAACAACAATATCAATATCCTCAACAACAGCAACCATATCCTACGGCCATGCAATGGTACCCAAATAGTGACCAACAATTGCAATATCAACTACAACAACAACAAAAACAAATGTATTGGCAACAACCCTCTGCCTCCATGCAATGGTACACAAATACTTATGAACATCAACAACAACAACAACAGCAAGGTTTACAGGATTTAGGAAGTAGCTCAACAAATAATATCAACATTGATGGAGAGTGTATGAAATATTATGAGATCAGAAGAGCATTTAAAAATAATATTATTTCTTATGGAATACAAAATAAAAAGGATCAACTTCTCTTTGAAGATTTTGTTGTCGAAAATGAATCGAATTTTATAGAGAGGCTTGAGTACCATTTGAAGCAACATACTATATTGAAATTTAATATAAGTATAGTTGCAGAATATTTAAAAATTGTGGGCGAAGAATTAGAAATAATAATAATAGTACATACAGCAAAAATGAGCTTGTTGACTAGAGCAGATGACGTGAATGAATTTTTCTGTAAGCAGGTCAGAGAAATTCAAAATAAAATGTCTGAGTTTCAGGAAAAAGATTCCGGATGGACTCTTTTTCGCATAGTTCGAGCTGAACTAAATATTAATAAATCTTCTTTGGTAAAAGGAGCTCATTGGATTAGCACCCCGCAGAAGCTTGCTAGTCGTGGTGCTTGCATTAACATTGAAAACAGTGATAATTACTGTTTTAAGTGGGCCATAATTGCGGCAATGAGTACCTCGGCTATCAATTTTCCGAATCGATGCTCTTCATATAACATTGAAGATATTAGTGCTAATATAATTTCGCTTCAAGATGGAACTACAATTGATTTTTCAAATTTGACATTTCCGATGTCAAATGTCGATGATGTTAGTGTGAATGTGTTTGGATATGACGACGAGAGAGATGAACTAATTGGACCATTTTATATAACCCAAAATGAGAAGACCAAGCATGTTAACTTATTGCTATTGGAAAACGTGGATGGGCATCACTATATTTTTATAAAAGATATTTCAAAGTAAGTAATATATTGGAAAGTATTTAAAATTAAATAATACAATACGCGTGTTTGATGTCTTACAGACTACTAAAAAGGCAAACAACGACACATTGCGAACGACTCTTATTTTGCAACAGCTGTCTGCAATACACCCATCTTGAAAATATTATGGAGAAACATAAAATGGAATGTGGTAAAATAGTTACCACAATGCCAAAGGCAGAAGACTCCATACTGCGGATCAAGAGTCACCATAGAAAAATTGACGTCCCTTTTGTTGTATACGCCGATTATGAATGTGTTTTGCAACAGATAGACTTTAGTGTAAGTAGTAAAACTAAATTAAATCAGTCACATGTACCCTGCGCATTCAGCTATTTTATTAAGAGTAAGCATGACAATAAATTGGATAAGCTGAGAATTTATACGGGTAAAGATGCTTCTGAAAAATTTGTTACATTTTTGAATCAAGATTGTCAAGATATATATAAGAATTATCTCATAAAAACAATTGAAATGGAGAACTTGACAGATGAAGAAAATGTAACATTTTACAATGCGATAACTTGTCACATATGTGGACAATACTTAAATATCGAGGTGCTGCGCATAGCAGATGCAACCTAAGTTATCAAGTACCCAAGTTTATTCCAATTTATTTTCATAACTATTCATCCTATTATTCTCATCTTTTTGTGAAAGAATTAAGTAAGGTTGCGACAAGTATAAAAGTCCTTCCGTTAAATAAATAGTTATATATATATCTATCTCAATTTATTAATATGAGTGATGGTACAGATCTTGAACTTATGTTTCTTGATACAATGCGTTTTATGGCCGATAGTTTGGAATCGTTGGCAAATAATCTTACCGTCAACGATTTTCATACTATTAGAGCACAATTTCAAACAAGCCAAGAATTTAATCTCATAAGGAGGAAAGGAATTTTTCCCTATGATTATCTTGATTCTTTTGAAAAACTTAATGATACACAACTTCCACCTAGAAAAGATTTCCTTAATAAACTTAATAACAAAGAATGTTCTATTGAAGACTATGGGCATGCGAATGAAGTCTGGACAATTTTTAACTGCAAAACTTTGAAAGATTATATGGAATTGTATTTGAAAACAGATGTGTTTCTCCTAACGGATATTTTTGAAAATTTTAGAAATGTCTGTAAAAAAATTTATAGCTTGGACCCCTGTTAATACTATACTGCACCGGGGCTATCTTGGGATGCTATGCTTAAGCATACAAACATTGAATTAGAGCTAATAACCGATATCGACATGTACAATTTCTTTAAAAGAGGGATACGAGGTGGAATTGTCCAATGTTGTAAAAGATACTCCAAGGCAAATAATAAGTATTTAGACACTTTTGATAAAAATAAACCTTCCGAATTTCTTATGTATTTAGATGCAAACAATCTTTATGGTTGGGCCATGTCTGAACATCTTCCTTATGGAGGATTCAGATGTTGGGTCTGAGTTGCCTCCATCAAACTCTTAACGAAATTATTAAACAGGCTGCTGAACATGCCACTACCTCCCATCCGCAGTCTGGATTTAATAAAATTTATTCCATGTATATTGAACATCTCGTATGTGAAAAAAGAAGAGCTAGAAGGGAATGGCAACAGCACAGATCACCCCAACATAAACTCAGACTTAAAGAATGTTCTAAACGACTTCAAGAGTTGCTTGCATCTGAAAAAACTGCATCTCTTAAAAATTATTTGGAAGGTCTTGATGTCACACCGACATCTAATTACTCTTTGTGGCGCGCTGCTAGAAAGCTTAAAACACCCGTTGAGTTTAAGCCACCTGTGCGCACATCTTCCGGAGATTGGGCAAGAAGCGATACGGAAAAATGTAAAATATTTGCTGAGCATTTAAAATCCGTATTTACCCCAAGTACATGTACTGGTGTTGCTGATTTGCCGAGTGTAGTTGCTCTACCCCCTCGAGCCTTAAAGTTTAAGATGCGTGATGTACATAAAGTAATTGCTGAACTCAAGCCAAAGAAAGCTCCAGGTATTGATGGAATTAGTAACAAGATGCTGATGAACTTGCCGCATATTGCAATGAGAATCTTGCTGTTTATTTCTAATGCCATATTAGGACTGGAGTATTATCCACAACTCTGGAAGCTTGCAAAAATCAAAATGATTCCAAAGCCGGGCAAAGATCTTACTAAAGCTGAGTCATATAGGCCAATAAGTTTGCTGTCAAGTATGTCAAAACTCTTCGAAAAGCTGCTCAAGACAAAATTGTCCCCAACCTTAACTGATAGTGGGTGCGTCCCAGACCATCAATTTGCTTTTAGAAATCAGCATAGCACCATTGAACAAACTCATAGATTGGTTCAATTTATAAGAAAAACATTTGAGGAAAAGAAGTATTGTTCTGCCCTGTTTATTGACGTTTCTCAGGCATTTGATAAAGTGTGGCATGAAGGTCTAATTCTAAAATTAAAATCATATCTACCAATAAATTTAGTGAATTTATTAGAAAGTTACATTACTACCCGGAAATTCACGGTTGTAAAAGCAGAATTCATGAGTGTGCCCGAATCTATATCATCCGGTGTGCCACAGGGGAGCATACTGGGGCCAGTTTTGTATTTGATCTATACTTGTGACATGCCTTTGAGCAGCAATATGTATACATCTACGTTTGCCGATGATACAGCCTGGCTTAGTATGCATGAAAACCCTCACGAGGCTCCCCGATATTTACACGAACATATTACATAATTGGAAATGTGGTTGAACTTATGGAGAATTAAGGTAAATGAACAAAAGTGTGCCCATATAACGTTTACCCTAAGAAGAGATACTTGTTCCCCAATTCGAATCAATAATCAAAATATTCCTCAACATTCCCAAGTGAAATACCTTGGTATACACCTTGATCGAAGGGTTACATGGAAACATCATATTGACTTTAAGCTAACTCAGATGAAACTTAAGTTATCTCAAATACACTGGTTGATTGGCAGAAATTCAACACTTAGCCTGGACTGTAAACCTTTATTATACAAGTCGCTTTTAAAGCCAATGTGGTGTTACGGTATCCAGTTATGGGGTACTGCTTCAGCTTCCAATGTAGAGAGAATCCAACGAAGGCAAAACAAAATTTTACGGTTAATAACATCGGCTCCATGGTACATCAAAAATTCTAATATACATCGTGATTTAAATATGCCACTAGTGATTAAAGAAATTGCAAAATACGCAGGCAAATATTTAACAAAACTCGAGTCACATCCTAATCCGCTTGCTCGTAATATTTTGAACTTTACTGGACACATCCGCTTAAAAAAGAGGGGCAAAAGGGCTCTATTACTCAACACGCCAGATGGGATTTCTTGAAAATAGTTTTTTTTTTACTTTTTTATAAATTTTTTTCTTTTTTGATTATCAGTACTTATGTATTATTTATAACTATTAACAAGTTTATGTCCGACAGTGGTCGGTCCTAATAATTATATTTTTAGATTTAAGATTTGAATACTTATTGTTAGTTTATATTTGAAGATACACTAAATAAATACATGTATTAAAAAAAAAATAAAAAAAATAGTAAACAAACACCTATGAAATTCAAAAATACAAATTTAGGAAAATAAATTTATTTTAATATATATTTTTTTATGGTACAAAACCATATTTTCCCTAAATTTTTACTTTTTGAGAAAATGTGCGTATATATCCGCATTTGTGAAAAGGCACTTTAAATTTTTAGTAAAAAATTTTTAAAACTATCTACATAAGAAAATTTTGTAGTTGAAATTTTCAAAATCTACCATAGAGCTGCAAAACTATCGATAGTTTTATTTTAAGTAGACTATATATATTTTTTTTTTGATAGCGATACTATCGACAAAAACACGCTACTAAAAAATCTAAAAAAAAAATCAATTAAAATCAATAATGATGAAAGATTTTTTTAACTTTTTATTCTTTCTGATTTATTTCTTATTGATCTATGATTTGTTTGCTTTTTCGTTTATTTTTTTATAGAACTATGTGTGTATTGTTTAGTTTTTTCGTTAAGGTTAAGTTTTTAAAAAAATCTACTTTATTTTTACTTTAAGGCATAATTAAAGAATTTCAGATTTTGTGTTCAGTTCTCGTAGTACATTCATAGTGAACAGTCGATTTAGCGGAGTTTTTATTTAATACTAAAAAATTCAAACGAAAAAATATTCGGAATACATATTGTTTTGGATAAATTAAGCTTTATTTGCGTTGCATATATTTTTTTACATAGTTATAAATAACGAAAACAAAAAAAAACCGCAAACAAAAACAACAACAAACAAACAAGGTGCCCTTGAGGAATACTCTATATGAGTACCTCAAAAACAAATAACTGTGAAGTGAGTTCTAATGGCAGAAATGCCTATTTTACTGTGAGTTCTGAAGCTCTTAATGAAAATAATAAAAATAAAAAATCTGATGATAGACTTACTGAGAGCTCTAAACCTCTTAATGATAACAAATTAAATAAGAAATCTGATAGTAGACTTTTTTTAACGGCGAGACCACTTCGCGATCAACTTCGCTTTGTCCAATGCCAACTAGTGATTCGTTAACATTACCGTTGCCTAGTACTTCTACATTTAACTCAGCGATATCATCTGCTTCGACTCGTGGTCATCACTTAACCAAGTCTTTACTGAAGTTAAGAGCAGCCCAAAACCCAAGGTCCAAGTGGGAATGGACAGATATATAACAGTGGTAAAGCGCGGGCGAAACCCAAAGTCTTCGAAAATATTATCTGCTCCAAAAATGTCTAGGGATAACAGCGCATCCTCTATCAACCGTCAAAATCGTTTTCAAATATTGCAAGATGACAACAACGAACCCGATGTATCTACGAACAAAACATCCAAGCCGCCACCAATCTATTTGAGAGAAAAAAAATTCAAACGCTCTTATAAAAAATTTAATTTCAGTCATTGGTGAGAATAAATTTCACATCGTTCCAATAAAACGTGGTAACATTGATGAAACCAAAATTCAAATTTATGAAGAAAAAGATTTTCGCAAACTGATTACTGAATTTGAAAAAAGTAAAAAAAGTTTCTACACATATCAGCTTAAAAGTGCTAAAGGCCTGCAGATCGTATTGAAGGGCATCGATTCCTATGTTGCTCCCGAAGAAATAAAAGATGCACTCGTCCTCCAGGGACTTAAGGTAAAAAATGTATCTAACATAATAAATAGGGAGAAGATTCCTCAACCTCTATTTCCCGTCGAACTTGAGCCAAACGATATAAAATTGAAAAAAAACGAGACTCATCCAGTTTACAATTTGAAATATCTCTTATACCGAAAAATAACAGTTGAAGAACCACACAAGCGTTCTGGACCCGTACAGTGCCATAATTGTCAAGAATATGGTCACACAAAAACTTACTGCAAGTTACCTTCAGTTTGTGTTATCTGCGGTGAATTGCACGGTACTGCTGGTTGTACTAAGCCTAAAGATCTAGCAGAAAAAAAATTTAGTAATTGTGGAGGTAATCACACCGCTAACTACAGAGGATGTCCTGTCTACTCTTTCGTTAAAAGACTATGGGGCAAAAACCTAAATTAGCTCCAGCACAAACAGCAAACGCTTACTCCGCCACTTTTGCTCCAATGAGCCAACCTGTCACTTCACGTGTATCGTATGCCGACGCAGCTGAGACTAGTTATATTCGCACACAGAATATTCCGCCTCAAAATAATTCAACGAATGCAAACTCAAACTTTAATTTTAGTCGCCTTGAAGCTACTATTGAGAATCTAGTGCTGACTATAAATAATTTTACAACAAATATAACTAGCATGATGCAAGAAATGCTACGAATGCAGTCTAAACTGCTTCAAGCATTAGTTAACAATCCATGAACACGTTAAAGATAAGTTTCTGGAACGCAAACGGCATTCGCCAGCATAAAAATGAACTTAAGCACTTCCTCACGGAAAAAAATATTGATATAATGTTGGTAGGGATGAAACGATACCACTAAGGTATCGATACTTTTACTTGATACGGCATCGGTTCAGAAGTATCGATACGTACTCAGTATCGAATAAAAAGCATCGATACTTACTTGTATCGGTCAAGCCTTTCACATGATTTCACGACAAAATCTTCCGATTTCGGAAGCGATTAATATAAGAAAAGACTAATTGTTTAAATTTCTTGAAGACGAGTTTTTGTATAATTTATTTATGAAATTACTCCTCCAACAAACTAATTTTCCTATATTACAAAAATTTTGAAGTTCAACTTTGTTAAAAACATAACCATAAAAATCGTCAATAAATTCATTTGTCGCCAGCAAACGACATGTCGCCAAAAAACTTAGACGCCAAACCAAGTGGAAAAATAGTCGAGATGACATTTTAAATGTTTGTGTAAATTCGTTTTGTTCCCGAAATATTGCATGCTTTTAAAACAATTTTTGCAGCTCGCAATTTTATTGCCTTTTTTAATAAAATATTTGATTTGTGTGGTCCCATTTTCACGAACTTACTCTAATATATATTATAGATATAAATTTACATTTACGACGAATAAATAAAATTGTGTTAAACTGACGTCATGTTCAATTTTCTTGTAGCCAATAAGAAATGAGTACATTTGAACGATACGAGTACTTTTTACCGATACCTACTTGGTACTTTCTGTAGTAGAGTATCGATACCAAAAGCACTTGTTTTCTAAGAAAAAGTATCGAGTATTTACTTGTATTTACTCGTATCGTTTAATCCCTAAATGTTGGTTTCCGAGACTCATTTAACTTCAAGAAGTCTATTAAAAATTAATGGCTACATTTTATCAGCAATTTTAATAAAGTCAAGACTCAAGCATTATATTCTTGACAACATTTGTGAAGAACATCTACAAGCAACGAATATTTGTATCGACAATTTTTGCACAAATTTTGTCATATCATCAATTTACTCCCCTCCTAGATTCGCAATTACTGAGGAACAATACGAGGATTTCTACAAATCTCTTGGCCCTTGTTTCGTAGCAGCTGGAGACTATAATGCAAAACATACTTTCTGGAGTTCGCGTCTTATCACACCTAGAGGACGAGCGTTGTTCAACACAATTTCAAAAATGGGCTTGGACGTCATTTCGAGTGGGGAGCCCACTTACTGGCCTACTGACATACATAAAATTCGGGATGTTATAGATTTTGGCGTCATGAAAAATATTTCTAGGGAATTAATTCATGTTGAAGCTTCCCTAGATCTATCGTCCGATCACTCTCCCACGATCGTTACCATCTGTAGCCCACTGAGAAGTGCTCTACCTCACCCATATGTGAAAATGATCAGTCGTGTTAATTGGCTGCGATTAAAAGAATATCTTAGTAGTCATTGCACTGAAAACATTAAGCTAAGAAGTCATGATGATATTGAATCTAATATTGCTAATCTTAACGAAAATATTAAGCAGGCAGCTGAACATGCCACTTCCTCCCATCCGCAGACTGGGTTTAACAGAATATATTCAATAGATATTGAACATCTCGTATGTGCAAAAAGAAGAGCTAGAAGAGAGTGGCAAAAGCACAGATCACCCCAAACTAAAATTAGATTAAAAGAGTGCACTAAAAGACTCCAAGAACTGCTTGCATATGAAAAAACTGCATTTCTTAAAAACTATCTGGAAAATCTCGATGTCACATCAGCATCTAATTACTCTTTGTAGCGCGCTGCGAAAAGAATTAAAACACCCGTTGAGTTTAAACCACCTCTGCGCACTTCTACCGGCGTTTGGGCCAGGAGTGATATTGAAAAAGGTAACTTGTTTGCAAAGCATTTAAAATCCGTATTTACTCCAAACTGGTGTTGTTGATTTCCCGAGTGTAGTTGCGCGACCCCCTCGACACATAAAATTTAAATGTGTGATGTACAAAATCTAATTGCTGAACTCAACCCGAAGAAAGCACCGGGTGTTGATGGAATTAGTAACCAAATGCTAATAAAATTGCCTCGTATTGCATTTAGAATCATGTTATTCATTTTTAATGCCATTTTACGACTAGAGTATTATCCCCACAGCTGGAAGCTTGCCAAGGTTAAAATGATTCCGAAGCCGGGCAAAGATCTCACCAAGACAGAATCATACAGGCCAATAAGTCTGCTATCAACAATGTCAAAACTTTTCGAAAAACTGCACATGTCAAAATTGTCCCCAATTCTAATTGGTAGTGGGTGCATCACAGACCATCAATTTGGTTTTAGAAGCTAGCATAGCACCATTGAGCAAACGCATATATTGGTTCAATTTATAAGAAAAACATTTGAGGAAAAGAAGTATTGTTCTGCCCTGTTTATTGACGTTTCTCAGCCATTTGATAAAGTGTGGCATGAAGGTCTAATTCGAAAATTAAAATCTAGCAATAAATTTGGTGAATTTATTAGAAAGTTACATTACTACCCGGAAGTTCACGGTTGTGGAAAGAGAATTCATGAGTGTGCCCGAATCTATATCATCTGGTGTGCCACAGGGGAGCATAGTGGGGCCAGTTTTGTATTTGTTTTATACTTGTGATATGCCTTTGAGCAGTAATATCCATACATCTACATTTGCCGATGATACAGCCTGCCTAAGTATGCACGAAAATCCTCATGAGGCTTCCAGATATCTACAAGAACATATTACACTGCTGGAACTATGGTTAAAATTATGGAAAATTTAGGTAAACAAGCAAAAGTGTGTTCAGGTAACATTTACCCTGCGAAGAGATACTTGTTCCCCAATTCGAATCAACAATCAAGTTGTTCCTCAGCATTCACATGTAAAATACCTTGGTATACACCTTGATCGACGACTTACATGGAAACAGCATATTGACTCAAAGCTAATACAAATGAAACTTAAACTAACTCATATATATTGGCTGATTGGTAGAAATTCAACACTCAGCCTAGACTGCAAACTTTTATTATACAAGTCGCTTTTGAAGCCAATATGGTGCTAGGGAATTCAGTTATGGGGCACTGCTTCAGCTCCTAACGTCGAGAGAATCCAACGAAGGCAAAACAAAGTTTTACGTTTGATAACATCAGCTCCATGGTACATCAAAAACTCAAATATACATCGTGATTTGAATATGCCACTAGTGATTGAAGAAATAGCCAAATACGCAGGCAAATATTTAACAAAACTCGTGTCACATCCTAATCCGCTCGCTACATGTTGAATTTTACTGGCCACATCCGCTTGAAAAAGAAGGACACAAGGGCTCTTATACTCAACACGCCAGATGGGATTGCTTGAAAATATTTGTTTTTCTCTTTTTTTTTGATTATCAGTACTTATGTATTATTTATAACTATTAACAAGTTTATGTCCGACAGTGGTCGGGCCTAATACTTATTATTTAGATTTAAGATTTGAATACTTATTGTTAGTTCATAATTGAAGATACAATAAATAAATAAATGTATTTAAAAAAAAATAAAAAAAAAAGATTTTATGTTAAAAATATGTCCTAATTTACACTATGCAAGTCTTATTGCTAAGCTGATTAGTTTGTGGAAAAAAGAGACGAGGGGAACATAACCGTTTCTTTTCCACTCGTCTCTCTTTCCTAATAAATTAATAAGCTTAGCAATAAGTCTTGCATAATGTAAATTAGCACTATACACAATTGACAAGTTTACAAGAATAAAAAACTATCGATATTATCGATGGCATCAAAAAATACTATCGAAACTATCGAATGGAGCCACTATCGATTGTTTTGCAGCTGTAATCTACTGTCACAAATTTTTATAAGCGATTAACCACAAAAAATATTTTCGAACTTTACTGTTTTGGGACATTGCTGAATATAGGGTACATGTCCAAAATAAAAGTAATAGGCTCAAAGCACATCCTTAATGCTTTGTTTTTAGCGCTATGTAGTTAGAAAGTGAATGTATTAATATAAAGTTTTTTACAAAATTGAAAATAATTAAAATATTTAAGAAAATACTTTTTCGTCAACGTGCGTGATTGTGATAAGTTGTAAATCACTCGTGCGTGATTAATAATATTTTGTTCGTGAGCGTGAGTAAGATATTTTTCCGCGTGAGCGTACATGTCGTGAGTCAAAAAACGCTCACGATTACATTTATTGGCTGTGATCAAGGACAGGGACTTCATGCACTTAAAAACGGTATCTTACGCGCCTAAAATATGATATCAAAAACGCAAACGATGCACTTAAAACAATAAAATATGCACATATTTTAAAGAAATATTTATTCAAAAGAAAAGTTTTCAATTTACATACAACTAAATAAAGATGTAAAAATATTTTCTTTTCTAAAGAGAGTGTGTTTACATTAAATTTTTTCACAATATCAAATATGATACAAAGATTTTTTCTGCATTATTAAAAAAAAAGTGATGTTATATATTTATTTTCATTTAAAAATTTTATATTTCTTATATTTTCGAATGTGAAGTTAAATCAATTTATTCTTAGAAAGCTTTTGTGCATTAAAAAAGGCCTTGTTATGTCTGTGGATGTAATTGGCGTAAATTGGAGTCATTCTTTTTATACAATGTTCTATACTTTTTTAACTCAACCATCACAGTGATTTGAATACAAGCTGTTATATTTGTTTTTTAAATCTGTTATCGTTTTTAAAAACAATATCAACTTTGCGCAGAATTTTTTCATTACTCTTGGCTTTAATAAGAGACAATTTCCTCTTGAAATCAACAAAATGACAATTTCCATCAAATTTGGTAGGTGTGTGTTCTTGTACAATCGTTTTACAATTCAAGCGAATAAATTTGCAAAAAAAACAGTTTTGCATTAATAATTTGTTAACAGTAATATTTTTTGGAAATTTGAATTGTTGACAAAATATGACACAAAACCATGGATTTATACCAAAATATGAGACAAAAATATGCATTTAAGACCAAATTATGCAAAAATATGCACTTTCAGAAAAAATTCTGATGAAAGTAAATCAAATAACGTAAGTGAGTTGGCGACTCTTGTAAGTTCGCAGTTGGGGTACTGGAATCAGTAGGGTTTGGTAAAGAACCATTGCTAGCAACCGGGTATCGGATGAAGGAAGATATTCTTAAATTTGGTGCTGGGGAGCTAGAAGTACAAATCTGTACTAGGCCAGAAGACGTAAGGGTACTAGACTTAGCAAGATCTGAGCGCGCAGCTACAGAGATTGAGACAACATTATCGTCGTTCATCAGTGCAATAAATGAGTCATTAACTTAAGCATTTAAATCAACACTAATTTAATATTCTTCCTCCAGATCAGTGTCACTATCAATAAGAACACTATTTTTATTTTTAGTACACACTACTTTTGGAATGTCAATTTAATCATCACTACTTCCATTAATGCTGTCATATGGAACTTTTGCTCTATTGCAAAGCACTTTATATATTCCATCTTTTGTCATTTCCTACCAGTACGTCTATTTTTATTTATTTATTGGCACATATTCTACAAAGCAAATTTGCAGCATATGGTTGCACAAAAATGGACGGGCTGAGTAAGAACATATGTCCATGATGTTATTAACAGTATTCTTTAAAGATGTTTTTGTGACTGAATATACCCGACATACGAAGTAACAACGTGGTTGTCAACGAAAGTCCACAAAAGCACCGCAAGATTATACGGTTATCTGTAGTAGATCAGACAAACAGTGCGAGCGAGACGAAAAAGTCTCGAAGGCCAAACAACACACTCAAGCCTGACAGCACTTAAGGGGCGTAATTCCCGTAATCGATTGCGAACGAATTATTACTCGAATGTGCGAGTTTTTAACTTTTGGGATTTTCTTCTTTTTTTCGAATAACACATATCGAAATTTCTAATGACAGCATTCGGTAACGTGCATATATTGAAATGCAGCCGTTCGTGTTTTTACTAGCAAGCAAAAAATCATTCGAAGCGAAGTAAAAGAAAATATATGTATGTTCAATGTTTTACTTATAAGTGGTAATGGCGGTCTGAGTCCTGTTTTGGGAATTCAAAACCGGGGAAAAACAGGACTCAGACCGTCATTACTACAAAAGTGATGGCAACCATGTTCCGAATGAGGGATTTTGGTGATTATCATGCCGAGATTTTGTGTGTGTGTGTGTTTGATTCCTTGTATGTATGTATGTACACAGAAAGAAAAAAGCCGTACTAAATTCAAGTTTTTTCTACTTACGAATCGTATTTAAAAATTTAAGTACCAATATAAATAACTTTTACTTAAATGAAGCCGAAAACGGGATTACTTTAGAAAACCAATCCTGAAGTTTCTTAAATTGAGTATGAAGTGCTTAAAATTTGTAAAAAAAAATTAATCAAGGACACAGTTCTTAAATTGAGTAAACTAAAACTTATTTAAAGTGACTGCGTGTACAAACTTTATACACATGTGAAAAGAAAAATAAAAACCTTTTTACTAAAAAATTTCAAATTCATTAGCGTGCTTATGATAGAAATTCAATAAAATTAAAAAATTTAATTAAAAAATAAATACATTAAAATAAAAATAGTTTAATGTTTGTACTTTTTAACGGAAATTTGTTTTATTTAAATGTAAATAAGGGCGGTTTTAGTTAATTTGAATTATTATTTTTCAAACTTAATTTGTTTCAATATTTATAATTTGAACGGGCTAAAGTTCGTACCGCTTTTTAAGCCAAATTACATGTGATAATTATTAATGAACAAATAACATCAAAGTTAGTTGCAAATAATCTGACAACACATACATATAGTTGAACGGAACAGCCAGCCGTTTTCGAAGGCCACTAAACCTTCATCATCAGCGTTCTTCTGTGTTGGTCCACTGTGTGTGGTGTCAGTTGATGTAAATTTCTGCCTTATATACGAAACTTTCATGCAAATGGAATACGTGAATTGTTTTGATTCATCGTATTTCAATTTGGCTGAAACGTGTTTTTGTAATGAAAGCCCAAATTTACCATCTCTAATTTACAACAGACTTACCATTGTCGTTTATTCTTTACTAATTATGCACATGTTATTTAATTTGCTTATTTTTGTTGTACTTAAGACAAACTTTTTTGGTTTGTTACTATTAAGTATATTTATTTAATTTTTGCCACAGGCCCATGGCTATTAATTTTAGTTAACTTTAATTATTATTTTTCAAACTTAATTTGTTTCTATATTAATAATTTCAGTTCTCGTGGTACTTTCATAGCGAACAGTCGATTAGCGGAATTTTTTCTTACATACCAAACAAACAAAAAATTATACAAAAAAATATTCGTAGTACATATTATTCGTAATAGGTACATACTGACTTTAATAAATGAGCTTTATTGCTTTATTTTTTACATAGTGGAAATAAGAAATACAAAAAAAACGCAAACAAAAAAAAACATAAACAGTGACATTAAGGAATACTCTATACGAGTACCTTAACAACAGACAAACAATCATAAATTACAAAAACAAAAAAATCGTAAACACAAAAAGTGCCTCAAATACAAAAAAATTTGAAGTGAGTTCTAACCGCAGAAATGCCAATTTTACTGTGAGTTCTGAAGCTCTTAATGAAAAAAATAGAATTAATAAATCTAATGAAAGTGTTTTTTTTAACGGCGAAATAAAATTTTCGTCAGCGATCAACTTCGCTTTGTCCAATGCCAAATAGTAGTGATTCATTAACATTACAATTGCCTAGTACTTCTTCATATAAGGCAGTAATATCATTCCCTTCAGGCTCGTATTCGTCACTTAACAAAGTTATCACTACAGATAACAGTATTTCAAAACTTAAGGTGTAAGTCGGTATGGACAATTATGTAACCGTGGTAAAGCGTGGGCGAAGCCCGAATTCTTCAAAAATTTCATCCGCTCCAAAGATGTCTAGGGATAACAGCGCATCATCAACTAATCGCCAAAACCGTTTTAAAATTTTGCAAGATGAGAACGACAAACCCGATGTATCCTCGAATAAAACATCCAAGAAAAATTCAAATGCCCTTATTAAAAAATTTATTTCGGTCATTGGTGAAAATAAATTCCACATTGTCAAAATAAAACGTGGCAACATCGATAAAACGAAAATTCAAATTTATGACGGAAAGGATTTCCGCAAAATGTTTTCTAAATTTGAAACCAATAAAACAAGCTTCTACACATACCAGCTTCAGAGCGCTAAAGACCTGCAGATCGTATTGAAGAGTATAGATTCTTATGCTGTCCCTGAAGAAATAAAAGATGCACTCGTCCTCCAGGGATTTAAGGCAAAGAATGTATCTAACATAATGAACAGAGAAAAGGTACCCCAACCCCTGTTTCGTGTTGGACTGGAGCCGAATGATATACAGTTGAAAAAAACGAGACTCATCCTATTTATAGCCTAAAATACCTTTTATACAGAAAAATCACAGTTGAAGAGCCACATAAGCGTGCAGGTCCCGTGCAGTGTCATAATTGCCAAGAATATGGCCATACAAAAGCTTACTGCAATTTACCTACAGTGTGTGTTATCTGCGGTACAGCTAGTTGTACCAAACCAAAAGATCAAGCGGAAAAAAATGCAGTAATTGTGGAGGTAATCACACCGCTAACTACAGAGGATGTCCAGTGTACTCCTTCGTCAAGCAGGCTATGGTGCAAAAACCTAAATTAGCTCCAGCTCAACCATTAAACGCGTACTCCGCCACTTTTGCTCAAGTGAGCCAACCATTTACTTCACGTGTATCGTATGCCGATGCTGCTAAGGCTAGTTCTATTCCCACACAAAATGTTTCACCGCGAAATAATTCAACGAATGCAAATTCAAGCTTTAACTTTAGTCGCCTTGAAGCTACTGTTAAGAATCTGGTGCTAACTATAAACAACTTTACAACAAATATGACTACCATGTTGCAAGAAATGCTGAGAATGCAGAATACTCTGCTTCAAGCATTAATTAACAAGCCATGAACACGTTAAAAATATGTTTCTGGAACGCAAACGGCATTCGCGAACATAAAAATGAACTTGAGCACTTCCTTACGGAAAAAAATATTGATATAATGTTGGTCTTTGAGACTCATTTGACTTCTAGAAGCCTCTTTAAAATGAATGGCTACACTTTATATGATACAAAGAATGTAGAGGAAGGGCATGCGGTGGATCAGCATTTATAATAAAGTCAAGACTCAACCACTATATTCTTAACAACATTTGTGAGGAACATCTACAAGCAACAAATATCCGCATTGAAAATTTTTGTACAAATTTCGTGATTTGATTTTCAATCACTTAGGATCAATACGAGAAATTCTACAAATTTCTCGGACCTTGTTTCGTAGCAGCTGGCGACTACAATGCTAAGCACACGTTCTGGGTTTCGCGTCTTATTACGCCTGGAGCTAGGGCGTTGTTCAACACAATTTCAAAAATGGGCTTGGATGTTATTTCGAGTGGGGAGCCTACTTATTGGCCTACTGACGTACGAAAAATTCCGGATGCTATAGATTTCGGGGAATTAATTCACATTTAAGCTTCCCTAGATCTGTCGTTTGATCACTCTCCCACGATCGTTACAATCTGTAGCCCACTGATAAGCGATTTACCTCACCAATATGTCAGGATGATAAATCGTGTTAATTGGCTGGGATTCAAAAACTATCTTAGTAGTCATTGCACGGAAAATATTACGCTAAGAACACCCAATGATATTGAATCGAACATTGCAAATCTTAACGAGAATATTAAACAAGCTTCTGAACATGCCACTACCTCCCATCCGCATACTGGGTTCAATAAAATTTATTCTACAGACGTTGAACATCTCGTACGTGAAAAAAGAAGAGCTAGAAGAGAATGGCAACAGCACAGATCACCTCAACACAAAATCAGATTAAAAGAGTGCACTAAACGACTCCAAGAGTTGCTTGCATCTGAAAAAACTGCATCTTTTAAAAATTATCTGGAAGGTCTTGGTGTCACACCAGCATCTAATTACTCTTTGCGGCACGCTTCTTAAAAGCTTAAAACACCCGTTGAGTTTAAGCCACCTCTGCGCACATCTACCGGAGGTTGGGCAAAAAGCGATACTGAAAAAAGTAACATATTTGCTGAGCATTTAAAATCCGTATTTACACCAAATACAAGTACCGGTGTTGCTGATTTGCCGAGTGTAGTTGCTCTACCCCCTCGACCCTTAAAATTTACGATGTGTGATGTACAAAAACTAATTGCCGAACTCAACCCGAAAAACACTTCCGGTATTGATGAAATTAGTAACCAGATGCTGATTAAGTAACCTCGTATTGCAATTAGAATCCTGTTATTCATTTTTAATGCCATTTTACGACTGGAGTATTATCCAGACTGCTGGAAGCTTGCCAAGGTTAAAATGATTCCAAAGCCAGGCAAAGACCTTACCAAGGCTGAGTCATACAGGCCAATAAGTCTGCTATCAACAATGTCAAAACTCTTCGAAAAGCTGCTCATGACAAAATTGTCTTCAGTTTTAACTGATAATGAGTGCATCCCGGACCATCAATTTGGTTTAAGAAGCTAGCATAGCACCATTGAACAAACGCATAGATTGGTTCAATTTATCAGAAAAACATTTAAGGAAAAGAAGTATTGTTCTGCCCTGTTTATTGATGTTTCACAGGCATTTGATAAAGTGTGGCATGAAGGCCTGATTTTGAAATTGGAGACATACTTACCAATAAACATTCTAAATCTTTTGGAAAGTTACATTTTTGCACGAAAATTTACAGTGGTGGAAGGGCACTTTATGAGTATGCCTGAAACTATTTCATCCGGTGTGCCACAGGGGAGTATACTGGGGCCATTTTTATATTTGATTTATACTTGTGATATGCCTGTGAGCAGTAGTATCCACATTTCTACATTTGCGATGCAGCCTGCCTTAGTATGCACAAAAACCCTGATGAGGCATCCCGAAAACTCCAGGAACACATTAGCCAGATGGAACTATGGTTAAACTTATGGAGAATTAAGGTAAATGAACAAAAGTGTGTTCAAGTAACATTTACCTTACCAAGAGATACTTGTTCCCCCATTCGGATTAATAATCAAGTTGTTCCTCAACATTCACATGTGAAATATCTTGGTATACACCTCGATCGACGGCTTACATTGAAACATCACATTGACTATAAGTTAACTCAAATGAAACTAAAATTAACTCAGGTACATTGGCTGATTGGCAGAAATTCAACACTCAGCCTAGACTGCAAACTTTTAATATACAAGTCTCTTTTAAAGCCAATATGGTGTTACGGTATCTAGTTATGGGGCACTGCTTCTGCTTGCAATGTAGAGAGAATTCAACGAAGACAAAACAAAATTTTAAGGTTATTAACATCTGCTCCATGGTACATCAAGAATTCAAATATACATCGTGATTTAAATATGCCACTAGTGATCGAAGAAATTGCAAAATACGCAGGCAAATATTTAACAAAACTCGAGTCACATCCTAATCCGCTTGCTCGTAACATCTTGAACTTTACTGGACACATCCGCTTAAAAAAGAGAGATACAAGGGCTATAATACTAAACACTCCGAATGAAGTTGCTTGAAAATTTTTTTTGCTTATCACTACTTATGTATTATTTACAACTATCACTTACTTATGTCTGGCATTGGTAGGGCATATTAATTATATGTTAGATTTAAAATTTGAATACTTATTGTTAGTTCATATATGAAGATACAATAAATAAAAATAACATGCATAAAAAAATTCCATTCCGAAAGCTCTATTATAGCTATCAGATCTTTAGAAAATATAGATAAACTAAAGAAATTGGACTTTGGTATCCATTCTTTAAGAATGTAACTGTGCATGAATAAGTATAAAACAAACTTACTAATAAATATGGACTTCAACTAGAATCATGCTGGAATCAGGAAATTTTAACAATATTTTACAAATACTTCAAGCAAAACGGCAAGACATTAATCCACACGTGTAGAGGGTCTATCGCAGAAAATGTTGAAAAGATACTTAATCATCTTAAACATTAATATTAATAGATGGAAAAGTCCCTAGGATTCTAATTTTTCCTGGAAACTCTGCAGGAAATAAAATACATACTTGAAGAGTAGGATGAGTTTTGCTTACAAATATTGGAGAAATATGAGACTCCGACATGCATACATATATCTATGTATATGTAGACATATTTTATAAAATGTATCTTATTCTTTTTTACCAATAAACCTTAAAAAAGTGATATGTTGGTTATAAAAAATTCAGCGGTTATATTAGCGTTTATTTTTATTCAGCTAGCGGTTTTTAGCGGGTTTTCAGGGGCTATGGTGGGAAATGCCTACAACATTTTGCCCTTCAGGCTCGTGTTCATCACTTAACAAAGTTATCACTACAGAGAATAGTACCTCAAAACCCAAGGTGCAAGTCGGAATGGACAGATATATAACCGTGGTAAAGCGTGGGCAAAGTTTGAGTTCTTCAAAAATTTCATCCGCTGCAAACATGTCTAGGGATAACAGCGCATCCTCAACTAATCGTCAAAACTGCTTTAAAATTTTGCAAGATGAGAACGACAATCCCGATAGTAGTAGTAGAATGTATGCGCCCGAGCAATAAAAATTGTCAAATTTGGGTAATTAAAATCGAAATTTTGTAATTTATGGGCTAAAATTTACATATTAAAGTAATTACTGTCAATGGTGCGAAGTGACGAGGGTTATGGACAGTTTGTACGTAGAAAAGTGTAGTTTGATGTCGGCCGTCGATGTGTGTTTGTTTTAATTTTATGGTTAGATATCCGTTCGCCGATGCGCATAGTTAATTATGTATGCACGTGGGGCTTGTTTGTACGTAGTATGTTTTTTTTTATTTAGTTTGATTTTTATTTATTTTTTTCCTATGTAAAATATATGGTTTGTGAGATAATCATGGTTTGATATCCGTTTGTCGATGTACATAGTTAATTATGTAGGTACGAAGGATTTTATGTATGTTTTTGTTTTAATTTTAATTTTGAATGGAATTTTTTTTGTTTGTTAAGCGGTTGAAGCAGGTTTATGATTTTAGAGAAAGGGTAGTTTGATGTCGGCCGTCGATGTGTGTTTGTTTTAATTTTATGGTTTGATATCCGTTCGCCGATGCGCATGGGGGCTTGTTTGTACGTAGTATGTTTTTTCGTTTGTTAAGCGGTTGCAGCAGGTTTATGATTTTATATTGTGTGTGCGTGTGTGCATAGTTTAGTTTTTTGTAATATTCTTTTGTTTGAACGTAGTATGTTTTTTCGTTTGTTAAGCGGTGCGGAAGGGTACTTGAGAAAGAAATTGTGTGGAAATCAATGAATGTTTTTTGTTGTTGGTTTTATTTAGTTTGATTTTTATTAATTTTTTGCCTATGTTTAAAGAGTTCGAAGACATGAATAAAATATATGGTTTGTGAGATAATCATGGGTTGATATCCGTTCGTCGATGTACATAGTTAATTATGTATGTACGAAGGATTTTATGTATGTTTTTGTTTTAATTTTAATTTTGAATGGAATTTTTTTTGTTTGTTAAGCGGTTGAAGCAGGTTTATGATTTTAGAGTGTAAGTGCGTGTGTGCATAGAGAAAAATGTTGCTTTTGTCTTTTTGCAATATTCTTTTTTTAGCTGGTGGTCATAGAAGATTATTTTAGAAAGAAATTATGTATGCTTGTGGGAAATCTATGAATGTTTTTTGTTGTTGGTTTTATTTAGTTTGATTTTTCTATTTCCTTATTTAAAGAGTTTGAAGAGGTAAACGAAGTATGTAATTTATGAACTTATTTCAAGGTTGGAAAAAATGAAGTGTAAGATATTTATGATTGTCAAAGGGAATTAGAGATGCGTAATCATGGAAGCCAACGCTATGCTCATTCGTGTGTATGTTTTTACAATAACTTGAGCGTTGGCAGATGGGTAAGTAGTCGTATATGTATATGTGCAATGCCGAGTACAAATCTGTCATTTTCTTGTGTTCTAATCATTTTTTAAAATGTGTGCAACGCCTTTCACATTATGTTTTTTTTTATATGGAATACAAAACGGAAATGATAAACGTTAGCACTAGGGCACACTGTTGCGATGTCACAAAATATCATAGTGTGCACTCGGCATTACTTTTTGTTGTTTGTAATATTCGTTTTTTTAGCTGGGGACATGGAAGGGTATTTTAGAAAGTAATTAGGTATGCTGGTGAGATATCAATGGTTTGTTTTTGTTGTTGTTTGATTTAAATTTTTTTATGTGTAAAGAGTTTGAAGAAATAAATAAAATATACAATTTATGCGTGTTGTATTTATTCATTCTTTTCACTTCTTTTTTAAAGAAATTGAAGTTTGTGATATTGAGGATTGTCAAAGATTGGTTGTTATTTTCACAGCTTGCTGACATTTGTCTCTGTCTATTGACTTTTACATTGTGCATATGACTTAATCGTAACTTGTATAAATTGAGAAGTTTTCTATTCTAGCAGCAAGTAAAGCATTGTCTCTACAAGTGTCAAATCCTCAATAATTTCGCTGTTAATACGTAAATAATCAAAGTGACTTTTGAATAAAAAATATTAAATATAATAATATTAAATATATATTTATATATAATAATATTGTATAAACTAAAATAAAAAAAAAAGAAAATGAATTCTTTAGCTAATGAGTGCAATGTGTGTAAAAAGGTATATAAATATAAAAAATGCTTTTTGGATCACATCCAAAATCATGGTGTTGAGGACCAATATATATATCCTCAACAACAGCAACAATATCAATATCCTCAACAACAACAATATCAATATCCTCAACAACAACAACAATATATATATATCCTCAACAACAATATCAATATCCTCAACAACAACAACAACAATACCAATATCCTCAAGAACAACAACAATATCAATATCCTCAACAAAAACAACAATATCAATATCCTCAACAACAGCAACCATATCCTACGGCCATGCAATGGTACCCAAATAGTGACCAACAATTGCAATATCAACTACAACAACAACAAAAACAAATGTATTGGCAACAACCCTCTGCCTCCATGCAATGGTACACAAATACTTATGAACATCAACAACAACAACAACAGCAAGGTTTACAGGATTTAGGAAGTAGCTCAACAAATAATATCAACATTGATGGAGAGTGTATGAAATATTATGAGATCAGAAGAGCATTTAAAAATAATATTATTTCTTATGGAATACAAAATAAAAAGGACCAACTTCTCTTTGAAGATTTTGTTGTCGAAAATGAATCGAATTTTATAGAGAGGCTTGAGTACCATTTGAAGCAACATACTATATTGAAATTTAATATAAGTATAGTTGCAGAATATTTAAAAATTGTGGGCGAAGAATTAGAAATAATAATAATAGTACATACAGCAAAAATGAGCTTGTTGACTAGAGCAGATGACGTGAATGAATTTTTCTGTAAGCAGGTCAGAGAAATTCAAAATAAAATGTCTGAGTTTCAGGAAAAAGATTCCGGATGGACTCTTTTTCGCATAGTTCGAGCTGAACTAAATATTAATAAATCTTCTTTGGTAAAAGGAGCTCATTGGATTAGCACCCCGCAGAAGCTTGTTAGTCGTGGTGCTTGCATTAACATTGAAAACAGTGATAATTACTGTTTTAAGTGGGCCATAATTGCGGCAATGAGTACCTCGGCTATCAATTTTCCGAATCGATGCTCTTCATATAACATTGAAGATATTAGTGCTAATATAATTTCGCTTCAAGATGGAACTACAATTGATTTTTCAAATTTGACATTTCCGATGTCAAATGTCGATGATGTTAGTGTGAATGTGTTTGGATATGACGACGAGAGAGATGAGCTAATTTGACCATTTTATATAACCCAAAATGAGAAGACCAAGCATGTTAACTTATTGCTATTGGAAAACGTGGATGGGCATCACTATATTTTTATAAAAGATATTTCAAAGTAAGTAATATATTGGAAAGTATTTAAAATTAAATAATACAATACGCGTGTTTGATGTCTTACAGACTACTAAAAAGGCAAACAACGACACATTGCGAACGACTCTTATTTTGCAACAGCTGTCTGCAATACACCCATCTTGAAAATATTATGAAGAAACATAAAATGGAATGTGGTAAAATAGTTACCACAATGCCAAAGGCAGAAGACTCCATACTGCGGATCAAGAGTCACCATAGAAAAATTGACGTCCCTTTTGTTGTATACGCCTATTTTGAATGTGTTTTGCAACAGATAGACTTTAGTGCAAGTAGTAAAACTAAATTAAATCAGTCACATGTACCCTGCGCATTCAGCTATTTTATTAAGAGTAAGCATGACAATAAATTGGATAAGCTGAGAATTTATACGGGTAAAGATGCTTCTGAAAAATTTGTTACATTTTTGAATCAAGATTGTCAAGATATATATAAGAATTATCTCACAAAAACAATTGAAATGGAGAACTTGACAGATGAAGAAAATGTAACATTTTACAATGCGATAACTTGTCACATATGTGGACAATACTTAAATAATGATCGTGTGAGAGATCATTGTCATATAAGCGGTAAATATCGAGGTGCTGCGCATATCAGATGCAACCTAAGTTATCAAGTACCCAAGTTTATTCCAATTTATTTTCATAACTATTCATCCTATTATTCTCATCTTTTTGTGAAAGAATTAAGTAAGGTTGCGACAAATATAAAAGTCCTTCCGTTAAATAAATAGTTATATATATCTCTATCTCAATTTATTAATATGAGTGATGGTACAGATCTTGAACTTAGGTTTCTTGATACAATGCGTTTTATGGCCGATAGTTTGGAATCGTTGGCAAATAATCTTACCGTCAACGATTTTCATACTATTAGAGCACAATTTCAAACAAGCCAAGAATTTAATCTCATAAGGAGGAAAGGAATTTTTCCCTATGATTATCTTGATTCTTTTGAAAAACTTAATGATACACAACTTCCACCTAGAAAAGATTTCTTTAATAAACTTAATAACAAAGAATGTTCTATTGAAGACTATGGGCATGCGAATGAAGTCTGGACAATTTTTAACTGCAAAACTTTGAAAGATTATATGGAATTGTATTTGAAAACAGATGTGTTTCTCCTAACGGATATTTTTGAAAATTTTAGAAATGTCTGTAAAAAAATTTATAGCTTGGACCCCTGTCAATACTATACTGCACCGGGGCTATCTTGGGATGCTATGCTTAAGCATACAAACATTGAATTAGAGCTAATAACCGATATCGACATGTACAATTTCTTTAAAAGAGGGATACGAGGTGGAATTGTCCAATGTTGTAAAAGATACTCCAAGGCAAATAATAAGTATTTAGACACTTTTGATAAAAATAAACCTTCCGAATTTCTTATGTATTTAGATGCAAACAATCTTTATGGTTGGGCCATGTCTGAACATCTTCCTTATGGAGGATTCAGATGGTTAAAAGGCGAAGAACTAAATATTAATCCGCAGTTAATAGATGATAATTCAAATGATGGTTATGTATATGAGGTTGATTTAGAATATCCTTCTTATTTACATAACATGCATAACGATCTTCCTTTCTGGGCCGAAAACAAGGAAATTGGAGCATCAAAATATAAAAAACTAATAACTGATTTTTCGCCAAAACATTCTTATATAATTCATTACAGAGTACTTAAACAATGTCTAGAAAACGGTTTGATTTTGAAAAAAATACATAGAGTTCTAACTTTTAAGCAGTCTCCATGGTTGAAAGATTATATAGATCTTAATGCTAAATACAGAGCCGAAGCTAGAAATAACTTTGAAAATTTTTTTTTTAAATTGCTCAACAACGCAGTATATGGGAAAACCATGGAGAATGTGGACAAAAGGAAAGATGTGAGGATTGTTACCAGTTGGACTACATTAAACCGAAACCGCTTGGGTGCTCAAAATTGGATATCTAAATCAAATTTTCATAGCTTAGCAATATTTTCAGAAGATATGGTAGCGATTCAAATGAATCGAGTGAAGACATGTTATAATAAGCCAATATATTTAGGATTTTGTGTGCTAGAACTTTCTAAATGGAAGATGTATAATTTTCATTATAGATACATGCAACCTAAATTCAAGTCAAAATTGAAATTAAATTACATGGATACTGACTCATTCATATACACAATACAAACTGAAGACTTTTACGCAGACATTAAAAATGATATAGAACATGAATTTGACACTTCTGACTATCCAGAAACAAATGATTACGGGATTCCACTCGTAAACAAAAAAGTTCTGGGTATGATGAAAGATGAGAATTGTGGGTTGATTATGGAAGAATTCGTGGACTACGGTCTAAAATGTACTCCTTTACTGTACAAAATGGAAATGAAATTAAAAAATCTAAAGGAGTAAAAAAATGTGTTTTAGATAAGTATAGCCTAAGTTCGTATAGAGATTGTTTATTTAACAGATCAAATGTTTATGATAATATGCTCCCTTTTAAGTCTAAGTTGCATGAATTATATACTATGCAAATACATAAAGTAATATTAAGTTATCAAGATGACAAGAGAAAAGTCAAAAGTGATGGTATAAACACATATGCATGGCATCATATTGAAATTGATGAAACAAATCCTGATTATGAACTTGATATGTTATTATTAGAAATAGAAAAACTTCAAGAAGATGAGTAAAATATGTATACAAATTAAAGCTTCTGTAATTTATTTCTCTAATTATAATTATTTAGTTTTAAGTAAAAATCTATTGTAAATTATTTTTTATTTAAGAAATATTGTGTAGTTATTTAGTTTTTTTTAAATAAAACATACACTAATATTAAAATAAAAAATAAATAAAATCAAAAAACATTAAAAACAAATATTTTTGTGTACAGTTTTTTATTTATTATCCATCCTTAAATGAAATTTATGAATTTTCACATCTGTTACAATCTTGTGTTGCATTTTTTCTTCAATCTCATAACAAAGTCGTGTTAATTCAATCTTTACATCCCTTTCGTGTATTCCTTGTATTTCATTGATTTGAAGTTTTGTTTTGTTTAAAGCGGAGCAGGTTGGTATATAATATTCATGATAGAAATGAAGGATTTGTTTTCTCAGAATGTTGTTCCAACATAAAATTGATATAAAAAATACTCGAATTTGAGTTAGTGATCTCCAAGTGTCAGAATCAATTTTTATTTTAAAGTTTCCTTGTATGATAACTAAAAAACAAACACCTCTTTTATATTCATTATTTTTATATTCAACATCTCTCTCACTTTCATTATCAATTATATTTATAGAGTTTAAAAAATCCCGACGATTAAGCATATCATGAATATACTCCTTATAACACATGAGATGTAACCACTCTTCCCGATCCAGTCCAATGAATTGCTTATTTTTATAATTCAACCATATCATTGGCTTAAAGCCAAAAGCTGTTGAAAATCCACATGAAGTCTTCAATTTTCAATTGAGCCAGTATTCAAACTCAAAAACCAAATCATGTATTTGAGGTTTTCGTTCTTAATTGTGGTGAAATATATTCTTTAAAGTACATTTATCCATCCTCAATCAATATAATATTTAAACTAATAGTTTTTCGCTCTATTAATCTATATATATATCTATATTTGTATAATAAAAAAAAACAAAAAACAATAAAAAACTAAATAAAACCCATACACATACATATATATTCTATATTTGTTCATTATTTATTTTTGACAAATTGTTATAAGTTTCAATAATCTTAAAAATAATTTTTTTCCTTATGTGGAGCATGGTGCATCGACATGTGTCCGGCCCTTCCTCGCATCCTTCGCTATACCAGGGACAGCTGGCAAAATGCCCACTATCAGAGTCCTCTTGTTCTTTAATTCCATACTCCTCATTTTCAGTGAGCATGGAGACGAAAAAATTGATGGTTTCTTTATGCTCATAGAGCAATAAGTCCTCAAAGGAATTAAGAAACTCAAATAACCGTTCACGTACTTGGCTCATTTTTTAATTGTTATTTTAATTTTCTTTTTTTAAGAATACTTTTTTCTTGAATGCTATTTTTATATTAGTACTCTTGAAAGGTTTACATTCTTATTTATAGTAAAATATTCTTGCGAAATTAACATTTTACAAAAAATTGTGAATTCTTTTGAAATTTTTTTGTTTCAGTTACACTTTAGCACATTAATATAACTATCTCTCTAATCTTTTGTTTTGTAATTTTTTGTTTCAGTTACACTTTAGCACTAGAATATAACTATCTCTATGATCTTTTGTTTTGAAATTTTTTGTTTCAGTTACACCTTAGAACGTCAAAATATGTAACTATCTCTTTCACTACAATTCTGTCAGTGACAAAACAAAAAATTTACGTAAAATATAATTACAATATGAGAAAAAGAGATAGCTACGTTACTGATCTTTCTTTTAAGAATTTTTTTTACCTATTTAAAGATTGGTAGAAATATTTAATACGTCAGTTTACAAAAGCAGATTGAGCAATCTCTCAAAAAGAGAAGAAGAAAAAAATATATATTTAAAAATTAAATTTAATTAATTAATTAACATTTTTGACAATGAATCCAACAAATTTGATAATAAAGTTCAACAATTTAAACAACAAAACATTAATCCATATAAAAGAGCTAAAGGACTCAACTAAATATACAGTAAAAAATGCTAAACGGGTGACAAGTAAATAGGGCACCACAATTCAAATTGAACTGGAAAATAACATAATGTTCTTACCAAATCGGTACAACACGCTATCGGATGATGACATAATAGAACTAGCATCTGGGATATATTGCATATGTAAGCAAGGAGAAAATTCCCTAAAATTGGACACTGCTGCTGAAATAAGTATATTTCTAACAAATACTCAGTACCCACAGTGGGAATAATATGTAGAAACTATATTTTATAAACTTTTTTTATTAATAAAACAGCAAAATTTAAAAAATTGTTTGTGGGTGTGTGTGTTATTTATTTATTCTTTTCACTTTTTTTGTAAAGAAATTGAAGACATAAATGTCCACATTTAAATGAATTATAATCTGGATATTGATTGTAATTATATTTTATATTTTTGCCTAGATGTTTAACTAATTCTAATGGAGGTTGTAAATTTCCAAAACTGTCGAAATATTCTTTATGTTCATTGTTTTTATAAAATGCTACCCAATGGGTTCCAGGTCCTCTTGATAAATCCAAATTAATGATTCCGCATTCTCTTTTTCTCGATCGTTTTGGTAGTGTATCCAACATGAAAACTCCTCTAAAGTATGGAATGTTTGTTGATAAGTTTCTCAAATCAACATCAGATAGGGGTTTATTGGGTAGCATTACGAAAAAATTTGGTTTTTTGTTTTTCTTGACAAACAAATCCATATCCTTTCTTATATGGTTTAAGGTAAAAACCTTTCCCCATTGCTACTGCTTCCATTGTTTTATTATGTCTAGTTGCTTCATCAAGTTGTTGTTTGGCATTCTTTGCAGCATTTATTGCTTTTGCTATAGATGCTCCGCCAGTAGAAAGACTACCAATTGCACTCAGAGCAGTAAGAATAGGTACCAAAGGTAAGAAGCCACCAATCTTTGGAACATTAATTATGCGTGGTATTACAACTTGCGATTTCTTTCCCCTTAACGACTTGTTGATAACCTTACGTGCAATCCTAATTGCAGAGTTAATGTCTTGAGGTTTTCCCTCCTTCAGTACTTTTGTTGCATTTTTAATTGATGTACTGAACAGCTTTTTTCCATTTTGTTCACTTTTTTTTGCAACCTTCTTCAATCCCATACCAAGTTTTCTTTTGGCTTTCATTGCGTTAGTAACCATATACGCAAACGATTTTTCTGCAAGACTGCTATCTTTTGCAAGAACTCGTTCCCAAGCTTTATTTTCAAGAATTTTATCAGCTTGATGTCTACTACTTAAATCATTGGTTTTGGAATAAGCAATATCGTGATTTTTACATGTAGCGTCTAATAAATTAATTCCGTTGTCACCGCGATCTAAACATTTTTTTAATTTTGTTCCGGGTCCACAAAACTGATATCTAGGGAGGTGTAATTCAAAAGGCAGAGAGTTAATTACTTTATTCACTAAATCTTTTCCAACGGCTGGTTTTTTATAACTAAACGTCTTGTTATAATGTATTAACATCTTATTTTATTTTTTCTTCTATAATAAAAGTAACATTTACGAAATGCAATTAGTTATAAGAATGCAATTAGTTAAACAACATAAAAATATTGTGATTCGCAATATTGATGCTTCAACGAACATCAGATCTAAAATAAAACATAGCTCTCGCTTATTTATTTATTCGAATTTATTCGAATTTATTCGTTCTCTAATAGTTGGACCATCAAATTGTGGAAAGACTAATGTTATGATTAGCTTGCTAGAAAGTCCTAATGGACTCAAGTTTGAAACATCTATTTATACTCAAAATCCCTTTATCAACCAAAATATGAATACTTAAAGCGATTAATTTCACCAATTAAAGGGATGGGATACTACACATTTACAGATAATGAAAAAGTTATTCCTCCTGACGAAGCGAAAACTAATTCTATTATGATCTTTAATGATGTTGCATGCTAGAAGCAAAATAATATACGAGCATATTTTTGTATGGGACGACATAAGGATGTTGATTCATTCTACTTGTGCCAAACTTATACGAGAATCCCCAAGCACTTAATAAGAGACAATGCAAATGTGATTATAATGTTTAAACAAGATGAGACAAACATGAAGCACGTTTATAGTGATCATGTTGTCAGCGATATGAGTTATGAAAAGTTTCATGAAATTTGTCGAGAGTGTTGGAAGGATAAATATGGATTTTTGATGATAAGCAAATATAATGACTTAAACAATGGTCGCTATAGAAAGCAATTCGACTATTTTATAACGATATAAATTACTCAACATAAAAGTAAAACAATAGTACTTAATTTGGCCTTGCGCATAGTACATCTACTTATTTCCTAAAGTATTTACCATACCTGATCTGAAAGCTGATCTGTTACCAGATCTAATAGCTGATACCTGATCTGATACCCCAATACCTGATCTGATAGCTGATCTTATACCTGATCTGATACCTGATACCTGATCTGATAGCTGATCTGATACCTGATCTGATAAGTGATACCTGATCGGATAGCTGATCTGATACCTGATACCTAATCTGATAGCTGATACCTGATCTGGTGTCTAATAGTTGAAAATGGATGAAAAAGTTTTAAAAGAGCTAATAAAGACAAGAAATGTTTTAAAGAAAAAATTTCGTAGTATAAAAGTTGTTAAGCAGATACACATGAGCAATTCAAAGATACATTTAAACCAATAATAGAACCATTAACAGAATTTGTAAACAATTCTAAAAGTAATAATATAAGTATTAAAGCAGAAAGAGATGAACTTAAAACGAAAGTTTATAAAAATTGAAATTTTCCATTCAACGAACAATCAGTTAAGTTAGAGACAAGTACTCCAAAGAAACTTGTTGAAGAAACGTTATGCAATAAAAATATCTCACTTAGTAATCGAAACGCAAACAAGGTTGATAATGTTGATACTGATGATGATGATGATGACAACGATGATTTTTACTCTCAATCGGAAAATCTAGACAATTCAGATAATAATAAGAGTTATACTGACCTAGCACTCCTGGAAAGCAGAAACGAATTATATACTCTATACGGTCCACATAAAGGTTTAAATAATGAATGGAAGTTTGGCAATAGTAGTATTAAACTTACTGAAGATAAAATAGTGATTGGAAATCAAATATGGGCCTTTACACCAGGTTTATTTTCTTTACTGTTTCACAAAACACCAAAATATTATGATAAACATGAATTAGATATATATAAGAAAATTTTAGTGAGCACAAATGCATACAAAAGAGATTATAGACCTGATGGACAAATCAAAGGAACGAGACCATATAAATATAACCATATTATCAGTAAATTTTTTAAGAAAGAAAGTGAAAAAAACTCATCAACTTCGTCATCACTACATGCAATAAAAAGTCCTTACAAGGGTAAGGGTTTGATGAAACTAAGCCCATACAAAGCTAACTATATGTACTGGGATGATCCTAATGAGTTAGTAGATCGCCTTAGGCTATTGCTAGCATCACAAGCTGCAGGTCATACTAATCACAATAACGAAATTGTCTCAATTATCGAAGAATTATATGAAGCAAAAATTATAGAATAATATTTATCTACATAAACCATGTCTATCTATAAGTTTGGGCACTATCTTAATGATACAAGTGGCAGAGTTTTTGTGAAAAATGTTCCTAAGCTGCTGGGCTTCGTTATGGATATAACTAATAACATTGACGTTCAAAACAAAAGAATCAAAAATGCGGCAAAAGCTTTGGAGGAAAACGACGTTGTTAATAAATTGTTTCTGCAAAGTCAAATTGAAGAGGTAATAGATGAAATCAATATAATTTTAAGTCAGAAACTAAATGAAATTAGGAAAACAATTTCAAGTATGAAATTATTCTTTGAAAAAGAAATTAGAAAGATAAATGAGTTAATCTATGGCTATATAAGAAATATGATGGTCAACAGTACTTAAATGAACTCGCACTGAACTCAACTTATCCCGTCAAATTCTAAATACGTTAAATAATGACTTTAAAAAGAAATTTAATAAATGAACTACATAAGCAAGCACGAAAACATTTTCCACGTCGAAGAGTTGTTATGAAAGGAATAGATGATCTTTGGCAAGCTGATTTAGTTGAAATGGGAACTATTCTACAGACAATAGAGATTATCGATTTTTGCTGACTGTAATTGATACATTTTCAAAATTTGCTTGGGCAGTACCCTTGAAAAGAAAGACTACATTGGAAACAAGCCAGGCTATGCAGAATATTTTTCAACTGGGACGAATACCAAAAAACTTGCAAACAGACGATGGTAAAGAGTTTTTCAATAAACACTTTGGAAAATTGATGAATAAATACAACATTAATCACTACTCAACATATAGCAGAATGAAAGCATCAATAGTAGAACGATTTAACAGAACATTAAAAGGAATGATGTGGAAAGAGTTTAGCTTTAATGGGTCTTATAACTGGCTCGACATTTACAAAGACTTGATTAATACATATAATAAGAAAATTCATCGCACCATCAAAATGCCACCGATTCAAGTTAACTATAAAAATGAGAAAAAATTATTAAACACGGTATATAACCGCTTAAAACTATTCAAATTATCAAAGTTCAATGTGGGAGATCATGTGCGCATAAGTAAATATAAACATGTTAGTAGTAGTCGAATGTATGTGCCCGAGCAATAAAAATTGTCAAATTTGGGTAATTAAAATCGAAATTTTGTAATTTATGGGCTAAAATTTACATATTAAGGTAATTACTGTCAATGGTGCGAAGTGACGAGGGTTATGGACGGTTTGTACGTAGAAAAGGGTAGTTTGATGTCGGCCGTCGATGTGTGTTTGTTTTAATTTTATGGTTTGATATCCGTTCGCCGATGCGCATAGTTAATTATGTATGCACGTGGGGCTTGTTTGTACGTAGTATGTTTTTTCGTTTGTTAAGCGGTTGCAGCAGGTTTATGATTTTATATTGTGTGTGCGTGTGTACATAGTTTAGTTTTTTGTAATATTCTTTTGCTTGTACGTATTATGTTTTTTCGTTTGTGAAGCGGTTGCGGAAGGGTACTTGAGAACGAAATTGTGTGGAAATATATGAATGTTTTTTGTTGTTGTTTTTATTTAGTTTGATTTTTATTTATTTTTTTCCTATGTTTAAAGAGTTCGAAGACATGAATAAAAGATATGGTTTGTGAGATAATCATGGTTTGATATCCGTTCGTCGATATACATAGTTAATTATGTAGGTACGAAGGATTTTATGTATGTTTTTGTTTTAATTTTGAATGGATTTTTTTTTGTTTGGTAAGCGGTTGAAGCAGGTTTATGTTTTTAGAGTGTAAGTGCGTGTGTGCATAGAGAAAAATGTTGCTTTTGTCTTTTTGCAATATTCTTTTTTTAGCTGGTGGTCATGGAAGATTATTTTAGAAAGAAATTATGTATGCTTGTGGGAAATCTATGAATGTTTTTTGTTGTTGGTTTTATTGTTAAGTTGTTTCAACTCATTTATTTACTTGTCTGTTTACAACTGTGTCTTATAATCTAAAAATAAAATACTTATAGTTAATACTTGAACAATAAAACTTAAACCTAAGCAAATATGGATGTGTAGAGAGAATACCCAATTACTTGCCAATAATATGACTCCTAGGTATTTGCAGGTAAATAACCTGTACTTTAAGTAAGTCAGCTAATAATACGATTCCATGGTATGTGCAGGTAAATAACCTGTTGAGTGACACATGACTTATATATTGCGCATTTTCACTACATTATTTAGTTTGATTTTTCTATTTCCTTATTTAAAGAGTTTGAAGAGGTAAACGAAGTATGTAATTTATGAACTTATTTGAAGGTTGGAAAAAATGAAGTGTAAGATATTTATGATTGTCAAAGGGAATTAGAGATGCGTGATCATGGGAGCCAACGTTATGCGCGTTGGCAGATGGGTAAGTAGTCGTATATGTATATGTGCAATGCCGAGTACAAATCTGTCATTTTCTTGTGTTCTAATCATTTTTTAAAATGTGTGCAACGCCTTTCACATTATGTTTTTTCGTTTATATGGAATACAAAACGGAAATGATAAACGTTACCACTAGGGAAAAACTGTTGCGATGTCACAAAATATCATAGTGTGTACTTTTTGTTGTTTGTAATATTTGTTTTTTTAGCTGGGGACATGGAAGGGTATTTTAGAAAGTAATTATGTATGCTGGTGAAATATCAATGTTTTGTTTTTGTTGTTGTTGTTTGATTTTAATTTTTTTATGTGTAAAGAGTTTGAAGAAATGAATAAAATATAAAATTTATGCGTGTTGTATTTATTCATTCTTTTCACTTCTTTTGTAAAGAAATTGAAGTTTGTGATATTGAGGATTGTCAAAGATTGGTTGTTATTTTCACTGCTTGCTGACATTTGTCTCTGTCTCTTGTACATACCATATACATATAAATAAATGATTGAACAAAATTTTTTTATAATTTTAATCTACATATTTATTTAAAAAAAATATCGTAAATATATGTTGTGACAATGTAAGAATAGAAAAATAAAATATATTTTTTTTTAGTTTATTTCTTGATAAAGTAAATATGCATTTCTTAAGGCACAAACACCATAACTGTGATAGCTGCAGTAAAAATATTCTGGATATTTAAGTTGTACAGGGTGGCCCAGAAAGACCGAAGTGGTGTAAATTCCTTATAACTTTTTATTTAAGACATATTTTTTTAATTTTTTGTTTTTTAAATACAGTAAATTTATAGGGAATATTTTTAGATTAGTTGTTAAAAATGATATCCCGCAAGTGGAGGCCATTTTCTGCTTCGCACAAATGATCTCTTTTCAACACATTTTCCATGACCTTTCGCAAAACTTCCGGTGTTATGTTGTTAATTTCGTCTGGAATATTGGTTTTTAATTCCTCAATAGTCCTAGGCTTATTAACATAAACTTTCCCTTTTAAATAACTCCAAAGGAAACAGTCTGGAGCGGTTAAATCCGGGGAACGCGGAGGCCAATTAAAATTGCTTCTACGCGAATTTATTCTTTCCCCAAAGATGTCGCGTAAAATAGCCATTGTGGACCTCGGAGTGTGCGCTGTGGCTCCATCCTGTTGGAACCATATTTGCGGATGGTATTCCACGGCTGGCCTTACAAAATTTTCCAACATGGCCCGATATCGATCACTATTGATGGAAATGGCGACATCTCTTTCATTTTCCAAAAAATATGGACCAATGATCCTTTCTGAAGAAACACCGCACCAAACAGTACACTTAACTGGGTGTAATTGTCGTTGATGAAGTACTCTCTGGTTTTCCTTAGCCCATATCCTAAAGTTTTGCTTGTTAACAAACCCATTTAATTGGAAATGGGCTTCGTCACTCATAAATAAGTTATGAATAATGGAAATGGAAAGAGCACATTTGTGCGAAGCAGAAAATGGCCACCACTTGCGGGATACAATTTTTAATAACTAATCTAAAAATATTCCCTATAAATTTACTGTATTTAAAAAACAAAAAATTAAAAAAATATGTCTTAAATAAAAAGTTATAAGGAATTCACACCACTTCGGTCTTTCTGGGCCACCCTGTATATGCTTAAAGTTGATGCAGCCAATATCCTCGATGTTGAAAACTCTAATTTGAAGTAGTTTTTCAAACAATTTCTTCTTTTCCACACCCTTAACATAGATTGAATAATGTTTCAAATTGGATTTTAAAAATGTTACAACACTCTTAAATGATATTGATCCGTCATTCCAATTCAGATGATGAAAGTTTCTCGTTAGCCAATTCGGTTCTCTTTGTTTTGCTATTAATAATCTTTTGAAAAAAATTTATGTGCTCCTTATTGTTAAAAACAATTGCTATATCTTTTGCAATGAAGATGTTTGAATTAGACTTAAATCCTTGCATATCGATGAAATCTTTATCCCCAGTCATCTTATTTTATTATTTTTTATTTACATTATCTTACGAACTTGATTTTTTAAGGGTATGTATTCTATTATACGGTCGTGAATGAGTATACAAAAAGCTGATGTATATTGGTATATTGGAGTCTGTTTCAATTTAAATTTTTATATCAACAGGACCGTTAGAGAGGGCTTCGTTTTGGTGACTGACATCTACTACCACTATCGGCACACTATTTTTAAATCCTTGAGCAGTTAGAAGCGGTTGTGATTCAATCATGTAGTAGCTTTGTTGAAACCGTAGATACATATCATATAGAATGGCATACCGATCATTTTTAAATTTTATATTTAGATTATCATATGGGTACGATTCGGAATTTAAATGTACTTTTAAATTGTTTAAATTACAATGAACAAACTTATTTTCTTGTTGAAAAGCAATCAACACAAAACGGGGTCGTTCTCTATTTGCAGCCAATTTAACATTCCATATATAGCTAGTTCCTGTATTTAGTTGAGGATTAATGTGACAATCCCAACTGCGAAATACCATTGGTATAGAAGCACTACTGTTAATAATTTTAATCATATTCAATTTGCTCAGATCGGATAATTGTACATGCGGAATTCTCCATGAGATGTTTGAGATACTAATTTTTGGTTTGTCAGTAGCAGCAGTTGAGTATACGAGTTTTTCATCGCTCTTACTACGTAAGAGAACCAATTCATGTTTACCGCTGAGTATAATTTTATTATAGTCCAGCGAAACCTAAAAATAGTTTCACTGGTACATAGAAATTAAAGTGTCCATTTGAAATATCCAAATCATCGAGTTTATTCCATCCTGCATTGTACAAGCCAACACTTTCTGTTGGTGATAAGGAAACAAAATTTTTTAGGCTGCTTGTAATCGCTAAATGTCTTGTATGATCAATTTCTATGCCATTAAGTTCATATCGAATTTCGTCAAAGAGATGTGCCACAAAGTTATTTTTTAATTTTAGATTTAAAAACGAAAATATTTTGCTATTATTATCATCTACAATACTTCCCTCAACATATATGTAGCTTTCGCTGGGTAGCACAGTCTTGATTTTGTATTGAAATTCGAATCTCATCATTATTGTTGAAGGATTGTAGGTATGGTGTATATGTGTGATAGTCCTTTTTAATTATACTCTCGTCTGATTGGAGTTTTTCTAGAACATCTAGTATGTAACTCATTTCTTTGTCAACTTTAAATTGAGAGACTTTAAAATTTTTTTATTTTCTTGCGTCAAATGTTTTTGTGTAATGATCGCTTTAACTGTGGTTTGGTTTACAATAGTGTTTTATGAGTGTATCCAATTTTATCCTTAGATTGCTTAACGTTGTATATTATCATTATTTGCTAGATCTCAAATGTATTCGTGTTGTAATTTCCTCTCCTCGGAAATTAATTAAATTAGAGTAAGAGAACTTATCTCTCGGCAGTAAACTGGAAAATAGATAAGATTTCGAGGAATCTCAACAATTTGATAACCTGGGGGGACATTGATCGCAAATTCATGTAATGTGTGTGCTTGTGAGTTATTCGTATATGTGTTAACGACTATACTACATTCAACACGCAAGATATTCACGATGAAAATATTGACTGGTAGATCTGAGTAATGGTCTTGATTGGGAGCTAGAATATTCTTATTGAATCCAAAAAGTTTTCCAATTGTGTTATCTTTGTTAAAGTATATGGGATCCTTAGAGCTTTTAACTCTAACTTGCATTGTATTGTTATTAGCTTCTATATCAATTTTATTTTCCGGACAATACTGCTTATAGTTATGTTTAATATAATCAACTATATCATTCAATTCATAAGATCCTATTAGTATTTTAATTACATGTTCACCAATATGAAATATATTGTTATAATCATCTACATTGGGAATGCTATTATATGAATGAAAATCAGTTAGAGCACATTCATATTCACCATCCAAACGAATAGGAGGAAAGTAATTTGCAGATAACTCAGATGAGTTTGAGCTAAGAGTAAGTATTATTGACATTATGGTTGTCTGATTACAAATAAGTGAAATTAAACACAGCACTTTGTATAAAAAAGGAAGTTTATATATAATTATATTTTATTTAATATATTAGATACAAATATAGACTTATATATACACTTAATTACAATTTAATTTTTATTGATCCAAGAATTATGTTGATTGAAAAATCCCAACCATTTAACATATGCCTTCTCTCCTTTAGTTTTAAGAACTTTTTCAACTAGATATGTATTTGGATATCTAGTTTTTGAAAGTTCTTCATCATAGAACCCACCTTTGATAGGATTACCACGATAGTCTTCTAATATGTATGTGGCTGGATATGTATTTTGAACTCTTTTAATCGTGAAAATTTCTGTGGTCCAATTTGGTGTATATCCTTTTTCAAAAACATGTTTATATTTACTTATGCGCACTTGATCTCCCACATTGAACTTTGATAATTTGAATAGTTTTAAGCGGTTATATACCGTGTTTAATAATTTTTTCTCATTTTTATAGTGAACTTGAATCGGTGGCATTTTGATGGTGCGATGAATTTTCTTATTATATGTATTAATCAAGTCTTTGTAAATGTCGAGCCAGTTATAAGACCCATTAAAGCTAAACTCTTTCCACATCATTCCTTTTAATGTTCTGTTAAATCGTTCTACTATTGATGATTTCATTCTGCTATATGTTGAGTAGTGATTAATGTTGTATTTATTCATCAATTTTCCAAAGTGTTTATTGAAAAACTCTTTACCATCGTCTGTTTGCAAGTTTTTTGGTATTCGTCCCAGTTGAAAAATATTCTGCATAGCCTGGCTTGTTTCCAATGTAGTCTTTCTTTTCAAGGGTACTGCCCAAGCAAATTTTGAAAATGTATCAATTACAGTCAGCAAAAATCGATAATCTCTATTGTCTGTAGAATAGTTCCCATTTCAACTAAATCAGCTTGCCAAAGATCATCTATTCCTTTCATAACAACTCTTCGACGTGGAAAATGTTTTCGTGCTTGCTTATGTAGTTCATTTATTAAATTTCTTTTTAAAGTCATTATTTAACGTATTTAGAATTTGACGGGATAAGTTGAGTTCAGTGCGAGTTCATTTAAGTACTGTTGACCATCATATTTCTTATATAGCCATAGATTAACTCATTTATCTTTCTAATTTCTTTTTCAAAGAATAATTTCATACTTGAAATTGTTTTCCTAATTTCATTTAGTTTCTGACTTAAAATTATATTGATTTCATCTCGTACCTCTTCAATTTGACTTTTCAGAAACAATTTGTTAACAACGTCGTTTTCCTCCAAAGCTTTTGCCACATTTTTGATTCTTTTGTTTTGAACGTCAATGTTATTAGTTATATCCATAACAAACCTAGCAGCTTAGGAACATTTTTCACAAAAACTCTGCCACTTGTATCATTAAGATAGTGCCCAAACTTATAGATAGACATGATTTATGTAGATAAATATTATTCTATAATTTTTGCTTCATATAATTCTTCGATAATTGAGACAATTTCGTTATTGTGATTAGTATGACCTGCAGCTTGTGATGCTAGCAATAGCCTAAGGCGATCTACTAACTCATTAGGATCATCCCAGTATATATAGTTAGCTTTGTATGGGTTTAGTTTCATCAAACCCTTACCCTTGTAAGGACTTTTTATTGCATGTAGTGATGACGAAGTTGATGAGTTTTTTTCACTTTCTTTCTTAAAAAATTTACTGATAATATGGTTATATTTATATGGTCTCGTTCCTTTGATTTGTCCATCAGGTCTATAATCTCTTTTGTATGCATTTGTGCTCACTAAAATTTTCTTATATATATCTAATTCATGTTTATCATAATATTTTGGTGTTTTGTGAAACAGTAAAGAAAATAAACCTGGTGTAAAGGCCCATATTTGATTTCCAATCACTATTTTATCTTCAGTAAGTTTAATACTACTATTGCCAAACTTCCATTCATTATTTAAACCTTTATGTGGACCGTATAGAGTATCTAATTCGTTTCTGCTTTCCAAGAGTGCTAGGTCAGTATAACTCTTATTATTATCTGAATTGTCTAGATTTTCCGATTGAGAGTAAAAATCATCGTTGTCATCATCATCATCATCAGTATCAACATTATCAACCTTGTTTGCGTTTCGATTACTAAGTGAGATATTTTTATTGCATAACGTTTCGTCAACAAGTTTCTTTGGAGTACTTGTCTCTAACTTAACTGATTGTTCGGTGAATGGAAAATTTCAATTTTTATAAACTTTCGTTTTAAGTTCATCTCTTTCTGCTTTAATACTTATATTATTACTTTTAGAATTGTTTACAAATTCTGTTAATGGTTCTATTATTGGTTTAAATGTATCTTTGAATTGCTCATGTGTATCTGCTTAACAACTTTTATACTACGAAATTTTTTCTTTAAAACATTTCTTGTCTTTATTAGCTCTTTTAAAACTTTTTCATCCATTTTCAACTATTAGACACCAGATCTGGTATCAGCTATCAGGTCAGGTATCAGATCAGCTATCCGATCAGGTATCACTTATCAGATCAGGTATCAGATCAGCTATCAGATCAGGTATCAGGTATCAGATCAGGTATAAGATCACCTATCAGATCAGGTATTGGGGTATCAGATCAGGTATCAGCTATTAGATCTGGTAACAGATCAGCTTTCAGATCAGGTATGGTAAATACTTTAGGAAATAAGTAGATGTACTATGCGCAAGGCCAAATTAAGTACTATTGTTTTACTTTTATGTTGAGTAATTTATATCGTTATAAAATAGTCGAATTGCTTTCTATAGCGACCATTGTTTAAGTCATTATATTTTCTTATCATCATAAATCCATACTTATCCTTCCAACACTCTCGACAAATTTCATGAAACTTTTCATAACTCATATCGCTGACAACATGATCACTATAAACGTGCTTCATGTTTGTCTCATCTTGTTTAAACATTATAATCACATTTGCATTGTCTCTTATTAAGTGCTTGGGGATTCTCGTATAAGTTTGGCACAAGTAGAATGAATCAACATCCTTATGTCGTCCCATACAAAAATATGCTCGTATATTATTTTGCTTCTAGCATGCAACATCATTAAAGATCATAATAGAATTAGTTTTCGCTTCGTCAGGAGGAATAACTTTTTCATTATCTGTAAATGTGTAGTATCCCATCCCTTTAATTGGTGAAATTAATCGCTTTAAGTATTCATATTTTGGTTGATAAAGGGATTTTGAGTATAAATAGATGTTTTCAAACTTGAGTCCATTAGGACTTTCTAGCAAGCTAATCATAACATTAGTCTTTCCACAATTTGATGGTCCAACTATTAGAGCACGAATAGAATTTGGTAAAAGAGAGCTATGTTTTATTTTAGATCTGATTTTCGTTGAAGCATCAATATTGCGAATCACAATATCTTACGTTGTTTTACTTATTGCATTCTTATAACTAATTGCATTTCACAAATGTTACTTTTATTATAGAAGAAAAAATAAAATAAGATGCTTATACATTATAACAAGACGTTTAGTTATAAAAAACCAGCCGTTGGAAAAGGTTTAGTGAATAAAGTAATTAACTCTCTGCCTTTTGAATTACACCTCCCTAGATATCAGTTTTGTGGACCCGGAACAAAATTAAAAAAATGTTTAGATCGCAGTGACAACGGAATTAATTTATTAGACGCTGCATGTAAAAATCACGATATTGCTTATTCCAAAACCAATGATTTAAATAGTAGACATCAAGCTGATAAAATTCTTGAAAATAAAGCTTGGGAACGAGTTCTTGCAAAAGATAGCAGTCTTGCAGAAAAATCGTTTGCGTATATGGTTACTAACGCAATGAAAGCCAAAAGAAAACTTGGTATGGGATTGAAGAAGGTTGCAAAAAAAAGTGAACAAAATGGAAAAAAGCTGTTCAGTACATCAATTAAAAATGCAACAAAAGTACTGAAGGAGGGAAAACCTCAAGACATTAACTCTGCAATTAGGATTGCACGTAAGGTTATCAACAAGTCGTTAAGGGGAAAGAAATCGCAAGTTGTAATACCACGCATAATTAATGTTCCAAAGATTGGTGGCTTCTTACCTTTGGTACCTATTCTTACTGCTCTGAGTGCAATTGGTAGTCTTTCTACTGGCGGAGCATCTATAGCAAAAGCAATAAATGCTGCAAAGAATGCCAAACAACAACTTGATGAAGCAACTAGACATAATAAAACAATGGAAGCAGTAGCAATGGGGAAAGGTTTTTACCTTAAACCATATAAGAAAGGATATGGATTTGTTTGTCAAGAAAAACAAAAAACCAAATTTTTTCGTAATGCTACCCAATAAACCCCTATCTGATGTTGATTTGAGAAACTTATCAACAAACATTCCATACTTTAGAAGAGTTTTCATGTTGGATACACTACCAAAACGATCGAGAAAAAGAGAATGTGGAATCATTAATTTGGATTTATCAAGAGGACCTGGAACCCATTGGGTAGCATATTATAAAAACAATAAACATAAAGAATATTTCGACAGTTTTGGAAATTTACAACCTCCATCAGAATTAGTTAAATATCTAGGCAAAAATATAAAATATAATTACAATCAATATCAAGATTATAATTCATTTAAATGTGGACATTTATATCATCAATTTCTTTACAAAATAAGTGAAAAGAATAAATAAATAACACACACACAAACAATTTTTTAAATTTTGCTGTTTTATTAATAAAAAAAGTTTATAAAATATAGTTTCTACATATTATTCCCACTATGGGTATTGAGAATTTGTTAGAAATATATTTATTTCAGCAACAGTGTCCAATTTTAGGGAATTTTCTCCTTGCTTACATATGCAATATATCCCAGATGCTAGTTCTATTATATCATCATCCGATAGCGTGTTGTACCGATTTGGTAAGAACATTATGTTATTTTCCAGTTCAATTTGAATTGTGGTGCCGTATGTACTTGTCACCCGTTTAGCATTTTTTACTGTATATTTAGTTGAGTCCTTTAGCTCTTTTATATGGATTAATGTTTTCTTGTTTAAATTGTTGAACTTTGTTATCAAATTTGTTGGATTCATTGTCAAAAATGTTAATTAATTAATTAAATTTAATTTTTAAATATATATTTTTTTCTTCTTCTCTTTTTGAGAGATTGCTCAATCTGCTTTTGTAAACTGACGTATTAAATATTTCTACCAATCTTTAAATAGGTAAAAAAATTTTTTAAAAGAAAGATCAGTAACGTAGCTATCTCTTTTTCTCATATTGTAATTATATTTTACGTAAATTTTTTGTTTTGTCACTGATAGAATTGTAGTGAAAGCGATAGTTACATATTTTTACGTTCTAAGGTGTAACTGAAACAAAAAATTTAAAAAAAAAGATCATAGAGATAGTTATATTCATGTGCTAAAGTGTAACTGAAACAAAAAATTACAAAACAAAAGATTAGAGAGATAGTTATATTAATGTGCTAAAGTGTAACTGAAACAAAAAAATTTCAAAAGAACTCACAATTTTTTGTAAAATGTTAATTTCACAAGAATATTTTACTATAAATAAGAATGTAAACCTTTCAAGAGTACTAATATAAAAATAGCATTCAAGAAAAAGAGTATTCTTTAAAAAAAGAAAATTAAAATAAAAATAAAATAAATGAGTCAAGTACGTGAGCGGTTATTTGAATTCCTCCATTCCTTTGAGGACTTATTACTATATAAGCATAAGGAAAGCATAAATTTTTTTATTTCAATGCTGACGGAAAATGAGGACTATGGAGTTATAGAGCAGAAGGACTATGAAAGTGGACATTTTGCCAGCTGCCCTTGGTATAGTGAAGGCTGTGAAGAAGGCCCAGACACATGTCGGTATACCATGTTTCACATTAGGAAAAAAATAATTTTTAAAATTATAGATACGTATAAAAATTTAAGTCAAAAAATTAATAAATAAATATAAAATATATATGTATGTGTGTGTATGCTTTTGATTTCTTATTTATTTTAATATAAATATGTATATATAGAGATTAATAGAGCGAAAAAACTATTAGTTTAAATATTATTTTCATTGAGGATGGATAAACGTACTTTAAAAAATATATTTCACAACAATCAAGAACGAAAACCTCAAATATATGGTTTGGTTTTTGAGTTTGAAGACTTGCTCAATTGGAAATTGAAGATTGCATGTGGATTTTCTACAGCTTTTGGTTTTAAACCAATGATATGGTTGAATTATAAAAATAAGCAATTCATTGGACTGGATCGGGAAGAGTGGTTACATCTCATGTGTTATAAGGAGTATATTCATGATATGCTTAATCGTCGGGATTTTTTAAACTCTATAAATATAATTGATAATGAAAGTGAGAGAGATGTTGAATATAAAAATAATGAATATAAAAGAGGTGTTTGTTTTTTAGTTATCATACAAGGAAACTTTAAAATAAAAATTGTTTCTGACACTTGGAGATCACTAACTCAAATTCGAGTATTTTTTACATCAATTTTATGTTGGAACAACATTCTGAGAAAACAAATCCTTCATTTCTATCATGAATATTATATACCAACCTGCTCCGCTTTAAACAAAACAAAACTTCAAATCAATGAAATACAAGGAATACACGAAAGGGATGTAAAGATTGAATTAACACGACTTTCTTATGAGATTGAAGAAAAAATGCAACACAAGATTGTAACAGATGTGAAAATTCATAAATTTTATTTAAGGATGGATAATAAACAAAAAACTGTACACAAAAATATTTGTTTTTAATGTTTTTTGATTTTATTTATTTTTTATTTTAATATTAGTGTATGTTTTATTTAAAAAAACTAAATAACTAGACAATATTTCTTAAATAACAAATAATTTACAATAGACACAAAGATTTTTACTTAAAACTAAATAATTATAATTAGAGAAATAAATTACAGAAGCTTTAATTTGTATACATATTTTACTCATCTTCTTGAAGTTTTTCTATTTCTAATAATAACATATCAAGTTCATAATCAGGATTTGTTTCATCAATTTCAATATGATGCCATGCATATGTGTTTATACCATCACTTTTGACTTTTCTCTTGTCATCTTGATAACTTAATATTACTTTATGTATTTGCATAGTATATAACTCATGCAACTTAGACTTAAAAGGGAGCATATTATCATAAACATTTGATCTGTTAAATAAACAATCTCTATACGAACTTAGGCTATACTTATCTAAAACACATTTTTTTACTCCTTTAGATTTTTTAATTTCATTTCCATTTTGTACAGTAAAGGAGTACATTTTAGACCGTAGTCCACGAATTCTTCCATAATCAACCCACAATTCTCATCTTTCATCATACCCAGAACTTTTTTGTTTACGAGTGGAATCCCGTAATCATTTGTTTCTGGATAGTCAGAAGTGTCAAATTCATGTTCTATATCATTTTTAATGTCTGCGTAAAAGTCTTCAGTTTGTATTGTGTATATGAATGAGTCAGTATCCATGTAATTTAATTTCAATTTTGACTTGAATTTAGGTTGCATGTATCTATAATGAAAATTACCCAGGCAGAAAAAGACAATCAGCACGACGTTGCTACGATTGTCTGCGGGTACACCTAACATCAGTACAACATTCGTTTACCAAAATTTTAATGTACTCATAACATTAAAATGATAACGCCGAATGACCGTCCTCCGACTCTTGTTTTCAATGTTGTCACAATACTCTAAATACAAATTTATAAGGTCGTCACAATGTAAATTTCCCAACTTAAGTCAAATTTTTGTATTTACTGTGTTGAAGCGGTATAGAATTATTGTAAACGGGGTATTTGGGGAACTAAAGTAAAATTTTTGTATTTACGGTGTTGTAGCGGTATAGAATTATTGTAAACGGGGTATTGGGAAACTAACGTCGGATTTTTGTAAATACAGTGTTGTAGTGGTATATCATTACTAAGGACGCGGCATTTGTAAACGTTAAGTCATATTTTTGTGTTTACAGTACTGTGGTGGTACAAAAATTTTGGAAGAGTCGCAATTTTGTATTTACAGTGTTGTGGTGGTACATATTTTATGGGCAATGTCACAATTTCTGCGTGGGTATACATCTTCCATTTAGAAAGTTCTAGCACACAAAATCCTAAATATATTGGCTTATTATAACATGTCTTCACTCGATTCATTTGAATCGCTACCATATCTTCTGAAAATATTGCTAAGCTATGAAAATTTGATTTAGATATCCAATTTTGAGCACCCAAGCGGTTTCGGTTTAATGTAGTCCAACTGGTAACAATCCTCACATCTTTCCTTTTGTCCACATTCTCCATTAAAAAATTTTTTTTCAAAGTTATTTCTAGCTTCGGCTCTGTATTTAGTATTAAGATCTATATAATCTTTCAACCATGGAGACTGCTTAAAAGTTAGAACTCTATGTATTTTTTTCAAAATCAAACCGTTTTCTAGACATTGTTTAAGTACTCTGTAATGAATTATATAAGAATGTTTTGGCGAAAAATCAGTTATTAGTTTTTTATATTTTGATGCTCCAATTTCCTTGTTTTCGGCCCAGAAAGGAAGATCGTTATGCATGTTATGTAAATAAGAAGGATATTCTAAATCAACCTCATATACATAACCATCATTTGAATTATCATCTATTAACTGCGGATTAATATTTAGTTCTTCGCCTTTTAACCATCTGAATCCTCCATAAGGAAGATGTTCAGACATGGCCCAACCATAAAGATTGTTTGCATCTAAATACATAAGAAATTCGGAAGGTTTATTTTTATCAAAAGTGTCTAAATACTTATTATTTGCCTTGGAGTATCTTTTACAACATTGGACAATTCCACCTCGTATCCCTCTTTTAAAGAAATTGTACATGTCGATATCGGTTATTAGCTCTAATTCAATGTTTGTATGCTTAAGCATAGCATCCCAAGATAGCCCCGGTGCAGTATAGTATTGACAGGGGTCCAAGCTATAAATTTTTTTACAGACATTTCTAAAATTTTCAAAAATATCCGTTAGGAGAAACACATCTGTTTTCAAATACAATTCCATATAATCTTTCAAAGTTTTGCAGTTAAAAATTGTCCAGACTTCATTCGCATGCCCATAGTCTTCAATAGAACATTCTTTGTTATTAAGTTTATTAAAGAAATCTTTTCTAGGTGGAAGTTGTGTATCATTAAGTTTTTCAAAAGAATCAAGATAATCATAGGGAAAAATTCCTTTCCTCCTTATGAGATTAAATTCTTGGCTTGTTTGAAATTGTGCTCTAATAGTATGAAAATCGTTGACGGTAAGATTATTTGCCAACGATTCCAAACTATCGGCCATAAAACGCATTGTATCAAGAAACCTAAGTTCAAGATCTGTACCATCACTCATATTAATAAATTGAGATAGAGATATATATAACTATTTATTTAACGGAAGGACTTTTATATTTGTCGCAACCTTACTTAATTCTTTCACAAAAAGATGAGAATAATAGGATGAATAGTTATGAAAATAAATTGGAATAAACTTGAGTACTTGATAACTTAGGTTGCATCTGTTATGCGCAGCACCTCGATATTTACCGCTTATATGACAATGATCTCTCACACGATCATTATTTAAGTATTGTCCACATATGTGACAAGTTATCGCATTGTAAAATGTTACATTTTCTTCATCTGTCAAGTTCTCCATTTCAATTGTTTTTGTGAGATAATTCTTATATATATCTTGACAATCTTGATTCAAAAATGTAACAAATTTTTCAGAAGCATCTTTACCCGTATAAATTCTCAGCTTATCCAATTTATTGTCATGCTTACTCTTAATAAAATAGCTGAATGCGCAGGGTACATGTGACTGATTTAATTTAGTTTTACTACTTACACTAAAGTCTATCTGTTGCAAAACACATTCAAAATCGGCGTATACAACAAAAGGGACGTCAATTTTTCTATGGTGACTCTTGATCCGCAGTATGGAATCTTCTGCCTTTGGCATTGTGGTAACTATTTTACCACATTCCATTTTATGTTTCTCCATAATATTTTCAAGATGGGTGTATTGCAGAGAGCTGTTGCAAAATAAGAGTCGTTCGCAATGTGTCGTTGTTTGCCTTTTTAGTAGTCTGTAAGACATCAAACACGCGTATTGTATTATTTAATTTTAAATACTTTCCAATATATTACTTACTTTGAAATATCTTTTATAAAAATATAGTGATGCCCATCCACGTTTTCCAATAGCAATAAGTTAACATGCTTGGTCTTCTCATTTCGGGTTATATAAAATGGTCCAATTAGTTCATCTCTCTCGTCGTCATATCCAAACACATTCACACTAACATCATCGACATTTGACATCGGAAATGTCAAATTTGAAGCGAAATTATATTAGCACTAATATCTTCAATGTTATATGAAGAGCATCGATTCGGAAAATTGATAGCCGAGGTACTCATTGCCGCAATTATGGCCCACTTAAAACAGTAATTATCACTGTTTTCAATGTTAATGCAAGCACCACGACTAGCAAGCTTCTGCGGGGTGCTAATCCAATGAGCTCCTTTTACCAAAGAAGATTTATTAATATTTAGTTCAGCTCGAACTATGCGAACAAGAGTTCATCCGGAGTCTTTTTCCTGAAACTCAGACATTTTCTTTTGAATTTCTCTGACCTGCTTACAGAAAAATTCATTCACGTCATCTGCTCTAGTCAACAAGCTCATTTTTGCTGTATGTACTATTATTATTATTTCTAATTCCTCGCCCACAATTTTTAAATATTCTGCAACTATACTTATATTAAATTTCAATATAGTATGTTGCTTCAAATGGTACTCAAGCCTCTCTATAAAATTCGATTCATTTTCGACAACAAAATCTTCAAAGAGAAGTTGATCCTTTTTATTTTGTATTCCATAAGAAATAATATTATTTTTAAATGCTCTTCTGATCTCATAATATTTCATACACTCTCCATCAATGTTGATATTATTTGTTGAGCTACTTCCTAAATCCTGTAAACCTTGCTGTTGTTGTTGTTGTTGTTGTTGTTGTTGATGTTCATAAGTATTTGTGTACCATTGCATGGAGGTAGAGGGTTGTTGCCAATACATTTGTTTTTGTTGTTGTTGTAGTTTATATTGCAATTGTTGGTCAGTATTTGGGTACCATTGCATGGCCGTAGGATATGGTTGCTGTTGTTGAGGATATTGATATTGTTGTTGTTGTTGAGGATATTGATATTGTTGTTGTTCTTGAGGATATTGGTATTGTTCTTGTTGTTGTTGAGGATATTGATATTGTTGTTGAGGATATATATATTGTTGTTGTTGTTGAGGATATTGATATTGTTGTTCTTGAGGATATTGGTATTGTTGTTGTTGTTGTTGAGGATATTGATATTGTTGTTGTTGTTGTTGTTGTTGTTGAGGATATTGATATTGTTGCTGTTGTTGAGGATATATATATTGGTCCTCAACACCATGATTTTGGATGTGATCCAAAAAGCATTTTTTGTATTTATATACCTTTTTACACACATTGCACTCATAAGCTAAAGAATTCATTTTCTTTTTTTTATTTTAGTTTATACAATATTATTATATATAAATATATATTTAATATTATTATATTTAATATTTTTTATTCAAAAGTCACTTTGATTATTTACGTATTAACAGCGAAATTATTGAGGATTTGACACTTGTAGAGACAATGCTTTACTTGCTGCTAGAAGAGAAAACTTCTCAATTTATACAAGTTACGATTAAGTCATATGCACAATGTAAAAGTCAATAGACAGAGACAAATGTCAGCAAGCAGTGAAAATAACAACCAATCTTTGACAATCTTCAATATCACAAACTTCAATTTCTTTACAAAAGAAGTGAAAAGAATGAATAAATACAACACGCATAAATTGTATATTTTATTAATTTCTTCAAACTCATTACACATAAAAAAATTAAAATCAAACAACAAAAACAAAACATTGATATCTCACCAGCATACATAATTACTTTCTAAAAACGTGTGTGAAGATAAATTTCGAAATTTAAAACCCAAGACACAAACCAGTAGCATTAACAGAGCTATGTTAACCTGATAACAGAGCCCTGTTAAACATGAAAATCTTGGAATTGTGTACTACAAATGGAATCCTGGCCCTATTTTTTAACAAAATCAGCTAAAAAAATCGAAACATGCAGATTATTAAATTTTTCTTTATAAAAACAAAAAAAATCATAAAAAATTTAAAAGAAACTATAATTTTTTTACCTATCAAAGTAAATAAAATTTTTTTATGGAAATTTTGGAATTCCTGGAGAACGAACATACCTGGGCGGCTAAATTTTTCTGGAATTTGTGTATTTAGTGCCCTTTTATAACACTCAGATGTCAAAACCTTTAACATTTGCGTTTTTCATAGAGAAATTTGATTTTTTCTAAATTTTCAAATTTCGATTTTCACTAAAGGACGAATTTCAGGAGAACGAACATACCTGGGCGGCTAAATTTTTCTGGAATTTGTGTATTTTCTGCCCTCTTATAATACTCAGATGTCAAAACCCTTAACATTTGCGTTTTTCATAGAGAAATTTGATTTTTACTAAATTTTCAAATTTCGATTTTCACTAAAGGACGAATTTCAGGAGAACGAACATACCTGGGCGGCTAAATTTTTCTGGAATTTGTGTATTTTGTGCCCTCTTATAATACTCAGATGTCAAAACCCTTAACATTTGCGTTTTTCATAGAGAAATTTGATTTTTTCTAAATTTTCAAATTTCGATTTTCACTAAAGGACGAATTTCAGGAGAACGAACATACCTGGGCGGCTAAATTTTTCTGGAATTTGTGTCTTTTGTGCCCTCTTATAATGCTCAGATGTCAAAACCTTTACCATTTGCGTTTTTCATAGAGAAATTTGATTTTTTCTAAATTTTAAAATTTCGATTTTCACTAAAGGACGAATGTCAGGAGAACGAACATACCTGGGCGGCTAAATTTTTCTGGAATTTGTGTATTTTGTGCCCTCTTATAATACTCAGATGTCAAAACCCTTAACATTTGCGTTTTTCATAGAGAAATTTGATTTTTTCTAAATTTTCAAATTTCGATTTTCACTAAAGGACGAATTTCAGGAGAACGAACATACCTGGGCGGCTAAATTTTTCTGGAATTTGTGTATTTTGTGCCCTCTTATAATGCTCAGATGTCAAAACTTTTAACATTTGCGTTTTTCATAGAGAAATTTGATTTTTTCTAAATTTTCAAATTTCGATTTTCACTAAAGGACGAATTTCAGGAGAACGAACATACCTGGGCGGCTAAATTTTTCTGGAATTTGTGTATTTTGTGCCCTCTTATAATGCTCAGATGTCAAAACCTTTAACATTTGCGTTTTTCATAGAGAAATTTGATTTTTTCTAAATTTTCAAATTTCGATTTTCACTAAAGGACGAATTTCAGGAGAACGAACATACCTGGGCAGCTAAATTTTTCTGGAATTTGTGTATTTTGTGCCCTCTTATAATACTCAGATGTCAAAACCCTTAACATTTGCGTTTTTCATAGAGAAATTTGATTTTTTCTAAATTTTCAAATTTCGATTTTCACTAAAGGACGAATTTCAGGAGAACGAACATACCTGGGCGGCTAAATTTTTCTGGAATTTGTGTCTTTTGTGCCCTCTTATAATGCTCAGATGTCAAAACCTTTAACATTTGCGTTTTTCATAGAGAAATTTGATTTTTTCTAAATTTTCAAATTTCGATTTTCACTAAAGGACGAATTTCAGGAGAACGAACATACCTGGGCGGCTAAATTTTTCTGGAATTTGTGTATTTTGTGCCCTCTTATAATGCTCAGATGTCAAAACCTTTAACATTTGCGTTTTTCATAGAGAAATTTGATTTTTTCTAAATTTTCAAATTTCGATTTTCACTAAAGGACGAATTTCAGGAGAACGAACATACCTGGGCAGCTAAATTTTTCTGGAATTTGTGTATTTTGTGCCCTCTTATAATACTCAGATGTCAAAACCCTTAACATTTGCGTTTTTCATAGAGAAATTTGATTTTTTCTAAATTTTCAAATTTCGATTTTCACTAAAGGACGAATTTCAGGAGAACGAACATACCTGGGCGGCTAAATTTTTCTGGAATTTGTGTCTTTTGTGCCCTCTTATAATGCTCAGATGTCAAAACCTTTAACATTTGCGTTTTTCATAGAGAAATTTGATTTTTTCTAAATTTTCAAATTTTGATTTTCACTAAAGGACGAATTTCAGGAGAACGAACATACCTGGGCGGCTAAATTTTTCTTGAATTTGTGTCTTTTGTGCCCTCTTATAATGCTCAGATGTCAAAACCTTTAACATTTGCGTTTTTCATAGAGAAATTTGATTTTTTCTAAATTTTTAAATTTCGATTTTCACTAAAGGACGAATTTCAGGAGAACGAACATACCTGGGCGGCTAAATTTTTCTGGAATTTGTGTATTTTGTGCCCTCTTATAATACTCAGATGTCAAAACCCTTAACATTTGCGTTTTTCACAGAGAAATTTGATTTTTTCTAAATTTTCAAATTTCGATTTTCACTAAAGGACGAATTTCAGGAGAACGAACATACCTGGGCAGCTAAATTTTTCTGGAATTTGTGTATTTTGTGCCCTCTTATAATACTCAGATGTCAAAACCCTTAACATTTGCGTTTTTCATAGAGAAATTTGATTTTTTCTAAATTTTCAAATTTCGATTTTCACTAAAGGACGAATTTCAGGAGAACGAACATACCTGGGCGGCTAAATTTTTCTGGAATTTGTGTCTTTTGTGCCCTCTTATAATGCTCAGATGTCAAAACCTTTAACATTTGCGTTTTTCATAGAGAAATTTGATTTTTTCTAAATTTTCAAATTTCGATTTTCACTAAAGGACGAATTTCAGGAGAACGAACATACCTGGGCGGCTAAATTTTTCTGGAATTTGTGTATTTTGTGCCCTCTTATAATGCTCAGATGTCAAAACCTTTAACATTTGCGTTTTTCATAGAGAAATTTGATTTTTTCTAAATTTTCAAATTTCGATTTTCACTAAAGGACGAATTTCAGGAGAACGAACATACCTGGGCAGCTAAATTTTTCTGGAATTTGTGTATTTTGTGCCCTCTTATAATACTCAGATGTCAAAACCCTTAACATTTGCGTTTTTCATAGAGAAATTTGATTTTTTCTAAATTTTCAAATTTCGATTTTCACTAAAGGACGAATTTCAGGAGAACGAACATACCTGGGCGGCTAAATTTTTCTGGAATTTGTGTCTTTTGTGCCCTCTTATAATGCTCAGATGTCAAAACCTTTAACATTTGCGTTTTTCATAGAGAAATTTGATTTTTTCTAAATTTTCAAATTTTGATTTTCACTAAAGGACGAATTTCAGGAGAACGAACATACCTGGGCGGCTAAATTTTTCTGGAATTTGTGTCTTTTGTGCCCTCTTATAATGCTCAGATGTCAAAACCTTTAACATTTGCGTTTTTCATAGAGAAATTCGATTTTTTCTAAATTTTTAAATTTCGATTTTCACTAAAGGACGAATTTCAGGAGAACGAACATACCTGGGCGGCTGAATTTTTCTGGAATTTGTGTATTTTGTGCCCTCTTATAATACTCAGATGTCAAAACCCTTAACATTTGCGTTTTTCATAGAGAAATTTGATTTTTTCTAAATTTTCAAATTTCGATTTTCACTAAAGGACGAATTTCAGGAGAACGAACATACCTGGGCGGCTAAATTTTTCTGGAATTTGTGTATTTTGTGCCCTCTTATAATACTCAGATGTCAAAACCCTTAACATTTGCGTTTTTCATAGAGAAATTTGATTTTTTCTAAATTTTCAAATTTCGATTTTCACTAAAGGACGAATTTCAGGAGAACGAACATACCTGGGCGGCTAAATTTTTCTGGAATTTGTGTCTTTTGTGCCCTCTTATAATGCTCAGATGTCAAAACCTTTAACATTTGCGTTTTTCATAGAGAAATTTGATTTTTTCTAAATTTTCAAATTTTGATTTTCACTAAAGGACGAATTTCAGGAGAACGAACATACCTGGGCGGCTAAATTTTTCTGGAATTTGTGTATTTTGTGCCCTCTTATAATACTCAGATGTCAAAACCCTTAACATTTGCGTTTTTCATAGAGAAATTTGATTTTTTCTAAATTTTCAAATTTCGATTTTCACTAAAGGACGAATTTCAGGAGAACGAACATACCTGGGCGGCTAAATTTTTCTGGAATTTGTGTCTTTTGTGCCCTCTTATAATGCTCAGATGTCAAAACCTTTAACATTTGCGTTTTTCATAGAGAAATTTGATTTTTTCTAAATTTTCAAATTTCGATTTTCACTAAAGGACGAATTTCAGGAGAACGAACATACCTGGGCGGCTAAATTTTTCTGGAATTTGTGTATTTTGTGCCCTCTTATAATGCTCAGATGTCAAAACCTTTAACATTTGCGTTTTTCATAGAGAAATTTGATTTTTTCTAAATTTTCAAATTTCGATTTTCACTAAAGGACGAATTTCAGGAGAACGAACATACCTGGGCAGCTAAATTTTTCTGGAATTTGTGTATTTTGTGCCCTCTTATAATACTCAGATGTCAAAACCCTTAACATTTGCGTTTTTCATAGAGAAATTTGATTTTTTCTAAATTTTCAAATTTCGATTTTCACTAAAGGACGAATTTCAGGAGAACGAACATACCTGGGCGGCTAAATTTTTCTGGAATTTGTGTCTTTTGTGCCCTCTTATAATGCTCAGATGTCAAAACCTTTAACATTTGCGTTTTTCATAGAGAAATTTGATTTTTTCTAAATTTTAAAATTTTGATTTTCACTAAAGGACGAATTTCAGGAGAACGAACATACCTGGGCGGCTAAATTTTTCTGGAATTTGTGTCTTTTGTGCCCTCTTATAATGCTCAGATGTCAAAACCTTTAACATTTGCGTTTTTCATAGAGAAATTCGATTTTTTCTAAATTTTTAAATTTCGATTTTCACTAAAGGACGAATTTCAGGAGAACGAACATACCTGGGCGGCTAAATTTTTCTGGAATTTGTGTATTTTGTGCCCTCTTATAATACTCAGATGTCAAAACCCTTAACATTTGCGTTTTTCACAGAGAAATTTGATTTTTTCTAAATTTTCAAATTTCGATTTTCACTAAAGGACGAATTTCAGGAGAACGAACATACCTGGGCGGCTGAATTTTTCTGGAATTTGTGTATTTTGTGCCCTCTTATAATACTCAGATGTCAAAACCCTTAACATTTGCGTTTTTCATAGAGAAATTTGATTTTTTCTAAATTTTCAAATTTCGATTTTCACTAAAGGACGAATTTCAGGAGAACGAACATACCTGGGCGGCTAAATTTTTCTGGAATTTGTGTATTTTGTGCCCTCTTATAATACTCAGATGTCAAAACCCTTAACATTTGCGTTTTTCATAGAGAAATTTGATTTTTTCTAAATTTTCAAATTTCGATTTTCACTAAAGGACGAATTTCAGGAGAACGAACATACCTGGGCGGCTAAATTTTTCTGGAATTTGTGTCTTTTGTGCCCTCTTATAATGCTCAGATGTCAAAACCTTTAACATTTGCGTTTTTCATAGAGAAATTTGATTTTTTCTAAATTTTAAAATTTCGATTTTCACTAAAGGACGAATGTCAGGAGAACGAACATACCTGGGCGGCTAAATTTTTCTGGAATTTGTGTATTTTGTGCCCTCTTATAATACTCAGATGTCAAAACCCTTAACATTTGCGTTTTTCATAGAGAAATTTGATTTTTTCTAAATTTTCAAATTTCGATTTTCACTAAAGGACGAATTTCAGGAGAACGAACATACCTGGGCGGCTAAATTTTTCTGGAATTTGTGTCTTTTGTGCCCTCTTATAATGCTCAGATGTCAAAACCTTTAACATTTGCGTTTTTCATAGAGAAATTTGATTTTTTCTAAATTTTCAAATTTCGATTTTCACTAAAGGACGAATTTCAGGAGAACGAACATACCTGGGCGGCTAAATTTTTCTGGAATTTGTGTATTTTGTGCCCTCTTATAATGCTCAGATGTCAAAACCTTTAACATTTGCGTTTTTCATAGAGAAATTTGATTTTTTCTAAATTTTCAAATTTCGATTTTCACTAAAGGACGAATTTCAGGAGAACGAACATACCTGGGCAGCTAAATTTTTCTGGAATTTGTGTATTTTGTGCCCTCTTATAATACTCAGATGTCAAAACCCTTAATATTTGCGTTTTTCATAGAGAAATTTGATTTTTTCTAAATTTTCAAATTTCGATTTTCACTAAAGGACGAATTTCAGGAGAACGAACATACCTGGGCGGCTAAATTTTTCTGGAATTTGTGTCTTTTGTGCCCTCTTATAATGCTCAGATGTCAAAACCTTTAACATTTGCGTTTTTCATAGAGAAATTTGATTTTTTCTAAATTTTCAAATTTTGATTTTCACTAAAGGACGAATTTCAGGAGAACGAACATACCTGGGCGGCTAAATTTTTCTGGAATTTGTGTCTTTTGTGCCCTCTTATAATGCTCAGATGTCAAAACCTTTAACATTTGCGTTTTTCATAGAGAAATTTGATTTTTTCTAAATTTTTAAATTTCGATTTTCACTAAAGGACGAATTTCAGGAGAACGAACATACCTGGGCGGCTAAATTTTTCTGGAATTTGTGTATTTTGTGCCCTCTTATAATACTCAGATGTCAAAACCCTTAACATTTGCGTTTTTCACAGAGAAATTTGATTTTTTCTAAATTTTCAAATTTCGATTTTCACTAAAGGACGAATTTCAGGAGAACGAACATACCTGGGCGGCTGAATTTTTCTGGAATTTGTGTATTTTGTGCCCTCTTATAATACTCAGATGTCAAAACCCTTAACATTTGCGTTTTTCATAGAGAAATTTGATTTTTTCTAAATTTTCAAATTTCGATTTTCACTAAAGGACGAATTTCAGGAGAACGAACATACCTGGGCGGCTAAATTTTTCTGGAATTTGTGTATTTTGTGCCCTCTTATAATACTCAGATGTCAAAACCCTTAACATTTGCGTTTTTCATAGAGAAATTTGATTTTTTCTAAATTTTCAAATTTCGATTTTCACTAAAGGACGAATTTCAGGAGAACGAACATACCTGGGCGGCTAAATTTTTCTGGAATTTGTGTCTTTTGTGCCCTCTTATAATGCTCAGATGTCAAAACCTTTAACATTTGCGTTTTTCATAGAGAAATTTGATTTTTTCTAAATTTTAAAATTTCGATTTTCACTAAAGGACGAATGTCAGGAGAACGAACATACCTGGGCGGCTAAATTTTTCTGGAATTTGTGTATTTTGTGCCCTCTTATAATACTCAGATGTCAAAACCCTTAACATTTGCGTTTTTCATAGAGAAATTTGATTTTTTCTAAATTTTCAAATTTCGATTTTCACTAAAGGACGAATTTCAGGAGAACGAACATACCTGGGCGGCTAAATTTTTCTGGAATTTGTGTCTTTTGTGCCCTCTTATAATGCTCAGATGTCAAAACCTTTAACATTTGCGTTTTTCATAGAGAAATTTGATTTTTTCTAAATTTTCAAATTTCGATTTTCACTAAAGGACGAATTTCAGGAGAACGAACATACCTGGGCGGCTAAATTTTTCTGGAATTTGTGTATTTTATGCCCTCTTATAATACTCAGATGTCAAAACCCATAACATTTGCGTTTTTCATAGAGAAATTTGATTTTTTCTAAATTTTCAAATTTCGATTTTCACTAAAGGACGAATTTCAGGAGAACGAACATACCTGGGCGGCTAAATTTTTCTGAAATTTGTGTCTTTTGTGCCCTCTTATAATGCTCAGATGTCAAAACCTTTAACATTTGCGTTTTTCATAGAGAAATTTGATTTTTTCTAAATTTTTAAATTTCGATTTTCACTAAAGGACGAATTTCAGGAGAACGAACATACCTGGGCGGCTAAATTTTTCTGGAATTTGTGTATTTTGTGCCCTCTTATAATACTCAGATGTCAAAACCCTTAACATTTGCGTTTTTCATAGAGAAATTTGATTTTTTCTAAATTTTCAAATTTCGATTTTCACTAAAGGACGAATTTCAGGAGAACGAACATACCTGGGCAGCTAAATTTTTCTGGAATTTGTGTATTTTGTGCCCTCTTATAATACTCAGATGTCAAAACCCTTAACATTTGCGTTTTTCATAGAGAAATTTGATTTTTTCTAAATTTTCAAATTTCGATTTTCACTAAAGGACGAATTTCAGGAGAACGAACATACCTGGGCGGCTAAATTTTTCTGGAATTTGTGTATTTTGTGCCCTCTTATAATGCTCAGATGTCAAAACCTTTAACATTTGCGTTTTTCATAGAGAAATTTGATTTTTTCTAAATTTTCAAATTTCGATTTTCACTAAAGGACGAATTTCAGGAGAACGAACATACCTGGGCGGCTAAATTTTTCTGGAATTTGTGTATTTTGTGCCCTCTTATAATACTCAGATGTCAAAACCCTTAACATTTGCGTTTTTCATAAAGAAATTTGATTTTTTCTAAATTTTCAAATTTTGATTTTCACTAAAGGACGAATTTCAGGAGAACGAACATACCTGGGCGGCTAAATTTTTCTGGAATTTGTGTCTTTTGTGCCCTCTTATAATGCTCAGATGTCAAAACCTTTAACATTTGCGTTTTTCATAGAGAAATTTGATTTTTTCTAAATTTTTAAATTTCGATTTTCACTAAAGGACGAATTTCAGGAGAACGAACATACCTGGGCGGCTAAATTTTTCTGGAATTTGTGTATTTTGTGCCCTCTTATAATACTCAGATGTCAAAAGCCTTAACATTTGCGTTTTTCATAGAGAAATTTGATTTTTTCTAAATTTTCAAATTTCGATTTTCACTAAAGGACGAATTTCAGGAGAACGAACATACCTGGGCGGCTAAATTTTTCTGGAATTTGTGTATTTTGTGCCCTCTTATAATGCTCAAATGTCAAAACCTTTAACATTTGCGTTTTTCATAGAGAAATTTGATTTTTTCTAAATTTTCAAATTTCGATTTTCACTAAAGGACGAATTTCAGGAGAACGAACATACCTGGGCGGCTAAATTTTTCTGGAATTTGTGTATTTTGTGCCCTCTTATAATGCTCAGATGTCAAAACCTTTAACATTTGCGTTTTTCATAGAGAAATTTGATTTTTTCTAAATTTTCAAATTTCGATTTTCACTAAAGGACGAATTTCAGGAGAACGAACATACCTGGGCGGCTAAATTTTTCTGGAATTTGTGTATTTTGTGCCCTCTTATAATGCTCAGATGTCAAAACCTTTAACATTTGCGTTTTTCATAGAGAAATTTGATTTTTTCTAAATTTTCAAATTTCGATTTTCACTAAAGGACGAATTTCAGGAGAACGAACATACCTGGGCAGCTAAATTTTTCTGGAACTTGTGTATTTTGTGCCCTCTTATAATACTCAGATGTCAAAACCCTTAACATTTGCGTTTTTCATAGAGAAATTTGATTTTTTCTAAATTTTCAAATTTCGATTTTCACTAAAGGACGAATTTCAGGAGAACGAACATACCTGGGCGGCTAAATTTTTCTGGAATTTGTGTCTTTTGTGCCCTCTTATAATGCTCAGATGTCAAAACCTTTAACATTTGCGTTTTTCATAGAGAAATTTGATTTTTTCTAAATTTTCAAATTTCGATTTTCACTAAAGGACGAATTTCAGGAGAACGAACATACCTGGGCGGCTAAATTTTTCTGGAATTTGTGTATTTTGTGCCCTCTTATAATACTCAGATGTCAAAACCCTTAACATTTGCGTTTTTCATAGAGAAATTTGATTTTTTCTAAATTTTCAAATTTCGATTTTCACTAAAGGACGAATTTCAGGAGAACGAACATACCTGGGCGGCTAAATTTTTCTGGAATTTGTGTTTTTTGTGCCCTCTTATAATGCTCAGATGTCAAAACCTTTAACATTTGCGTTTTTCATAGAGAAATTTGATTGTCTTACATTGTCACAACATATATTTACGATATTTTTTTAAATAAATATGTAGATTAAAATTATAAAAAATTTTTTTCAATCATTTATTTTTATGTATATGGTATGTACAAGAGACAGAGACAAATGTCAGCAAGCAGTGAAAATAACAACCAATCTTTGACAATCCTCAATATCACAAACTTCAATTTCTTTACAAAAGAACTGAAAAGAATGAATAAATACAACACGCATAAATTGTATATTTTATTCATCTCTTCAAACTCTTTACACATAAAAAAATTAAAATCAAACAACAACAACAAAAACAAAACATTGATATCTCACCAGCATACATAATTACTTTCTAAAATACCCTTCCATGTCCGCAGCTAAAAAAACGAATATAACAAACAACAAAAAGTAATGCCGAGTGCACACTATGATATTTTGTGACATCGCAACAGTGTGCCCTAGTGGTAACGTTTCTCATTTCCGTTTTGTATTCCATATAAAAAAAAACAATGTGAAAGGCGTTGCACACATTTTAAAAAATGATTAGAACACAAGAAAATGCCAGATTTGTACTCGGCATTGCACATATACATATACGACTACTTACCCATCTGCCAACGCTCAAGTTATTGTAAAAACATACACACGTATGATCATAACGTTGGCTCCCATGATCACGCATCTCTAATTCCCTTTGACAATCATAAATATCTTACACTTCATTTTTTCCAACCTTCAAATAAGTTCATAAATTACATACTTCGTTTACCTCTTCAAACTCTTTAAATAAGGAAATAGAAAAATCAAACTAAATAAAACCAACAACAAAAAACATTCATAGATTTCCCACAAGCATACATAATTTCTTTCTAAAATAATCTTTTATGACCACCAGCTAAAAAAAGAATATTGCAAAAAGACAAAAGCAAAATTTTTCTCTATGCAAACACGCACTTACACTCTAAAATCATAAACCTGCTTCAACCGCTTAACAAACAAAAAAAAAATTCCATTAAAAATTAAAATTAAAACAAAAACATACATAAAATCCTTCGTACCTACATAATTAACTATGTACATCGACGAAAGGATATCAAACCATGATTATCTCACAAACCATATATTTTATTCATGTCTTCGAACTCTTTAAACATAGGAAAAAAATAAATAAAAATCAAACTAAATAAAACCAACAACAAAAAACATTCATTGATTTCCACACAATTTCGTTCTCAAGTACCCTTCCGCAACCGCTTCACAAACGAAAAAACATAATACGTACAAGCAAAAGAATATTACAAAAAACTAAACTATGTACACACGCACACACAATATAAAATCATAAACCTGCTGCAACCGCTTAACAAACGAAAAAACATACTACGTACAAACAAGCCCCACGTGCATACATAATTAACTATGCGCATCGGCGAACGGATATCAAACCATAAAATTGAAACAAACACACATCGACGGCCGACATCAAACTACCCTTTCTCTAAAATCATAAACCTGCTTCAACCGCTTAACAAACAAAAAAAATTCCATTCAAAATTAAAATTAAAACAAAAACATACATAAAATCCTTTGTACCTACATAATTAACTATGTACATCGACGAACGGATATCAAACCATGATTATTTCATATTCATGTCTTCGAACTCTTTAAACATAGGAAAAAAATAAATAAAAATCAAACTAAATAAAACCAACAACAAAAAACATTCATTGATTTCCACACAATTTCTTTCTCAAGTACCCTTCCGCACCGCTTAACAAACGAAAAAACATACTACGTACAAACAAGCCCCACGTGCATACATAATTAACTATGCGCATCGGCGAACGGATATCAAACCATAAAATTAAAACAAACACACATGGACGGCCGACATCAAACTACCCTTTCTCTAAAATCATAAACCTGCTTCAACCGCTTAACAAAAAAAAAAAAAATTCCATTCAAAATTAAAATTAAAACAAAAACATACATAAAATACTTTGTACCTACATAATTAACTATGTACATCGACGAACGGATATCAAACCATGATTATCTCATATTCATGTCTTCGAACTCTTTAAACATAGGAAAAAAATAAATAAAAATCAAACTAAATAAAACCAACAACAAAAAACATTCATTGATTTCCACACAATTTCTTTCTCAAGTACCCTTCCGCACCGCTTAACAAACGAAAAAACATACTACGTACAAACAAGCCCCACGTGCATACATAATTAACTATGCGCATCGGCGAACGGATATCAAACCATAAAATTAAAACAAACACACATCGACGGCCGACATCAAACTACGCTTTTCTACGTACAAACCGTCCATAACCCTCGTCACTTCGCACCATTGACAGTAATTACCTTAATATGTAAATTTTAGCCCATAAATTACAAAATTTCGATTTTAATTACCCAAATTTGACAATTTTTATTGCTCGGGCACATACATTCTACTACTACTAACATGTTTATGCGCACATGATCTTCCACATTGAACTTTGATAATTTGAATAGTTTTAAGCGGTTATATACCGTGTTTAATAATTTTTTCTCATTTTTATAGTTAACTTGAATCGGTGGCATTTTGATGGTGCGATGAATTTTCTTATTATATGTATTAATCAAGTCTTTGTAAATGTCGAGCCAGTTATAAGACCCATTAAAGCTAAACTCTTTCCACATCATTCCTTTTAATGTTCTGTTAAATCGTTCTACTATTGATGCTTTCATTCTGCTATATGTTGAGTAGTGATTAATGTTGTATTTATTCATCAATTTTCTAAAGTGTTTATTGAAAAACTCTTTACCATCGTCTGTTTGCAAGTTTTTTGGTATTCGTCCCAGTTGAAAAATATTCTGCATAGCCTGGCTTGTTTCCAATGCAGTCTTTCTTTTCAGCAAAAATCGATAATCTCTATTGTCTGTAGAATAGTTCCCCATTTCAACTAAATCAGCTTGCCAAAGATCATCTATTCCTTTCATAACAACTCTTCGACGTGGAAAATGTTTTCGTGCTTGCTTATGTAGTTCATTTGTTAAATTTTGAAGTCATTATTTAACGTATTTAGAATTTGAGGGGATAAGTTGAGTTCAGTGAGAGTTCATTTAAGTACTGTTGACCATCATATTTCTTACATACCCATAATTTAACTCATTTATCTTTCTAATTTCTTTTTCAAAGAATAATTTCATACTCGAAATTGTTTCCTGAATTTCATTGAGTTTCTGACTTAAAATTATATTGATTTCATCTCGTACCTCTTCAATTTGACTTTGCTGAAACAATTTATTAACAACGTCGTTTTCCTCCAAAGCTTTTGCCACATTTTTGATTCTTTTGTTTTGAACGTCAATGTTATTAGTTATATCCATAACGAAGCCCAGCAGCTTAGGAACATTTTTCACAAAAACTCTGCCACTTGTATCATTAAGATAGTGCCCAAACTTATAGATAGACATGATTTATGTAGATAAATATTATTCCATAATTTTTGCTTCATATAATTCTTCGATAATTGAGACAATTTCGTTATTGTGATTAGTATGACCTGCAGCTTGTGATGCTAGCAATAGCCTAAGGCGATCTACTAACTCATTAGGATCATCCCAGTATATATAGTTAGCTTTGTATGGGTTTAGTTTCATCAAACCCTTACCCTTGTAAGGACTTTTTATTGCATGTAGTGATGACGAAGTTGATGAGTTTTTTTTCACTTTCTTTCTTAAAAAATTAACTGATAATATGCTTATATTTATATGGTCTCGTTCCTTTGATTTGTCCATCAGGTCTATAATCTCTTTTGTATGCATTTGTGCTCACTAAAATTTTCTTATATATATCTAATTCATGTTTATCATAATATTTTGGTGTTTTGTGAAACAGTAAAGAAAATAAACCTGGTGTAAAGGCTCATATTTGATTTCCAATCACTATTTTATCTTCAGTAAGTTTAATACTACTATTGCCAAACTTCCATTCATTATTTAAACCTTTATGTGGACCATATAGAGTATCTAATTCGTTTCTGCTTTCCAAGAGTGCTAGGTCAGGATAACTCTTATTATTATCTGAATTGTCTAGATTTTCCGATTGAGAGTAAAAATCGTCGTTGTCATCATCATCATCATCAGTATCAACATTATCAACCTTGTTTGCGTTTCGATTACTAAGTGAGATATTTTTATTGCATAACGTTTCTTCAACAAGTTTCTTTGGAGTACTTGTCTCTAACTTAACTGATTGTTCGCTGAATGGAAATTTTGAATTTTTATAAACTTTCGTTTTAAATTCATCTCTTTCTGCTTTAATACTTATATATTAATACTTTTAGAATTGTTTACAAATTCTGTTAATGGTTCTATTATTGGTTTAAATGTATCTTTGAATTGCTCCCAGTAAAAAAAGAGACTACAAAAAAGTCATGAAAATGTAGAGTTTACGATGCGGAAGTAGTGCAAATTTCGATCCGTTCTAATGATTTTTACATAGGGTTGTCATTGCAAGAAGTTCTCTTTTTCGATGCCTGTTCACTGAATTGGAAGCGATATTAAGAAAAATTCCCTTTTTTGTGTTCTATGATAATATTTTCATCTAGGAAAATAGTAAATAGTTGCCTTTTTTAACAATTCGTTTCTTTTTATACGAATTTTAGCCCGAAACAGTGTAATCATGTAAATTTAAGCAAATAACTTTTAAATTTTAGACTAAAAATAATTCATAAATTTCTTTAAAAAAATAAATTTTTTTTAAATTCTGGTGAGTATTTTCTAACACTATGGAGGAGTTACAAGGTTTTGTGTGACTAAAATAAGCTTCTACATGGTTTTTTGCTCACTCTCGGCAAATTAAAAATATCGATTTTTTGGAAGCAATGAAAATGTACTTCCGCTAGAATGACTTCCATTTTTTTTCACTGGGCTCATGTGTATCTGCTTCATCAACTTTTATGCTACAAAATTTTTTCTTTAAAACATTTCTTGTCCTTATTAGCTCTTTTAAAACTTTTTCATCCATTTTCAACTATTAGACACCAGATCAGGTATCAGCTATCAGATCAGGTATCAGGTATCAGATCAGCTATCCGATCAGGCATCACTTAACAGATCAGGTATCAGATCAGCTATCAGATCAGGTATCAGATCAGATATAAGATCTGATAAGAAAAGAAGAAATGGTTTGAAAAACTACTTCAAATTAGAGTTTTCAACATCGAGGATATTGGCTGCAACAACTTTAAGCATATACAACTTAAATATCCAGAATATTTTTACTGCAGCTATCACAGTTATGGTGTTTGTGCCTTAAGAAATGCATATTAACTTTATCAAGAAATAAACTAAAAAAATATATTTTATTTTTCTATTCTTACATTGTCACAACATATATTTACGATATTTTTTTAAATAAATATGTAGATTAAAATTATAAAAAATTTTTTTCAATCATTTATTTTTATGTATATGGTATGTACAAGAGACAGAGACAAATGTCAGCAAGCAGTGAAAATAACAACCAATCTTTGACAATCCTCAATATCACAAACTTCAATTTCTTTACAAAAGAACTGAAAAGAATGAATAAATACAACACGCATAAATTGTATATTTTATTCATCTCTTCAAACTCTTTACACATAAAAAAATTAAAATCAAACAACAACAACAAAAACAAAACATTGATATCTCACCAGCATACATAATTACTTTCTAAAATACCCTTCCATGTCCGCAGCTAAAAAAACGAATATTACAAACAACAAAAAGTAATGCCGAGTGCACACTATGATATTTTGTGACATCGCAACAGTGTGCCCTAGTGGTAACGTTTCTCATTTCCGTTTTGTATTCCATATAAAAAAAAAACAATGTGAAAGGCGTTGCACACATTTTAAAAAATGATTAGAACACAAGAAAATGCCAGATTTGTACTCGGCATTGCACATATACATATACGACTACTTACCCATCTGCCAACGCTCAAGTTATTGTAAAAACATACACACGTATGATCATAACGTTGGCTCCCATGATCACGCATCTCTAATTCCCTTTGACAATCATAAATATCTTACACTTCATTTTTTCCAACCTTCAAATAAGTTCATAAATTACATACTTCGTTTACCTCTTCAAACTCTTTAAATAAGGAAATAGAAAAATCAAACTAAATAAAACCAACAACAAAAAACATTCATAGATTTCCCACAAGCATACATAATTTCTTTCTAAAATAATCTTCCATAACCACCAGCTAAAAAAAGAATATTGCAAAAAGACAAAAGCAACATTTTTCTCTATGCACACACGCACTTACACTCTAAAATCATAAACCTGCTTCAACCGCTTAACAAACAAAAAAAAATCCATTCAAAATTAAAATTAAAACAAAAACATACATAAAATCCTTCGTACCTACATAATTAACTATGTACATCGACGAACGGATATCAAACCATGATTATCTCACAAACCATATATTTTATTCATGTCTTCGAACTCTTTAAACATGGGGAAAAAAATAAATAAAAATCAAACTAAATAAAACCAACAACAAAAACATTCATTGATTTCCACACAATTTCTTTCTCAAGTACAAACACACATCGACGGCCGACATCAAACTACCCTTTCTCTAAAATCATAAACCTGCTTCAACCGCTTAACAAACAAAAAAAAATTCCATTCAAAATTAAAATTAAAACAAAAACATACATAAAATCCTTCGTACCTACATAATTAACTATGTACATCGACGAACGGATATCAAACCATGATTATCTCATATTCATGTCTTCGAACTCTTTAAACATAGGAAAAAAATAAATAAAAATCAAACTAAATAAAACCAACAACAAAAAACATTCATTGATTTCCACACAATTTCTTTCTCAAGTACCCTTCCGCACCGCTTAACAAACGAAAAAACATACTACGTACAAACAAGCCCCACGTGCATACATAATTAACTATGCGCATCGGCGAACAGATATCAAACCATAAAATTAAAACAAACACACATCGACGGCCGACATCAAACTACCCTTTTCTACGTACAAACCGTCCATAACCCTCGTCACTTCGCACCATTGACAGTAATTACCTTAATATGTAAATTTTAGCCCATAAATTACAAAATTTCAATTTTAATTACCCAAATTTGACAATTTTTATTGCTCGGGCGCATACATTCTACTACTACTCCCGATGTATCCTCGAATATAACATCCAAGCCGCCACCAAACTATTTGAGAGAGAAAAATTCAAATACCCTTATTAAGGAATTAATTTCGGTCATTGGTGAGAATGAATTTCACATTGTCAAAATAAAACGTGGCAACATCAATGAAACGAAAATTCAAATTTATGACGAAACAGATTTCCGCAAAATGGTTTCTGAATTTGAATCAAAGAAAACAAGTTTCTACACGTACCAGCTTACGAGCGCTAAAGGCATGCAGATCGTATTGAAGGGCATAGATTTGTATGTTGTTCCTGAGAAATAAAAGATGCACTCGTCCTCCAGGGATTTAAGGTAAAGAATGTGTCTAACATAATAAACAGAGAAAAGGTACGCCAACCCCTATTTGGTGTTGAACTGGAGCCGAATGATATACAGTTGAAAAAAACGAGCCTCATCCTATTGATAGCCTAAAATACCTTTTATACAGAAAAATCAGAGTTGAAGAGCCACATAAGCGTTCAGGTCCAGTGCAGTGTCATAATTGCTAAGATCACCTGATGATATTGAATTCAACATTGCCAAAATTAACGAAAATATTAAACAGGCTGCTAAACATGCCACTACCTCCCGTTTGCTGACTGGCTTTAATAGAATTTATTCTACAGAAATTGAACGTCTGGTATGTGAAAAAAGAAGAGCTAGAAGAGAATGGCAACAACACAGATCACCCCTGAATAAAGTCAGACTTGAAGAATATACTAAACGACTCAAAGAGATGCTATCGTCGAAAAAAACTGCATGACTGGAAAAATATTTAGAAGGTCTCGATGTCACGTCAGTATCTAATTACTCTTTATGGCGCGCTACTAGAAATCTTAAAATACCAGTTGATCTTAAATCACCACTGCGCACTTCTACCGGAGGCTGGGCAAGAAGCGATAGTGAGAAAGGTAACTTATTTGCTGAGCATTTAAAATCTGTATTCTCTCCCAACTCATGTACGGGTGCTGCTGATTTACCAAGTGTAGTTTCTCTACCCCCTCGCCCCTCAAAGCTTAAGACGCGTGAAGTACAAAAAGTAATTGCTGAAGTCAACCCGAAGAAAGCACCAGGTATTAATGGTATTAGTAACAAAATGCTGATGAACTTGCTTCATATTGCAATAAGAATCCTGCTATTTATTTTTAATGCTATTTTAAGAATGCAGTATTTTCCTCATAACTGAAAACTTGCCAAGATAAAAATGATTCCAAAACCGGGCGAAAATCTTACCAAGACTGAGTCATATAGGCCTATAAGCTTACTATCTAAAATCTCAAAGCTTTTCGAAAAGCTGCTCATGACTAAATTGTCTAAAATTTTAGCTGATAATGGGTGCATCCCGGACCATCAATTTGGCTTTAGAAGTCAGCATAGCACCATTGAACAAACGCATTGACTGGTCCAAGTTGTAAGAACATTTGAAGGAAAGAAGTATTGTTCTGCTCTCTTTATTAATGTTTCTTACGCGTTTGATAAAGTATGGCACGAAGGTCTAGTTTTAAAATTGAAGACATGCCACTAAGCATTCAAAAGCTTTTGGAAAGTTATATTGATATAGTTCGCTGTTGTAGAAGGAGAGTTAACGAGTGTTCCCGAATCTACATGTTCTGGTGTGCATTCTGGGTCCTGTCTTGTATTTAATATATACTTGTGATATGCCTGTGAGCAATAATATCCACACCTCTACATTTGCCGATGATAGCCTGTATGAGTGTGCATGAAAACCCTTATGAGGCATCATTCAGGAACATATTACCCAGCTGGAAATATGGTTGAACTTATAGAGAATTAAAGTCAATGAACAAAAGTGTGTCCATATAACGATTACCATAAGAGAAGATACTTGCTCCCCTATTCGAATCAATAATCAAAATATTCCTCAAGATTCCCACGTGAAATACCTTGGTATACACCTTGATCGAAGGCTTACATGGAAACATCATATTGGCTCTAAGTTAATTCAGATGAAACTTAGGTTAACTCAAATATATTGATTGATTGGAAGCAATTCAAGACTCAGCCTAGACTGCAAACTTTTACTATACAAGTTGCTTTTGAAGCCAATATGGTGCTACGAAATTCAGTTATGGGGCATTGCTTCAGCTTTCAATGTCGAGAGAATCCAACGAACGCAAAACCAAATTTTACGGTTAATAACATAGCTATGAACTTTACTGGATACATCAGCCTAAAAAAAAAGTGACACACGGGCTCTTATACTCAACACTCCAGATGGGACTACTTGAAAATACTTTTTTTTCTCCCTTTTTTTGACTATTACTACTGTATGTATTATTAATAACTTTTTTTTAAGACTTTTGTTTTATAGCCTGTTTGTAGAACGCGACTCGTCAATAAAAAGCGCTCACATTTTATTTTTATTAAAGAACGTAACAATTGTCAGTTTATTTGGGTTTGTACAACACGATTTGACTCACCATAAACGTCAAGGTGGGCGATTAAAAAATTCCAATCGTGTTTACAAAAAAATTCATAAAAATAGACAAAACACTAAACAAAATTACAATTATTAATAAAAGTTAAGAAAAAATAAAAAAATTATATTTCCGACTAGAAAACTGTAAGTAAACTTTCATATTGAGATTTTTCTTGTAATGATTACTTAAATTTTTAGCATCAAAATGTCAACAAGGCAAGTTAAGCCAATTGGTAGCATCTTTGGTGCAATTTTCGCACTTGATCACGGGAACTCCACAGTTTGGTTGCAGTATGGGGTTGTTATAATTGTATAGGGTGTGTATGTATATGTATCTCTGCATCTGTGCGAGTCCATGTATAGACCTAACGGCTAGGTCGGGTTTGATTTAGTTTTTTGTTTAAAAGGTGACTTGATCGAGTGTTTTTAGCTATGATTTAAGAAAATCTGTCCAGTCATTGAGAAGATATCACATCTTTTCTAGATTCAATAGAATAGTTGAACTTGTGTGTCTTTTACGCCGCAGCTCCCAAACGGTTACACCGATTTTAATTTGCATTTATGCATGCATATCCCTTATTAAAAAACATGAAACTATTTTAGTTCACTTATCGTTGTACAAATACTTTTATAAATAAAACTAAAGAATTTACACACGATTTGTTTATTTTGGAACTGGCAATTTGGTATATCTGCCAAAATTCCTATTATATTACTAGGTATTGTTAATAAAATAATCCATTATTATAGCTTATGGGCTTTATGTTTTTCCGATTTGGTAGCAACTGCAATTGTTTTATTACATTCATTATTATTGTTGATATCTGGCCGTTCAGGGGAAACTATTATATTGCTGAAATCTACTAAATGTGCATTGCTCAATGGATCTTCCTTGACAATATTTTTATTTTTGGTTTCTAGTACTTTAGGTGGTGTCTGGTGAATTGAAACTTATCTTCAGTTGGTTCAGCCATATCAATGTTTTTTGTTCTTTGTTTGTACATTAGTAGATTCTATAGGTTTTCGACTGCGTCAGTATTCCTTTCATTTTGATTATGTGGGAGTTCAATAGTGGTGAATTGATTTCCTTTATTTGGTGCGGACAGAAAATAAACTTTTTTAATTGTTTATTTAATTTTTATTTTATTTATTTATGTATGTGATTGTCAGCACAAGAATAGGGTTGTCGTTTTTTTTAACTAAAAAAACAATTTCATTTGAAAAAATTTAAGCAATCATTATTTTTTAACATGTTGGTAACAGTACGATTTAGTACATATTTGACATATGGGCGAGTTAACGTAAGCTACACGACAAAGTCGAGTCGGGTTATACAAACGCTTTTCATTACGCATTCGTCCATAAATTGGCTCGTCGTGAGTCGCCTTTGTCGCTTTCTACAAACAGGCTATTAGAGTTAAGATTTAAATACTTATTGTTAGTTCATATTTGAAGATACAAAAAATAATTACTTGTATTAACAAAAAATTAAAAAAACATGTATCTACTTTGTAAAAAATTTAAAAGAGTAAATTCGAAGATTCTAATAGTTAACTGAAAAACCACTATATCTCGGACTGTCGTGTCACTATCGATAGGAGCATGCTAAGGCATGCATACTAGCAAAATAATAATGTATATAAACTTGGTAGAAGGTGATGAGAAGCTTTTTTAAATCATTAATTTGCCAACAGAAATCGTATCTGGATCAACCTAGTTCATGAATTGGTTGAATACAGGTATGATTGATAGTGGCGAGGACCTTTGTTTGGTGAAAAACAATATAATCTGTATGCTATATAACCCAGCCTACGTCCACTATAACTTCAAGGGGGTCAACCAGCAAGCCTCATGTAGAAACACTTGAGGTAAACATTCTCCCATACATTGATATTCTAATGTTTCTGATACTTTATGTAAACACCTACGGTGAATTGATGGTGGAGGTAACTGAGTTATTTGAAGTCGATTTTCTGAAATAGTGGATTATTACGCATGTATTTCTTTGCATATATTTACCAATATGTATATATTTAAAAAATTAAATAAATGTTATTTAATTCAAGTATTTTATTTTTTAGGAGTCACTTAATAGAAGGAAAAATAAGTAAAACTAAGAATGACATAAGTTGTGATAATCAAAAAAAATATGTATTTTCAAGCAATCCCATATGGAGTGTTGAGTATAAGAGAACTTGTGTCGCTCTTTTTTAGGCGGATGTGTCCAGTAAAGTTTGAAGTATTACGAGCAAGTGAGCAAGATGTGATTCGAGTTTTGTTAAATACTTGCCTGCGTATTTTGCAATCTCTTCAGTCACTAGTGGCATAATTAATTCAGGATGTATATTTGAATTTTTGATGTACCAGGGGGCCGATGTTATGAAACGTAAAATTTTGTTTTGCCTTCGTTGTCTAGACTGAGAGTTATTTCTACCAATTAGTCAATGTCCTTGAGTTAATTTTAGTTTCATTTGATTAAGCTTAGTATCAGTGCATTGTTTCTATGTAAGCCGTCCGTCAAGGTGTATACCAAGTTATTTTACATGTGAATATTTAGCAACAATTTGATTGTTGATTCGACTTGGATAACAAGTATTTCCTCCCAGGAACACACTTTTGCTCGGTCACTTTAATTCTCCATAAGTTTAACCATAGTTCAAGCTGTGCTATATGTTCCTAAATATATCGGGATGCCTCATGAAGATTTTCGTGCACACTTAGGAAGGTTGTATCATCGGCAAATGTAGAAGTATTTATATTACTGCTCACAGGAATATCACAAGTATAAATCAAGTAAAAAACTCGCCCCAGTATACTCCCTTGTGGTACACCGGATGAGATAGTTTCCGGCGTACTCATAAATTCTCTTTCTATAGCAGAGCACTTCCGGCCTAAAATATAACTTTCTAAAAGTTTTAGAATGTTATTTGGTAGATATTTCTTGAATTTTTATATTAGGCCATCATGCCAAACTTTATCAAATGCCTGAGAAACATTAATAAACAAAGCAGAACAATACTTCTTTTCTGCAAATGTTTTTCTTATAAATTAAATCAATCTATGCATTTGTTCGTTGGTGCTGTGCTGACTACTAAAACTGAGCTGATGGTCCGGTATGTACATATAACCTGTTATAATAGGGGACAACTTTGTCATGAGAAGCTTTTCGAAGAATTTTGACATAGTTGACAGCAAACTTATTGGTTTATATGTTTCAGCTTTGGTAAGATCTTTGCTCGGCCTTAGTATCATTTTAACCTTGGAAAGCTTCCAGTGTTGTGGATAATACTCTAGTCGTAATATCGCAGTAAAAATAAACAGCAGGATTCTTAATGAAATATGCGGCAAGTTCATCAGCATCTTGTTACTAATTCCATCGATACCTGGAGCTTTCTTTGGCTTGAGTTCAGCAATTACTTTTTGTACATCAAGCATCTTAAACTTTAAGTGTCGGCGGGTAGATCAACTACATTCGGCAAATCAGCAACACCAGTACATATGTTTGGCGTAAATACGGATTTAAAGTGCTCAGCAAATATTTTACATTTTTCCGTATCGCTTCTTGTCCAACCTCCGGTTGATGTGCGCAGAGGTAGCTTAAACTCAACAGGTGCTTTAAGCTTTCTAGCAGCGAGCCACAAAGAGTAATTTGATACTGGTGTAACATCAGGACCTTCCAAATAAAATGTTAGCAACCCTCGTACCCGTATGTTGCACTAATTTGCTAACGCAGCAGCAACCAGTTCATTCACTTGGTTGTTTGCTAAATTCTTTGCGTTGACAAATTGTGCAATAGCGATATTTCGTTATTGTTTCAAAAGCTTAATAACATTAAATATTGAATTGACGAAATCCTAGACCAACTGGGATACAGCGGATATTTTCTACCCTCGATGTAGCGAGTGGCTACCACCAAGTTTTAATGGACCAACGGGACAGACAAAATACAGCTTTTAACACCAATTTGAGACATTTCGAGTTTAATCGTATGCCTTTCTGATTAACAGGGACACCAGCCACTTATCAAAGAATTATGAACTCGATATTAACGGTGCTACAATAAATCGACTGTTTCCCTTATCTGGACAATATAGCAATCTACGGCAGAAACCTAGCGGATCACCAATTAAGGCTCAAGAGAGTATTAGATATATTAAGAAGGTACAACCTTAAGTTACACCCTGAAAAATTTCATTTCCTTCAAAGGGCCACAAATGTTCGGAAAATGGAGTCTTTCCAGATCCCCATAAAAATAAAGCAGAAAAAGACATTCCACCTCCTAGAAGTATCAAAGACCTGCAAGCATTTTTAGGATTGATCAACTACTACATGAAGTTTATAACAAACTCGTTGGAAATCGACTTACCCCGAAACAAACTACTAAGGAAGAACGTAAAATGTAAATGGACGCAATACTGTCAGCAAGCTATGGACAAATTAAAATCAGCAGTTTCGAATCCACCTCTATTACCATACCATGACTTTGCGAAACAATTTGTTCTAACGACGGATGCTAGCAATAAAGCCCTAGAAGCTATCCTTGCTCAAGGAGAGCCTGGTAGCAATTTACCAGTATATTTTGCAAGCAGAGTACTAAGTGTCACAGACAAACGATACTCTACAATAGAGAAGGAGTTGCTTGCCATCGTATGGGTAACAAAAACTTTTAGGCCATATTTACTCGGGAGACACTTCACCATTTTTACAGACCACAAACCCCTCAAGGGTATAGCTAATCTGAAAGATCAAGAAGGCAGATTGGGGCGCCTTAGACTAAAACTTTTAGAATATGATTTCGAGATACGGTATAAATCAGGAAAAACGAATCAAAACGCTGATGCCCTCAGTCGCCTTCCAATAGAGAAAATAAATGTAGGGGCAATAACTAGATCAAAAGCTCGAGAATTACAAAACAAACAGAATGAGGTGAATGAAGAAATTATGGATCAAACAGAGGTAAACCAGGATATGGGAGAGGAAGATATGGCTGTTTATTTAACGAATGCGGAAGATATAAATAAAGTAATAAAAGCATTCCCCGATACACCTTTGGGTGGACACCAAGGGACATTCAAAACTTATTCCCGCATCAGGAATCAATATAAATGGGCCGGCATGTATCGAGAAATAAAAAATTATGTAACAACGTGTAGCCTATGCCAGAAAAACAAATGTTCGAAAGCTTAAAAAAGCCATTGATTATAACACGCACTTCAAGTAAGCCTTTTTAAAAGGTTTTCATGGACCTGATAGGTCCGTTGCCAGAATCAGTTAGGGAAAACAAATACATCGTCACCTTTCAAGACGATTTTTCCACATTTTTCACATGTGCAGCCGTGCCTGACTCAGAGGCACAAACTGTAGCTAAAGTCTTTTTAAGAAAATAATTTCAAGATACTTTTTCCCAAGGTGTTGGTAACGGATAATGGTTCAAACTTCAAATCCAGATTATTCAAGGAAACGTGTAAGATGCTAAGAATAAAGAAACTACTAACCACTTCATATTATCCACAAGCGAATGGTGCTTTAGAACGAGCTCATCGGCCATTGGCAGAATTTCTGAGAAATTTCGTTAACCTAGATGGTACCAACTGGGACGAATGGACTCATCACGCCATGCATGTGTATAATAATAGCAAAAATTCAACAACAAAAAACACCGACGAGAGTGTTATTCGGGTTTGAATTAGAAATACCCATCTCTTTGAAAAAATCCCAAATGACAGCCACTACTAAATATATGCTGAAAGAGAATATGTAGTACGTACTGCAAATAAGAGTTTTTGTTATAGCGGTGAGAGGGCTTTTAAAAGTTTGAGCCCATCGCAAAACTGTATTTTTAGAGGGAAGTGCAACCTGATCTTACATGAAGCAGAAACAATAGAGTTAATAGAGCAAGGTACACTTATAGTAAGCAACGCAGATTAAACCCCAATGGCAACTAACTGCGATGATCGACGGTCAAACCTTTCAGGGAAGTTCCTTTTCTCATTTTTCAATTGCAGCATAACAATCGGAAGACAAAGTTTACTAGGCCATGTCATAGATGTGACCCAGAAGTTTCTAATATTAAGAAACAATAGAAGTGTCCACGGCAGTAATTGGTACAATAGGCGTAATAATATTGATCGAGTTCGTATAAAAGTCAAAATAAACAATGAATTCCCGGAACGTGGTCCAGAATTAAACAAAATCGTGCATAACCATCTGCAAGAATATCTTGGAACAGTCTTCACGCATACAACTCCTCAGGTCACAACCACAACATAAACAGCAACCACACAGGCAAGGACAACAAATATTTTAATAAAACTTAGGATAAGATCAACTAAATTTAAGATTATAAAATATGTAAAAGCATTTGATCCAATTAATATACTTGGAAAATATCTATAACTAGATACATATTGTATAAATGTATAAATAATGCAGTTTTAATTAACGAAGATTGTCTTGTATTTAGCAGTTAAAAGTTAGAGTCATACCTGCGATTCCCACGGGACCCTCCAGGTTTAAAATTGTAAATTAAGAGAATAAGATACTAGTTTTTATTAACAAAGCATTTTTAAATAAACCATGAATATATTAAAAGAAAAATTCGTATTTAAATTAAAACACAACAAATGTTAGTTTCAATATTATAGGGTGTTCTTAAGATATCTAAGATATTTTTTGAATCCCAGCCAATTAACACGATTGATCATCTTTATATATGGGTGAGGTAAGTCACTTCTTAGTGGGTTACAGATTGTAACGATAGTGAAGGAGGAGGATCTTGAGAAATGTAAGCTTCTCAAGATCCTCCTCCTTAATTAAGTCCCTAGAAATATTTTTCATGACGCCAAAATCAATAACATCGGGAATTGTTCGTATGTCAGTAGGCCAGTTCAAGTGGGCTCCCCACTCAAAATAACATCCAAGCCCAATTTTGAAATTATAATAAACAAAGCTCCACTTCTAGCTGTTACGAGGCGCGAACCCCAGTACATATCTTTTACATTGTAGTCTTCAGCTGCAACGAAACAAGATCATAGCAATTTGTAGAACATCTCATATTGATCTTCGGTAACTGAAAATCTGGCAGGTGAGTAAATTGGTGGTGTCAGAAAATTAGAACAAAGATTTTCTACAAAAATATTCGTAGTTTGCATATATTTTTCACTAACGTTGTCAAGGATATAGTGCTTGAGTCTTGACTGAATTAGAATTGCAGATCCACCGCATGCTCTCCCTCTAGGGTCCTTTGTATCATATATCGTGTAGCCTTTAATTTTGAAAAAGCTTCTCGAATTCAAATGTGTGTCAGAGACCAACATTATATCAATATTTTTGATGTGTAAACATATATACGCTAGAGTGTAAAAATCTTTTTCACAATACAATCACAAATTTTGAGTAAGATGCACACCGCGTTATGAAATCGGTGTGAGCTATGTATAAGTGTATTAGTAATCATACGAACAATAAGTAAAAAAAACTTAACAGCTCAATAGAAACGCAGTCATTCGAATTTTAAAGCATAAATTCAGGAGTTAATTCTAAGACTGAGCTTACATCTGGCATTTCTTGTGTGTCATTTGCCTAAAAAAGCGTAATCAACTAATTACTAATAAAAAACTGTTTGATTCAGACATGTATTTATTGATTTAAACAGTTTGCATGTTGGATTCTATAAAATTGTCTATAAATTATGTATGTAACTTTTTAAATTAATAAAAACATGTCTGAATTAAACAATTTGTCATTAGTAATTAGTTGGTTACTCTTTTTTTACGCTTGTGTGGCATTTGGCACACATATGTAAACCCGACTAATAAAAATTGCTTGTGAAGTGTAATAGTGTTGCCAGTGGGGATAATTTTGTTAAAAATTCGTAAAATAAATAAAATATAATGAAATTTATTTATTTGACATATTGTCAAAAACGTAAATAAAATAATTGAAATTTATTTGTTGGTGGTTTAACATGGCTATATACGCATGTCATTAGCGCTTGAACCAAATCATCAGTAGACTTCAACCACAAATTTTAAGGAGTCACAAACCTCTTACTTTATGCACAGACTTTCAAAAACTATATGAGAATTCATAAGATAATAATATTTTTGAAAATCACAAAGAAAAAATAAGCTCAGTAGGCTTTGAAACTGATACAAAACCCAGCAAATAATTCATATTCAGGTGAACTGATTTTATTTTTATACAATTAGAAATCCATCGGATAACAATAAAAGTATTTGCAAGGCTAAATGATGGATGGATTTCTAATTGTATAAGGATGTAGAAAAATAAAATGAGTTTACCTGAATATAAATTATTTGATGACTTATGAAAATAAAAAGCGGTCATACTGAGGAACATGTAGTGTTCAGCATAATTCTACCATTAATAGACCATTAGAAGTTTAAGCTGTACAACCTAATTCCCGTTCCGACCCCCATAAACAACACTATGCTGGTCATAGACACATGCAGTCCAACAATAGCAATAAACTCATTTGAACGTCATTACTTTCCATTATCATCAACACAACTGAAAGGCTGTAACGTAATTGGCAAAGAGGTATTTATATGCTACGATGTGCAACTCCAATATAACTTTGGTGCAGAAATGTGCTTATGTGAAATCAACTTATTCAACAATATCAACGTACCACATTGCATGTTGAGAAAACTTCTAACTAATGTAATCTGGACACCCCTAACTCATAAAAGCAAATGGATATATTCATCCCGAGCCTCTACGCATACCACAGCGGTTTGTGGAAAAGAAATTATACCAATAAGTCTACTAGGGTCCGGCTTGTTAACTATTAATCCTGAGTGCATCCTTAAACATGATTTCACCCAAATGTCTGGCCATCAATCAATCGTAATTAAAACTGTCTCATCTTACACAAGCGTTGGCAACATATCAGAACTAGCATATCAACCCCTACTGCAAATCAACCATGTCAACAAAACCAACCAGTCATTTGTGCCAGACGAAATAGCAGTACAGCTCATTAAATTAACATCCTTACAACAGAAATTAGAGGCTTTGAACAGCTCACAATTGCAAATTCCTCATACATCAAACTATGAGAGAACTGTTTCATATGTAGCTCTAAGCATCAGCTTGGTGGCGATCATATGGATCATAGTCAGAGCTATAAAACGATCACAAGCATCTGGGTGTAACCCACAACCAGCAACAATACCTTCTCCAGTTCCACGAGAGAAGTTCATTTTATATTTTTAATTAGTTTTGCATAGCTATAAGATCATTGCCTTTATTGTAAAAACAAACCAATAGTTTATTTTTATTTTTACTATAAAACCAAGTAGTAAGCACTTTATTAATGACATAATTGTAGTTAATTATTGAGCATAACGTCAACGAAGGTTGCATGTTCATACTTTCAGAAACAAAAACAACACTAATCCATATTTTAAACTACACTTCTCCTGTAGTTCATTGCACCTCACAATTAAACAAAAAGAAATAAGGCACTGTTTATAATTACGCTGCATAAGAATATCAAAATTGGATCATAAATAATTGCAAACTTGCAATCATGCATAAATGGTTGTTTTTTGTATAATGAACTTATACTTAAGCCAAACACTTAATAAAGCAAAATTTTATGACCTCAATTTAATTAAGCAATACAATTAATAGTAGAACATTTTATTATATTAGTATATAATTAGTATATATACTAATTATAATAATTAGTATATAAGAATGAAAGTTAAATAAAACATTTGTTCAATTACATTTTGAAAAGAAAATAAAGTTGTTTTTGCCAAAAGTGATTTAACCATCTCCACGCAACCAAGTTTCAAGTGCTTGAGTTGCATCACTAAATCTTCATTGTGAATCACCTTGAAGATAATCCAAACAGGTTAATCAAACTAGTTTATCCTTATTCATTTATTGAATTAAACATACTGTTTACAAATTATATAAAATTCTCCTAGTTGGTGAAATATAATGTTATTAACGATATAAAATGTAATAAAGTAAAATTATATTAAAACAAAAACAGTACAAATTACGAGAAAATTATAAATTTATTATACAAAATCAATATAAATATATATAAATGCAAGTGTGTATTGATGTTCATTAATAATAAACACGAACTTAAATATAAAAGTATACATTAGAGTAATAATTAAATAAATTTTTTGTAAATATGCAAGCTCCAATTCCAGTTCCAAAACCGTGTATGGAATAAAAATAAACTAAAAACATTGATTTCACTTTATCGCAATCGTGAAAAAGTTGATATACAAAATGCATTTAACTTTTCTATATACGATTTTTTTATTTTTAAAAAGTAATATTTTTCTCCAAATAAGTTATTTTTTACTACAAATGTTGGATACGATTTTGTAAGTGCGTTTAAAAAAATAATAATATATCATACAATAAAATAATAATATATCACTTTTTTAATTAAAAAAAGTGTATGCAAAGATTCAATGCATTTGCTGCCTGAACTTTTTTCACAATGCGGAAAAGGGAAATCGCAGTTTTTAGTTTTTTCATGCCATACACGGTTTTGCACCTGGTAATTATAATGATTATCTATAAAAACAAAAAAAAAAACATAAATTATATTCTAATATAATAATAATAATATTATAACTAATAAGCTATTTATGTAAATTTTACCATAAGTATTTAAAATTAAGTTTAAAGGTTGCACTTGCACTCTTCTTTCATACTTTTTCAGCAACTCTTCTTCAAAGGCAGCAACTGTGTTTTCGTCACTTATAAAATTTATCTGCGAGGCCGTATGGAAAATTTTGTACATATTTTCTTTCCATTTGCAACATTACATACACAATGACCATCTGGAAAAATAAATAGTATTAGTAATATTATTAATAAAACAAGTTATGGATAAAATATTTTCAACCTTACTTTCACTAATTTTGTTCATTCCATTGATTGTTTGAAATAAAAGTTCGCTTGATTGGTCCTTGATACGCTCTTGGAAGTTATTAAAGATTTTATTTTTATCATTAATTAAAAACGTACCAACTTGAAACCAAATGATTTTTTTGTAATGTGTCCATTTTTTGTACGTCAGAAGTGTATTTCGTATGGGACGCTTCGTGGAGCCAGTAATTTTTGGTTGCATCCCAATGGCTCTCAACTTCTGCCCAAGAGCATTTGTCCATAAGAAGCGCTTCAATACTGTCGTCTATATATTTTCTTCTGTGACACCTAAAAATATTTGTATATGTACACATGTGTATGGTAAGCCAACTTTTGCAAGAAAATTTTGCAGCTTTTACCTATATTTAAAATTCTTTTGTTAGTATCCTGTGAACTTTTTCTGTAATGTCGCTTAAAAGAGTTAATGGGTAGTATGAATAAAAATGTATTTGGTATTTACTTAAAAATTTGTTTTAAAACACCAAATATATATAAATATATATAAATATATATAGATATATAGATATATATATATATATATATATATATATATATATATATATATATATATATGTATATATATATAGATATATATATATATATGTGTGTGTTTTTTTTGATTGTTTTTAAAACAAATTTTTAAGTAAAAAGCAAATACTTTTTTTATTACTAAGTAATTGTGAGCACGATTTTTCGCAACACTGAAATGTACTATGTGAGGAAAGTGAATAATAAATTTTTAAATGCACAATTAAACTTTGAATTGAAGACAAAATTGTTTTACATATATAACACTTTATATTAATAAATTTATGAAATATGTATAGTATATATAAGTAACATAAATATTTGAATTTCTTATAAAATTTTTTATAATATACTTTTCTTAAATTTTATTAAAATTATTTTATAAAACTTTTTTTCAGTAGATAGGTAATGGTGGATGCAAATTTCCGTCTCTTTCTAACACTATATCTATCTCTTTCTGTCTTGACTGTTGTGTAAGGTCATGGTTTGTGGCGTCAGAAATGGATATGTGTTTGTGTAATTGAGAGAGAGTGGGCGTTGACTTTAATATTTTGTTGTATTACAGGGAGAGAGATGGAGGTGTTGCCTTATAATTTCTGATATCCCATCAATAAGGGATTTGTAGGTTCGTTATTTGGTATTAATAATATAGTCATCATAGAAATTTGGTTCTCCAGTTCAATATATATATATATGAATTCATTAGGGACTTGGAGGTTCGCAATGGGATGCTTATCAATAATATTGTAATCATAGAAATTTGTTTTCTATAGATATACATACTCACTTACTAAAAATGTATTGTTGGATATATGTATGTATGTATGTATGTGTGTGCTGGTATCAGAGGGGTTGGTTCTTCAGTTGGGATACATGCTCGCTCTCCTACTACAAAAAATTATGTAGTGGGTGTGTACAATTTTAGAGTTGGATCTATGTATGGATGTATGCCCGTATCAAAGAGGTATAGATATAGTGTTAGAAAGAGATGGATTTTGCGGGAACTTATTCATAATTGATAGCGCTTAGTTGTATGTGTTCATATGTATTTGTTATTTTTAATATTCTATGTCTGGATTAATTTTTTCTCGTGCTAGAATAGATGCTTCCCCAGTAAAAAATTTAAATGCTGCTATATTCCTTGAATTACATACTTAGTCCCCGTTCACACTACGTTAGCCTTATTGCTAAGCTTATCACTTTTTCTTATTTGAACTTGTTCTTGTTCTTGACTTAGTATGCTAAACATATTGAAAGTACATGTATGGTGTGAACTGGGACTTCTATTATTTGTTCTTTACTTTTTATATTTTGTGCGTGTGTGGTCCCTTTTTAGCGTTTGATCTAGTTGAATTGCTTGTGCGGTAATTGTATACGTTGATGTATGTATGTATGTATGTAAGCAAATGTAGATGCGTGTGTGTAATTCAATAATTTTTGGGGATCATAGGAATGGTTTAACGTGCTGGAATAGCTGTTCTCCTAGCTCAAATTTGTATGCTGATGTTGATTGCTTGCTTCTGCTGTTGTTATTTCTTTTTCTTCTTTTACTTACTCTGAATGGAAGCGCTTGGTTTACGAGTACATACAAATGTACATACATACATTCATTTGTACATATATACATTTATATGCGTACTTGACAATTTTTGATTTTATGCATATACGAACATACATATTTATGTACATACTTATTCAAATGTGCTGATATTGCTTTTTTCCCATTTTATAATATTCAAGGGAACTTTTTAGTCGTCATGTGGTTTTATGCTCTATTTTTGATCGTTCCTGGGGGGTTACTCTCTATTGCGATGCGAAAGCAATTACGATGCGAAAGCTAAATGCGATGAGATGCCAATTTGGTACTCTCTATTACTTTCGCAAGTCCTTTCGCAAAATTCTTTGATAAAGTGGCAACATTGACTTTGCAAAAGAAAATATGGCAAAGATTGACAGTAATGAAGTGTCAAAATATGTAAAAAAAACGTCTTTTCAAAAAAGGAAAGTTATGAAAAAGTGAAGATTTTTTAATTGAAAGTAAAATAGTGAGTAGTCAGTTGCGTTCCGTTTGAAAAAGGAAGCATTTCTTTATGTTCTAAAAGCTATTCAAAACTAGCTAAGAGATCCACAGCAATTCCAACTACTATAAAACTAGCCGCCGCATTAAAATTACTTTGCCAAGGCATGTACCAACATCAAATTGGCCAGGACCATATCTTAGGACTATCGCAGCAATCAATGTCACATTGCATACAAGAGATATGCGTGGCATTGAGAGAATATTATGTTCCAAGCATATCAAATTTGATTTAGTTGCAGAAAGGGCACAATAAGTCAAAAAAGCTTTTACAACATGGTAGTCACAAACAAACGGTTAGATAAGCCTAAAACAAGCACTTGTTGGAAATTGCAGCACATTATGAACGCTATGGTTTGGTTCATTATATTTCACCTTTATTTTACATTTTTAGGTACATATGTATGTATGTGATTACAAAATTTAATGTAATTTTTATTTGCTTTTACTCAAAAAATAATTTTAATATCCAATATAAATATTTTTTCAACGTACTCACATGTTTTTCTCCCTTTGCGTTTGCTATTTAGCTATCGCAAGATATTTGCGATTATCGAACGATTTTGACAGCCACTTTCGCATTACAGAGTGCGGTGATACCAGGTTTGCGAACGAAAAAAAAACAGATGCGAAAAGCAAATGCGCAAACGCATTAGAGAGTACCAATCGTTCGATTTCGTAGCATTTTTCTTTCGCATCGCAATAGAGAGTAACCCCCCTGGTATGTTTATCGGATACTTTTTTTCTAATACGCATGTACATACATGCGTGTGTATATTTTGATATGCAAATTTAATTTGGCTGGATCTTGTTAGATTTTGATGTTTTGTAGCAAATTCAGCGATTTTTTTCTATGTACATATTTTTATAGAATAACGCATAAAGTAAAAAATGAAAATAAGAAATATGGGATCACAGCATATTTTATTATGATAGAAGACATGTACTCCCAGGCCCAATTTATGTGCGATCATGTATGTGTGAGTGTGTTTGGCTTGTTCAATAGTTTTGATTTGAAGAAGTGTCGTCATAGCTTTTGCGATTACTTGTCACTTTTGTTGGGGAAGGTTATGGTTTTCAGTTAGTTTTCTGTGCAAAGTGAAGCTATGTATATATGTACATACATAAATATGTAACATATACATATATGTATATAAGTATCTGCTAGTTATTATTTATTCTTTCATATGTTTCGCGATTGTTGGAATCTTTTTATTGGAGAAGCTTAGGGTTTTCCGTTATATTAATATAAAATAATTTCATGAATATTTGAAAATTAATCAAAAAGCAAAATTAAATATTCAAAAATTTTTGTACACCAATAACATTTTATTCGTTTCAAATTATAAATGTTTTAAAGATTTTTAATTTCTTTTTTTAATATTTATTCATTATTTTAATAATATTTTATAATAAATATCTATTAAATTATTTATTACTAACTTTCTTAAAAAGTAGATGGAGCACCTACAGGTGTCCGGACCTTCGGTACTATCAGGGTAATACCAGGGACAGCATTTGAAGTGACCGTCCTCTTTGTCTTCATCCTCCGTAACTCCGATTTCCTCGTTCTCGTCCAGCATATTGATGAAAAATTTTATAAGCTCCGAGTGGTCATATAGCTGGAACCAATTGAAATCTTTCAAAAACTGATCTAGTTTGCACCTTATCCCAATCATACTTTTATTTAATTTATGAAGATGATGACAGTTCTTTGAGGGTTGCTTTGTTACTAATTGTTTTTAAAAATTTTTGAAAGATCTGATGTTTAAAACAAGTGTGCATGTAGATAGAATCAAATCAATTGTTACTTCCCCTTTTAGCATACTCTATCCCTGTCATTCTTTCTCTCTCGTTTTCTCTCAACAACTTTTCCTCATATGGAGATATTCACTATTTCAGAATAAATATTTTCAAGTAGGCTTCTTAGACTCATCGAATCTGCATTTAATATCAATTTCAGTAAAATACTCAAAGCGAAAAGAAGTTCAAATGGACTCATCACAAAACCTGATCAAAAAGTTCTGCTCATTGAACAACAAGTCCTTGATTCATATCAAGGACTTAGATATTTCCAAAAAATATCGTGTTGTTACTGCCCAGAGGACAACGACAAAATACGGGGCAACTGTGAAGGTGGAAATGGAGGATCATTTCATGTTTCTACCGAACAGATACAACTCCCTATCGGATGAGGAGCTCAACCACCTGTCAGATGGCACATTCCGTGTGCAAAGACAAGGGGAGCGCAATTTAATTTTGGAAAAGGATGAGGTGGAGGAGTTTTTGATTCCAAATGGCCAATATCCTATTTGGCAGTAGTGTAAAACTATTGTATGTATATTAAAATTATTATTATTATATTGCAACCAATAATAAAACAAAATTTTATATAAATTATTTAATATTAAATTCTAGTCTTTTTATTTATTTCATAAAGAAATTGAAGGCATAAATGACCACAATTAAATGTATTAAACTTCTGATATTGATTATAGTTGTATCTTATATTTTTACCCAGATATTTGATTACTTCTGCAGGAGGTTGTAAGTTTCCAAAGCTATCGAAATATTCTATTTCCTTATTGTTTTTAAAATATGCTACCCAATGTGTGCCGAGTCCTGTTGACATATCTAAATTTATTATTCCACATTCTCTTTTCCTCGCACGTTTTGGTAGAGTGTTCAACATATAAATTCCTCTAAAATATGGAATTTTTGATGAAAAAATTTGTAGATCAACATCGGTCAATGGTCTAGTGGGCAGCATTTGTATTAGTTTTTTGAGTTTTCCTTACAAATCAAACCATAACCTTTCTTATAAGGTTTGAGGAAAAGTCCTTCACCTACTGCTATAGACTCAATCGCTCTATTATGTCTAGCTGCTTCCTCAAGTTGTCTTTTTGCATTTTTGTTGCAGTTACAGTCTTCGCTATAGCAGCACCTCCAGTCACTAGACTGCCAATTGCGCCCAGAGCAGTTAAAATTGGAATTAATGGTAGGAAACCACCAATTTTTGGAACACGTATTATACGTGGTGCCTTAATTTGTGATTTTTTTCCCTTCAAAGAACTGTTATTAGTTTTTCGTGCAATTTTAATAGCTGAGTTAATATCCAGCGGTTTTTTCTTCTTCAACATTTTTGATGCATCTCTAATTGATGTACTGAACAGCTTTTTAGCATTTAAAATATTTTTTTTCTTTTTCTCCACAGCCATACCAAACTTTGTTTTCACTTTCATTGCGTTAGTAACCATATATGCAAATGATTTTTCTGTGAGAGTGCTATCTTTTGAAAAAACTCTGTTCCAAGCTTTGTTTTCAAGTATTCTATCAGCTTTATGTCTAGTACTTAAATCCTTATTTTTAGAGTAAGCAATGTCGTGCTCTTTGCAAGCAGAATCCAATAAATGAATTCCTTTATCACCTCTACCTAAACGTTTTTGTAGTTTTGTTCCAGGTCCACAGTACTGATATCCAGGAAGATGAAGTTCAACAGGTAGAGAGTTTACTATATTGTTAACTAAACCTTCTCCAATGACAGTTTTTTTATGACTAAACGATTTCCGATATCGTATAACCATATTATTTTCTATAATAAAAGGTAGTATTTATGAATTGCATTTAGTTACAAAAATGCAGTTAGTAAAAGAAGATAAAAATATTTTAATCCGTAATATTGATGCTTCATCAAACGTCAGCTCAAAAATAAAGCACAGTGCTCTCTTACCAAATTCTATTCGTGCTCTAATAGTTGGTCCATCAAATTGTGGAAAGACTAATATTATGATTAGCTTGATAGAAAGTCCTAATGGACTCAAGTTTAAAAACATCTATTTATACGCAAAATCGTTATATCAGCCGAAATATGAATACCTGAGAAACTTAATTTTACCAATAAGAGGAATGGGATATTACACATTTACAGATAATGAATCCGTTATTTCCCCTAATGAAGCTAAAAGCAATTCAATCATGATATTTGACGATGTTGCATGCGAAAAGCAAAATAATATACGTGCATATTTTTGCATGGGACGACATAAGAATGTTGATTCATTTTACTTATGTCAAACGTATACCAGAATTCCAAAACATTTGATAAGAGACAATGCCAATGTAATTATAATGTTTAAACAAGATGAGAAAAATATGAAGCCTGTTTATAGTGATCATGTGGCAAGCGATATGAATTTTGTGAAGTTTCAAGAAATTTGTCGAGAGTGTTGGAAGGATAAATATGGATTTTTGATGATAAGCAAAGATAATGAACTAAACAATGGTCGTTACAGAAAACAATTTGACTATTTCATAACAATATAAATTACTTCACATAAAAGGTAGTCTTTAGTTCTTAATTTGGCTTTAAACTTCATACATCTATTTTTATAATTGGTCAGATGCATAAAACCTGATCTGATAATCTGATCAGCAACCTAATAATAATACCGGTCTGATAACATTAACTGATAAACTGATCAGATACCTGTTCTGATACCTCATCTGATAACCTGTTCTTATACCTGATAACTGATTTAATAACCTGTTCCTGTACCTGATAAGTGAACTGATACCTGTTAACTGGTCTGATAACCTGTTTTAATACCTAATAACTGATCTGATAAACTGATCTTATAACTGATCTGATAGCTGATAACTGATCTAACCCCTGATAACTGATCTGATAGTTGACGCTGCTAAACATGAATGAGAAAGTTTTAAGAGAGCTGGTTACAACAAGAAATGTCTTGAAGAAAGTGATAAGTGAACTGATACCTGTTAACTGGTCTGATAACCTGTTTTAATACCTAATAACTGATCTGATAAACTGATCTTATAACTGATCTGATAGCTGATAACTGATCTAACCCCTGATAACTGATCTGATAGTTGACGCTGCTAAACATGAATGAGAAAGTTTTAAGAGAGCTGGTTACAACAAGAAATGTCTTGAAGAAAAAGCTCCGTAGTATAAAATCTGGTGAAATAGATACACATGAACAACTAAGAGATACATTTAAACCTATAACAGAACCTCTCAAAGAATTTATAAATAGTTCTAAAAATATTGGAAGAATCCCCAAGAAAGAAGAAAGTAATTTCCAAACAAAACTTGAGAATAACAAGAGTTTAAATTCCTTGAAAACATCAGTGAAGGTAGAGGCAAGTACACCAAAGAAACTTGTAGAAGGAACAATATTTGACAACACCATATTATTTAATGACGACAGTGAAAAGGATGAAGATGAGTTTTACTCACAGACTTCCAATTCTGAAGAGAATTATACAAACTTATCACTTTTGGAAGCGAGAAATGAATTAGATACTTACTATGGTCCACATAGAGATTACAATAACGAATGGAAATTTGGTAGTAGTAACATTGAGCTAAATGAAGACAAAATTCAAGTTGGTGGTCAAAGATGGGCCCTAACACCTGGTTTGTTTTCTTTAATGTTTCATAAAAAACCAAAAAACTATGACAAATTCGAACTTGAAATCTACAAAAAAATTTTAATTACAACTAATGCATGCAGGAGAGACTATAATCCTGATGGTCAGATCAAGGGGACGAGAGGTTATAAATATAAGCACATAATTCAAAAAATATTTAAAGAAAATACTCAGAAGAGTAGTGCAGTAGCAAATGCAGCAATTCCTAATTATAAAGGTGATGGAATGATGCACCTTAACCCTCGAAAACAGAACTATATATATTGGGATGATCCCAATGAGTTAGTAGATCGTCTTCGACTACTGATTGCATCACAAGCTGCAGGTCATACTAATCACAACAACGAGATTGTATCAATTATTGAAGAATTACGTGAAGCGAATATAATACATTAACTCTAATAAAGTATTTACATATGTATGAAGTATGTCTGTTGATAAGTTTGGACATTACCTAAACGATACTAGTGATATAATTTCTATTAAAAATGCACCTAAACTGTTGGGGTTCGTTATGGATACGAACAACAACATTGATGTCAAAAACAAAAGGATCAAAAATGTTGCAAAAGCTCTGGAGGAAAACGATGCTGTCAATAAATTGTTTCTGCAAACTCAAATCGAAAAACTAGAAGTCCAATTATTAAATAGCTTCAAGGAAGACAATAATCTAATTCAAGAAAATATTCAAGTACAGATCGAGGAATTACAAAGCGAAATAAAATTACAGATAGAAGATAATTATAAAATTGAAAAAACCATTTTAAAAATTAAATCATCATTTGAAGAACAAATTGAACTGCTGAATGAGAAAATTTATAGATTAGAAAATTACATGTTTGCATCAATAGCTGCAAGTGCATCAGCTAGATCACAACACTCCCCCGCAAATCCGTAAAACTACTCAATGTCTCCAAAAAGAAACTTAGTTGACGAACTCCATAAGCAAGCCCGAAAAATTTTCGTACGCCGTAGAGTTGTGATGAAAGGATTAGATGATCTTTGGCAAGCTGATCTAGTTGAAATGGGTAGTTATTCATCGAAAAATAGAAATTATCGATTTTTGCTGACTGTAATTGACACATTCTCAAAATTTGCATGGGCAGTACCGCTGAAAACGAAAACTGCACTCGAAACAAGCAAAGCAATGGAAAATATTTTTCAATTAGGACGAGTTCCAAAAAACTTGCAAACGGATGATGGTAAAGAATTTTTCAATACACACTTTGGAAAATTAATGCAGAAATACAACATTAATCACTACTCAACATATAGCAGCATGAAAGCATCAATAGTAGAACGATTTAATAGAACATTGAAAGGGATGATGTGGAAAGAATTTAGCTATAATGGTTCATATAAGTGGATTGATATGTATAAAGGTTTACTTTATGCATATAATAACAAATTTCATCGCACAATTAAAATGTCTCCTATTAAAGTCAACTCAACAAATGAGAAAATGTTGTTAAATACAGTATATAGTAATTTAAAGATGTTTAAAATGTCTAAATTTAATGTAGGAGATCATGTACGTATAAGCAAATATAAGCATACTTTTGAAAAGGGCTATACACCAAACTGGACAACAGAAATTTTCACAATTAAAAGAGTTCAAAATACATATCCTACAACATACATATTAGAAGTTCATCTCGGAAATCCTATTGAAGGTGGATTCTATGAAGAAGAACTTTCAAAAACTAGATATCCCAATACATATCTGGTTGAAAAAGTTCTTAAAACTAAACGAGAGGAGGCATATGTTAAATGGTTGGGGTTTTCTAGTCAACATAATTCTTGGATAAGTAAAGATGATATATTGTAGTTGGAGTAAAACAACATCAACAACAACAACATTACTTACATTTAATACATAATATAATAATAAGAAATAAATCGTTTTTATAAACAATATTGCAGTAAGTTTTATTTATTTGCAATCAGATTGTCATAATGTCAATAACACTCACTTTGAGCTCTAACTCATCAGAGTTATCTGCAAATTACTTCCCTCCTATCGAGTTAAATAGAGCATATGAGTGCGCTTTAACTGCTTTTCATTTATATAATAGCATACCGAATGTAGACGTCTATAACAATATGTTTCACATAGGAGAACATGTAATTAAAATACCAATTGGATCTTATGAATTAAATGATATAGTCGATTACTTAGATAAACGATATAAAGACTGCAGTCCAACAAATAAAATTCGAATAGAAGCTAATAACAATACAATGCAAGTTAAAATTAATAGTTCTACAGATTTAATAGATTTTAATAAAGAAAATACAATTGGAAAACTTTTGGGATTTAATACTAAAATCTTGACTCCAAACCATGATCATTACTCAGATCTTCCAGTCAATATATTTAAGGTGAATCTCCTGGAAGTTGAAAGCAGTATCGCTGTTAATACATACATGAACAATTCCAAGGCACATACACTACATGAATTGCCAGGCTATAAAATAGATGAAATCCCTAGAAATCTGATTTATTTACCAGTTAACTCTCAAGAGATTAGTTCACTAGCTCTACGCGTTGTTGATCAGCACGGTGACCTAATAAATTTCCGAGGAGAGGAAATAACAATTCGCATACATTTGAGACCAACTAAATAATGATAATATATAACACAAACATATCAAAAAATAAAGCTGTATATAATTCTAAGATTATACTAGAACCTGAGCAACAGTTGAAGAGATCAGTCCATCGGAAAAATCTAACTAAAACAAATCAAAACTTTCTCAAGTCTTTAAATTTAAAATTGAAAACGAAAAAATGAATTCAATAATGGATGTACTAGATAAGCCATTATCTGATGAGAGTATAATCAAAAAGGACTATCATACATATGTGCCATATCTACAGTCATACAACAATAATGATGAAATTCGTATTTCAATACAAAATCAAGATTTGTATGTATTGCCCAGTGAAAGTTATATATATGTGGAGGGATTTATTGTAGATGATAAAAGCTCAAAATCCTCAGACTTAAGCTTTAAATTAAAAAACAACTTTGTAGCTTATCTCTTTGATGAAATACGTTATGAACTTAATGGTATTGAAATTGATCATACAAGGTATTTAGGACAGACAAGCACAATAAAAAATCTGATTTCTTTATCACCAACGGAAAGCATTGTCATGCATAATGCTGGATGGAACAAAATTGATAATTTGAATATTGAAAATGGATATTTTAATTTCTATGTTCCACTTAAAATGCTCTTAGGATTTGCCGAAGACTATAATAAAATAATATTAAATGGTAAACATGAATTAATACTCTTGCGTAACAAGAATGATGAAGATCTTGTACAATCGAGCACTTCTACTGACAAACCAAAACTTACAATTTCGCTAATCTCATGGAGAATTCCTCATGTACACTTATCCGATCATAGTAAATTGAATATGATTAAAATTATAAACAATGCTGCTGCTATACCAATAGCATTCCGCAGTTGGGATTGTCATCTAAATCCACAATTAAATACAGGAACTAGCCACATCTGGAATGTTAAGATGGCTGCAAGTAGAGAGCGACCCCGTTTTGTATTGATTGCATTTCAACAAGAAAACAAGTTTGTTCATTGCGATCTCACTAATCTAAAAGTACATTTGAATTCAGTTTCATATCCAAATGATGATCTTAACATAAAATTTAAAAATGAACGCTACGCAATTCTATATGATATGTATGTAAGATTTCAACAAAACTATTATATGAAGGAGTCACAACCTCTTCTAACTTTTCAAGAGTTTAAAAATAACGCACCCATTATTGTAGTAGATGTTAGTTATCAAAACGAAACTCTCAATAACGGGCCAATTGACATAAAAATTGAATTTGAAACAGCAACAAATATTCCAGGCAAAACATCAGCTTATTGCATTCTTATTCACGATCGTCTAATTGAATACATACCTATAAGAGGACAAGTTCGTAAAATCCTATAAATTAAAAAAGATGAAAAATAATATAGTTTTCATAGACATGCAAGGCTTCAAAAGTAATGCAAACGATTTTATTGCAAAAGAACTCGCAATCGTTTTTAACAATAACCAACACATCAATTTTATCATAAAACCTCCTTTTGACTTTAAATGTTTATCAACAAAAAAGCAAAGAGAAGCAAACTGGTTAACAAAACATTATCATCATCTAAGCTGGAACGATGCGAGTGTTTCATTTAAAAGCATTTGCGAATTTCTGAGAGCTAATGTAGGTGATTCATATATCTATGTTAAAGGCGAGGAAAAGAGGCAATGGTTAGAAAAAATGGTGCAAAAAAGTGTTTTTAATATTGAAGATATTGGATGTATCAACTTTAGTCAAATGGGGATGAAGTATCCAAGCCTATTTTATTGCAGCTATCACTTCAATGGTATTTGTGCTTTACGAAATGCAAACTTACTTGAAAAGAAACATCAGGATGAAGACAAATTGGCATGACTTATTTTTTTTTTTTAGTATATTACTTCTTTTATTTTAAACATATATATTAATATATGTACATTGATATGTTACAATCTTAAATTTAATTAAAGTATATAAATAAAAATTTTTTAAACAATAATAGTAATTATATTTATGTTACAAATTTATAAACTTATGTATGTTGAATACAAAATAATATTTAAATAAAATATATAAAAATAAATACACAAAAACGTATACATATCTTAAAAGTGAATGAATGTAATACATAATCATTTGAATGTAATACCTAAACATAAATAAAAAAAAATAAAAAAAAAAAATTAATAAATAAAATAAAATAAAATAAATTAAATATACATTCACGATTAAATATTGTGTGTATTTTTATTAATTAATTAATTCTTTTGTAATATATGTTATAGATCACTGTATATATATATATATATATATATATATATATATATATAAACTTCAATAAATTACTCAACTACCAATAGATTACTCATCTACCATTGAGTCACTAACTCGATCTCTATAATGACCCCAAGCTCTTGTTTTTACTTGATCTTCCAAAATATTTCTTTTATCATCATTGTAGTTAAGGACTACTTTAAATAGCTTTTGTGTGTACAATTTGTGAGTTTTTGATCTAATTAAATACATTTCATCTGATATCACTTTCTGATCAAATAAACAATTTTTATAATCGTTTAGAGTTAACTTTTTGACGGCAGATTTTTTAACTCCTTTAGATTTTTTTACTTCTTCAGAGCTATGAGTTGAAAGTGAGTACATTTTGGATCTTAAACCTACAAACTCTGTCATTATATCACCCTTATTCTCATCCTTCATCATTCCTAAAACCTTTTTATTTGCTAGAGGTAAGCTAAACTGATTCTCTTCAGAATAATCCGAAGTATCGAAATTGGATTCAATATCATTACGAATATCATCATAAAAATCTTCAGTTTGAATTGTGTAGATGAAAGAATCTGTATCCATATAGTTAAGAGACATTTTATCTTTAAACTTTTGTTTCATGTAGCCGTAGTGGAAGTCGTACATCTTCCACTTAGATAATTCTAAAACTGCTAGACCTATATATGTGGGTTTATCGTAATATGGTTCCAGTTCTTTTAACTCAACTGCATACATATTATCCCCAAATTTTATTAAACTTAAAAAATTCGGTTTAGAAATCAATGCCCTCAATCCCAAATGATTTCTGTTTGTAGTTTCCCACTCTGTCGCAATATGAATAACTTTTCTTTTATCTACGTTTTCCATTGTCTTCCCATAAACCGCATTATTAAGAAGCTTAAAAAAGTCCTTCTCAAATGCATTTTTGGCATTCGTACGATATGAAGTATTTAGGTCAATGTATTTTTTAAGCCAAGGAGACTGCTTAAATCTTAATATTCTATGTATTTTACGCAATACAAGCCCGTTTGAAATACATTGAAGTAAGACTTTATGATGAATAACATAATTCTTTTTGAAGGTAAGGTCTGCTATTAACTTCTTAGTAGTATTATACTGTGATGTTCTTTTGTTTTGGGGACAAAAAGGGAGGTCATTATGATCGTCGTGAAGTGAGTCTGGATACTCAATATCTACTTCCAAATAGTAACCGACTTCTGGTGTATTAGTAACTTCATTGATATTAAAGACTTCAATTTCACTAGAACTTAACCATTCGAATCCTCCATAAGGTAAAGGTTGAGACATTGCCCAACCATATAAATTGTTAGCATCTAAATACATCAAATATTCTGAAGGCTTATTATTATCAAAACCATTCATGTATTTGTTGTTAGATTTTGAATATCTTTTTGAGCACTGCACTAGCCCACTCCTTATACCATTTTGAACAAATGAATGCATTTCACAGTCTGTTATTAGCTCTAAAGTTACTTCTGTAGTCCTTAACATGGCATCCCATGATAGCCCTGGTGCAGTATAATAATGAGCTGGATCGATATTATAAATACTCTTACATATTTTTCGAAAATTTTCAAAAATATCTGTAAGAAGTAAAACATCAGTTTTGAGGTAAAGCTCAGTATAATCGAGAAGGGTTCTACAATCGAACTCACTCCAGACTTTTTGTGCATGCTCATAGTCATCAACAGAACATTCCTCATTGCTTAAAATATTAAAAAAGTTCTCTCTACTTGGAAGTTCAGTTTCATCAAACTTTAAAATAGAGTCCATATAAAAGTATTGATACACTCCTTTTCTTCTTAATAGTTTAAATTGGTTGTCATTTGGAAATATTTCACGAACTGTATGCAAATCAGAAACATCAAGATTTTTTGCCAAGGAATCTAGACTTGAGGCCATAAACCTGAAAGAGTCTATAAAGCGTATTTCGAATCCATGATTCTTTTTTAATGAAATATAAACTGAGAGGGAAATATAACGCTCTTTGTTTAGGGGTATAACTTTTATAGTAGCATTTTTTATTGAAGAAAGATGATAAAAAAAGAGATGTAAATCATAAGCAGAAAGATTGTGAAAAAGAACAGGTATAAAGTTATGTACTCTATAATTTAAATTGCATACATTATGAGCTGCACCACGATAACTACCCGTAAGATGACAGTGATCTATAACCTTATCATTAAACAATTCTTTTTTACAAATATGACACACTTGTGCATTATTATGATCTTGTATGTTTTCGGTAGTCATATTAATACATTTATTTTTTGACAAATGTTCATCAAATATGTTTGATGCATCTTCCACTATTTTTTTAACAAATACACTTGCAGCATCTTCCCCAAAGTAATACCTATGCATATTGTATTCTTTCTTAAAGCTACACTTAACATAATAGCTGAAGGCACAAGGAATATGCTTTTGGATGTTTGTAGTATTACTACTTACTTTTTCATCAACTCTCTCTAAAATTGACTCAAAGTCAGCATATATTACAAACGGAACATCCATCTCTTTCTGAAAGTTTTTGAAGGTCTTGAAGACATCTTCGGGCTTAGGCATTTTGATGACTTTCTTTAAACAAATGTTCTTGTGATGTTTAAACACATATTCATCATGAATGTGGTATAAACAGGTGTTACAAAGAAAGATTTTGTTGCTGTGTGATGTAATGCTGGATCATAAAAGTCTAAAATTGAAAAGTATGGATGGAATTAAAGAAAACTTTATGTACTTTGAAAATAAATTTAAAAAAAAAAATATATATAAATATTTATGATTATTAGAAAAGACTTACTTTGAAATATCTTTGATATACACATAGTGGAAGTTTTCATTTGAATTGAGCAAAAGTAAGTTTATATGATTTTGTTTTTCTCCACTGGTGACATAATATGGACCTATTAGTGATGATTCATTATGTCCAAAAACGTTTACGCTAATATCATTCTGCACTTCAAACTTTTTTAGTTGTTTTAATGGAAGTGGAAAATCTAACCCTTCAAAATTTATTTCTAAGCCCGCTAAAACAATCCTTTCACTTCTTATGTTTTCAATGTTATAGGAGTAGTGAAGTTTTCTTTGTGCCACACTTAGCATATCATCTTGATATAAAGCAGCAACTAAGCACCATTTGAAGCAATAAATATCATCATTCTCGATATTGATGCATGCACCTTTATTAGCTATAGCTTTTGGCAAGGGTATGAAATATGACCCTCTTATAATCGATGACTTGTTAATATTTATTTCAAGATATTTTATACAGATTAATGTCCATCCACTGTCTCTCTCTTGAAATTCATCCATTTTTATTGTAATTTCATTCATATGCTTCCTATATAATTCTTCAACATCATCCGAAATGGTGACTAATGTCATTTTTGATATGTGCACCAGTGGAGAAACAATCATATCATCATTCACCAGTTTCATGTATTCGCATGTTAACTCAAAATTAAATTTAAATGTAACATGCTTCCTGCTACATTCATTTAGTTGTTTAGTCACACTATTTCTTGCATTTGAGAAAAATTCTTCTGGAAACAATATTCCTTCATTTTTATTTATGAAGGAATATACTTCAATCCTCCCATTGAAGTCGCTCCTTATCTTTGTCAGATCATGGCTAACATTTATTTGTTCAGAATTTCTCTTATGCTGTGTGGTTCTAATATGAGCAGTCCAAAATGAAAGAGCTATCACATCATTGCAAGCTTTGCAATGTCTGCATAAAATATTCCTAGTATTCTCCATCCTGACAGAAGAATGCGTTTTTGTATGATCCTTCAGCTTACCATGCGACATGAATAGTTTTTTGCAAACACTGCAATGCAGCTTCATATGCACCTTCAACATTTTCAAACTGCTAAGAGTCATCGAGCAAACTGAGCAAATTGTGGAATTCATTTCTCTTTAATTATTGTTGCTATTATTTTTTAACACAATTTCAATAATAATAGTTTTACACTGCTTTTATCACTTTTTTATTTTAATTCACTATAAAAATTTTACTTATTAATGGACACCGCTTTAAATTGATTGTACATAACAGGAGTACTACAGCACACTAATCAGAGTTGAAATATTACTTTTCATTAAGTGCGATCAGAACTGTTCACTGCGAAGTAATAGGATAAAAATTAGAAAAAGAAAAATATATGAAATTTTTATAAAACCATATAAAAACTAAATTTATTAGAAAGCAAGACGAAGCAACGTTCTACAGACTTCCCCACCCCTTCTAGCAGGGATATATGTAGTTTCATGTTGCACAGCAAACGGGAAACCCTAACCTTCCCCAATAAAAAGATTCCAACAATCGCGAAACATATGAAAGAATAAATAATAACTAGCAGATATATACATACACTTCACTTTGCACAGAAAACTAACTGAAAACCATAACCTTCCCCAACAAAAGTGACAAGTAATCGCAAAAGCTATGACGACACTTCTTCAAATCAAAACTATTGAACAAGCCAAACACACTCACACATACATGATCGCACATAAATTGGGCCTGGGAGTACATGTCTTCTATCATAATAAAATATGCTGTGATCCCATATTTCTTATTTTCATTTTTTACTTTATGCGTTATTCTATAAAAATATGTACATAGAAAAAAATCGCTGAATTTGCTACAAAACATCAAAATCTAACAAGATCCAGCCAAATTAAATTTGCATATCAAAACATACACACGCATGTATGTACATGCGTATTAGAAAAAAAGTATCCGATAAACATACCAGGGGGGTTACTCTCTATTGCGATGCGAAAGAAAAATGCTACGAAATCGAACGATTGGTACTCTCTAATGCGTTTGCGCATTTGCTTTTCGCATCTGTTTTTTTTTCGTTCGCAAACCTGGTATCACCGCACTCTGTAATGCGAAAGTGGCTGTCAAAATCGTTCGATAATCGCAAATATCTTGCGATAGCTAAATAGCAAACGCAAAGGGAGAAAAACATGTGAGTACGTTGAAAAAATATTTATATTGGATATTAAAATTATTTTTTGAGTAAAAGCAAATAAAAATTACATTAAATTTTGTAATCACATACATACATATGTACCTAAAAATGTAAAATAAAGGTGAAATATAATGAACCAAACCATAGCGTTCATAATGTGCTGCAATTTCCAACAAGTGCTTGTTTTAGGCTTATCTAACCGTTTGTTTGTGACTACCATGTTGTAAAAGCTTTTTTGACTTATTGTGCCCTTTCTGCAACTAAATCAAATTTGATATGCTTGGAACATAATATTCTCTCAATGCCACGCATATCTCTTGTATGCAATGTGACATTGATTGCTGCGATAGTCCTAAGATATGGTCCTGGCCAATTTGATGTTGGTACATGCCTTGGCAAAGTAATTTTAATGCGGCGGCTAGTTTTATAGTAGTTGGAATTGCTGTGGATCTCTTAGCTAGTTTTGAATAGCTTTTAGAACATAAAGAAATGCTTCCTTTTTCAAACGGAACGCAACTGACTACTCACTATTTTACTTTCAATTAAAAAATCTTCACTTTTTCATAACTTTCCTTTTTTGAAAAGACGTTTTTTTTACATATTTTGACACTTCATTACTGTCAATCTTTGCCATATTTTCTTTTGCAAAGTCAATGTTGCCACTTTATCAAAGAATTTTGCGAAAGGACTTGCGAAAGTAATAGAGAGTACCAAATTGGCATCTCATCGCATTTAGCTTTCGCATCGTAATTGCTTTCGCATCGCAATAGAGAGTAACCCCCCAGGAACGATCAAAAATAGAGCATAAAACCACATGACGACTAAAAAGTTCCCTTGAATATTATAAAATGGGAAAAAAGCAATATCAGCACATTTGAATAAGTATGTACATAAATATGTATGTTCGTATATGCATAAAATCAAAAATTGTCAAGTACGCATATAAATGTATATATGTACAAATGAATGTATGTATGTACATTTGTATGTACTCGTAAACCAAGCGCTTCCATTCAGAGTAAGTAAAAGAAGAAAAAGAAATAGCAACAGCAGAAGCAAGCAATCAACATCAGCATACAAATTTGAGCTAGGAGAACAGCTATTCCAGCACGTTAAACCATTCCTATGATCCCCAAAAATTATTGAATTACACACACGCATCTACATTTGCTTACATACATACATACATACATCAACGTATACAATTACCGCACAAGCAATTCAACTAGATCAAACGCTAAAAAGGGACCACACACGCACAAAATATAAAAAGTAAAGAACAAATAATAGAAGTCCCAGTTCACACCATACATGTACTTTCAATATGTTTAGCATACTAAGTCGAGAACAAGAACAAGTTCAAATAAGAAAAAGTGATAAGCTTAGCAATAAGGCTAACGTAGTGTGAACGGGGACTAAGTATGTAATTCAAGGAATATAGCAGCATTTAAATTTTTTACTGGGGGAGCATCTGTTCTAGCACGAGAAAAAATTAATCCAGACATAGAATATTAAAAATAACAAATAAATATGAACACATACAACTAAGCGCTATCAATTATGAATAAGTTCCCGCAAAATCCATCTCTTTCTAACACTATATCTATACCTCTTTGATACGGGCATACATCCATACATAGATCCAACTCTAAAATTGTACACACCCACTACATAATTTTTTGTAGTAGGAGAGCGAGCATGTATCCCAACTGAAGAACCAACCCCTCTGATACCAGCACACACATACATACATACATACATATATCCAACAATACATTTTTAGTAAGTGAGTATGTATATCTATAGAAAACAAATTTCTATGATTACAATATTATTGATAAGCATCCCATTGCGAACCTCCAAGTCCCTAATGAATTCATATATATATATTGAACTGGAGAACCAAATTTCTATGATGACTATATTATTAATACCAAATAACGAACCTACAAATCCCTTATTGATGGGATATCAGAAATTATAAGGCAACACCTACATCTCTCTCCCTGTAATACAACAAAATATTAAAGTCAACGCCCACTCTCTCTCAATTACACAAACACATACCCATTTCTGACGTCACAAACCATGACCTTACACAACAGTCAAGACAGAAAGAGATAGATATAGTGTTAGAAAGAGACGGAAATTTGCATCCACCATTACCTATCTACTTTTTTCAACAATGACACCGTACTTATAACCATCCACAAATGAAATGAAGCGTTCGCCAGACAAGCCTAACTGTTCTTACTTAGACTTGTACTAGTCTGAAGTTATATAAATTTATTAAATATTTTTTAAATATTTGTTGTAGTTTTTCAAAGATTTATTTGATAGTTCGAAACAAAAATGCACATGACTTAGACCACTTTCATAATTAAGGGCACATATGTTTTTAAGCATCCAAATGTTCTTAAGCAGTACCTCGTTTCTGTAAGGAATGTGAGAAATTTTCGAGTCGAAAAAATTGTTAACATCCTGTGAAACAGAGGATAATTAAGGAAAGAACTATATTTTTTGATAATTTTTGTAAGTTTATATAGATTTTTATGTGAGTAACCCTGTATCAAATAGGACAACCAATATAATTATTTAATTTTTCTCAATGCGAGAACTTCTCACAAGTTACAGAAATGGGGCACAGGTGTTCAAAACCAAGAAACAAAATGGCGGATTTTTTCACGTGAAAAAATAACTCGCCAAACAATTTAAAGGGGACTACAAAAATATATATAAGGTTTGTTTAAATTTAATTAGGAATAAAACATTTAAAACTTCTTGATAACTGGCTGGGACCTCTCATTAAATTGTGATAAAAAAAATTGAGGAAACGTATCGAGTGGGGTATCAAAATAAGAGATTCCGGCACAATAAAAAGCTTAAAATAACAAATAAATTTAAAAATTAAAAACCCGACTACCTATAAACAACTGAAAAGGAAAAAATTCATTTCTTCTTAATTTATTAATTTCAATAATGTACTTCAGTATTTTTTGTTGTAAAAAAAGTTTTACTTTTTCCTTTTCCTCTCATCTTCCTGTCTTCTGACTTAAATGTTTGTTTATTTAGATTTTAAAATAAATTAAATTTTGACTAAAGCTATTTTCTCTCTTTAAATTTTTTCACAGGAGTACTTTCACTTATCTCTTTTAGTGGTACTATTGCCGTACTTAACGTATGCTATACAATACAAATCATCATATAAACAAAAGTTGCCACACCGTGAGAATGGAGTAACGCAACAAAAGCCATTCAACGAATACAGGCCACCTGAATTGAAATATGGTTCTCCTAATACTAATTTTATTGTCGGAGGCGCAATTTCTTCGGCATTGTATGTACAAATTAAAAATGATAATGGTATTCCTGAGGCCAATTATGGCTTTCCTCACAAACATCAACAGCAATATGGTCGTGTACCTCAGTTGCGTGTAACACTTTCAAAACCAATCAGCTCAAATGGAACACCACAGCAAAATTTGCTGCTAAAGCTTTTTGCTTTATATGACCTTCCAAAATTGCAGCATGATCCACCAACACTTATACAAACATTACCTCTAGTTCCACCAGCTCCCCATTTTAAAATGCTTCACTATCTATCCAGTTCTTATGGACCACCTCCTTCGGGACCATTTAATGTACCACCTAAACAAATTTTTCGGCCACAACCACTGAAGTATGGACCACCTCCATTGCACAACTTCAATAGTATGCCAGATACTACAATTATAGTAACAGGAGCACATAACCTCCACCCTAATAACCAGCAAAAACAGCAGCACAAACTACGAAAACAAATTAATGATTCAGGCAATACTCCCTCAGTAGCTGGGTCACATGGTGTATTTCATACTGCCTGTGATGGATGGAGTCCTATACCATCTCTTGCAGGATCTTATACAGAAAATAATCACATTGAGACTCAAACTGAATATAGCCAGGCAGTGCATGGCTCTTCTTTCTCATCAACACAATATAATGGCGGTACTACTGCTGGAGGTGGTGATCATGTTGGCACCACAAGTGCCGGCAACATCTTGGTTAATGAAATATCTGACGAGCAACTAGCATTGGCCTTATCGTCAAGTAATTTCGATACTGACAACGTAGTACAAACACCAAATATTCTGCCTCCACCTGGACCAGAAGAGAACTTCAATCAGATTGGCTTAAATTCGATAGAAGCTCAAAAATTTGGTGCACTTGATGATTCCCATACCAAACCATCGAAGAGCTTCTATACTCCTTGTTCTAAATATTTGCACAAATTAAATCAGCACTCTACCTCCCACATTACGTCCCACAGCAACTGTGGCATTCATGAACCAGGTGGTAACTTCGAGCAACCTCCGCCATCTAATGATAATTATAGATCTTTACTACTTTCATCCACAGTTAATCTTGGTGCTCCACAACCACCTGACAGACAATATTTAACTCCCCTACCACCATCTGCTAGCCATTTTGTACCTCCCGTACATTCAGTTCATGACGCTATGTTATTGGCTTATAATCATGGCCGAGCTGGCTTAGGTATTCAATATGGAAGACAAACAGGGAACTTAGCACCATTACCTTCACAAATTGGGACTCAACCCAGCAAACCGTTGGTATACAGACCTGAAGTACCTCAAGGAGTTTTCGAAAAAATTGGTGCTACTGTACAACATTTGGATAAATTAAGCATGAAGCCTCATATAAAAGCACATACTTACATACCTCCGCCAGCTAATGAAATTCCACACACTGGTCCTGGAAATTTGAACGGTGAATACGGCCCACTATATCGACATGAAGATCAAATAATACCAAGTGTTACTGAACAGCAATTGCCACTAAAGAATCCACATGAAATTTTTGTACAAATTAAACAACAGCAAAACAAAAATCAGCTGAGACAACTTGGTAATATTCATGCAGAATTTGCAGTCCCTACACTACCTTCTCTATTTCAAGAGAGACCAGCACAACTGAAGCAACAATACTGGCCTAACACAGTCCATGAACAACAAAGTGTTAATAACGGTGCTTCTTCCATTATCGCCAGTGCCTCAGTCAGCTCTGATAATTTGGCTTTTGCTAACAACCGATACCAGTTGCAAACGGCGCAACCAATTTATGATTGTGGCCATGGTCCCAATAATATAGTTGAGGGCAGCTTTAACCATCAACAGCAGCAGTAACAACAACAATATACCAGAGGTTCTGGAGCCTACATATCTCAGACTATACCCTTTGTTGAACAAAATACACAATTCGTTTCAGGACAAACTACGAGCCTTGGACCACCGCCGTCAGGAGGTAATAAAATAACTGTATTCATGTATTCCCAGCACAAAAATCTGAAGCCATTTGCTTTGGCTCTCAAAAAGTAAAAAATTACCAAACTTATCAACAAGCAACAGCAAATAATGAAGCAATCCTATCAGCTGAATTACTTTAAACAATCTTCAATGATGTAGAGCAGCATCAGTAACATCAGCAATTGCCAGTAAGTCATACGGCGGAAAGTAGATTTGATACTAAATTAAACGAAACCCCCACGAAACCGGAGGACAAAAATCAAATCAACGGAGATGCTCAAGAGGGTTAATCTTCCAAAATTAATTTTCAACCAAATGTTGTATTATCGTTAGAAAGGATTACAGATAGTCATGATATAAAACGATAAACGATAAAAATCAAAATTTACAACGATTTTAACTATGTCAAAACATTTACTTGACATACTGTAAATGCATAAATTTAATATTTTGACTTAAGATACATACATGCATTTGAGTTTAATATTACTCTTTACCACCAATTAACTAAAAACACATCGGCAAATTCAAGAAAATTTACTTTCATCCATATTTCAAAAAGAAACCATATTTTTTTATAATAAATTTTTGATATGCGGAGTTCGATATTTATAATGAAGGGAGTTCATCAGAACATTGATAAGACCATTTATGCTTGTTTTAGCCCGGTTAGTAATAATGTTCTTCGTGGAAATATTTTCTAAAATATTTATATGAAATATATTTTAAAACTTTTGTTAACAAAGGGTTAAATTTAATTTATGAAATGTCAAAATATTAATATCCACTAATTTCTTAAAATAAAAGCTATGCATATGAATGATACATACATATGTAAGTATGTAATGGGCACTAAAAAATAGGGATCTTGATCTGGATTTATCGAAAAAAGTAAGTTTTAGTTAATTTGTTACAATAAATTATTATTATCATGTGCTGTTGTGTATATGATAACTAACATTATAAATTATTACAAAAAAGCTTTTATTTGAAATCCAGAATAGTGTTTTGTTATTATTGTCACAAAATTTTTTACTATCACAAAAATTTTGTTATAACTGGTTTGGGATAGGAAGTTTTTTATCTTTTGAATGAGCACCTTCACATCAGAAATGCTTCGCTAAAACATCCAGTACTCTTGGACGGTTTTCAGCTTTGCGTACTTGAGATGAGCGATACTGCCAAACATCCCAGCTAAAAAATATGTATGGAGCGTATATGATATCCCATACATGGTTCGGATCAGAAAAATGAGGGTATATGGGCATATATGATTATTTATATTCATACATTTTCATACAGGTATGTGTAAAGTCCCTCCACAGTATGCAAAGTTCATATTCATACACTCTTGATTTACAAAAGCGCACTGCTGTGCAATAAATTAAATTACTAAAATTAAATTTTTTTAGGCTTGAGAGAGAGGTTGTATTTAATGAAACATTTGTTTGGACAAATAATTCAAAACGAATTAAAAGTCATTTCATTCATCAAAAGGTGAATCAATTATTGAAAAAACACATATATCATATTCGTACATGACATTTAGCTTAGGAAATCAGATTAAAAATTTTTCTTTTTTAAACGTTGAGGGTACGCATATAAACTTTGCATACCGTATGTATTTTCTAATGGATTCCAATTCAGCAGTGATAAAATTCCAAGCTTTTTTGATTGCAAAAACGATCTTATGTGAGATATGATGTATGCATACATTCTTATATGGCTCCATATATAAAATCTTATATTTATATATGGATCCATATGTGAAGAGCTTCATAATTAAATTTTCACATATGAGCTCATATGTTATAATACATTTCATATATTAGTCCATATATTACTTCATATATAATAGTTTTGCCATGTATAATCCCATATATTTCCATACATGAATTCATACATATTCATATATAGTTATATACATTCATATATTAAAAATATATGGACCATATATAATTTTTTTAGTTTGATGTTACTTTTTCACAGTGATTAATTAAAAAGTCGTTATTCACTTCTGCGATTGAATTTATCAATTAAATGCTAGTTCCCACTATCCCATATAGTCAAACGACTTTTTAAAAAAATGCAACCCTGATCTAATGGGTTGTTATTGTCGGTTGGAAATTTTCATAAACTGCTTTACATAAAGGTTGTATTTTCCTAACAGGTCCTTAAAACGTAGTTTTCTCATACGAACAGTGTGTCTACTTTACACACATACATACATGAAAATTACTTTGTGCCCAGCAAACACGCATTTTGGATTTTAAATTGCGAGTTATTTCAAATAAATAGCTTATTTGAAGTCAAACGTGAAAATTCATATACATACATATGTATAATATTTAAATTCGTGGAATTCATTTTGATTGAAATGTGTAATGTGAACATACATAGGTATGCATTAGAGCTCATAAGTAAAAAATATAAGTACATACATATGTACATATAAAATAGTAATGTTTTAATTAATCAAAGATTTTTTTAATAGTTTCGCTGAAACTACTAATGTGGTAATGGTAATGGCGGACTGAGTCCTGTTTTGGGAATTAAAAACCGGGGAACAACAGGACTCAGACCGTCATTACTACAAAAGTGATGGCAACCCTGTTCCGAATGGAAGATTTTGGGGATTTTCATACCGAGATTTTGTGTGTGTGTGTGTGTGTGGTTGTGTGTGTTTGTGTTTGATTCTTTCTATGTATGTATGTACTTGTGTGTGCAGCTTTTGTTGTTATTGTAGAGAAACGTTGTGCTTACAGTAGATGCCCAGCCAACTAAACTTACAGATTTTCTCTGATATAAGACAATTCTGTACAAATTCGTAAGTCTTTCGACATATCGTACAGAGTTCGTTGAAAATTGTTAACGAAATTTCGAGGGATTTCATATTTTGCTTATGCAGAATGTCTGCAGGATTTCGCTCAGTCTTCAGATAGAAACTTCGGAGGAATTTTTCATATTCATTTGTTAAGAAATATCTGCACGAAAGCTTGCAGACTGCTGATAGATTTTACAATGGTTTTTATGTTTTGCTTGTGCAGAAATATCTGCAAGATTTCGTAAAGAACTCGGATCACGAAAGCTTGCAGACTGCTGATAGATTTTTCAATGGTTTTTATGTTTTCCTTGTGCAGAAAAATCTGCAAGATTTCGTAAAGAACTCGGATCAGAAGTTCGAAGTTTTTTTTCAATTCTTTGCTTGATCATTGTTTACAACAGTTTAATGTCTAACGGGATTATCCAATTTGAAGAGAAGAAAACATGTTAATAATCGTCGTTCACAGCAGTGTATCAAGTGAATTTGGAAAGAGAAGACGTGCTAAAAACATAAAGTGTTTAGTAATAAATGTGGTAATAATAATTAAGTTAAATAATAATATATAAATTAATAGTAATAAAAAAGTGGTAATAATTTGTAAGTGAAGTTCCTGAATTATATGGCAAGGAATGTTTGACCTATAACTTCCATTCTTTAATTCATTTGAACAAAGATGTCTTGAAATATGGTTGTTTAGATAATTTTAGTGCATTCAAATATGAAAACCATTTATACAGCTTAAAAAAAAAGATCAAAAATGGTAACAGCACTTTGCCTCAATTGGCAAACCGAATAATTGAAGAAAGCAGTTGTTTTAAATCTCAAAATAAAGTTTTTACTTATCCAATCCTTAAAGGCAAAATAGGTGAAAATTTATATACTACATTACAAAATGAATCAGAAAAATTTTCAATTCGATTGCCTGATAATTATGTAAAAAGTGTTGTACATAATAAAATCTATTATTGGAAAATCTGATGGTGTCTATTTTGTTTGTAAGGAAGTACAAAATCTTGAACAATTTCTTCACATTGATCGGCATATGTCGAACTGCTTGAAAATATATACCACCTATAATGAAAAATACTCAGGTCAGGATGTTTTAATTTCAGCTAACATCATTCGAAATAAATATATTCGCTTTAATTTAAACTCGACTATCACATTTATACCATTACTAAAATAAAATGTTCGAGGAGCAACAAACATCGTTGAAAGGTAAGTGCAGTTAGAAATTATACTTTTTAGTCTATATTTTTAATACATTTATTACGTAAATATCTCTAAATTATCAAAATATAAGTTGATCAGTTTACGCAGTATACCAACGATTTGTATGTAATGATTATTTTTTAACGAGAAAAAATGCCCTACTTTTCCAACAGATTTATTACAAACTGTGATAGAAGAAAACAAGATGCTAAGAGAAGAAAACAAGAAAATGTATACTCATTTTGCTGCCGAGTTTATTGCTCTGAAGAAAAGTGTCGAAGAAGCTTTAAAAATAATGAAAAAACCAAATGAGATATCCTTATTAAGTAGTTTGGCGTTCAACTCAGTCTTAGATGTTTTGAAATTTGACAAGGAATTCGCAAAAAATGAAGATATCAAATTTGAACTGGTACGCTATTAGTTTTTAATTTAAAATGAAAAAATGCAAATAGAAAACAGAAACTAATCAACATCTTATTTTCTATTTTACTTTGGTTTCATTTCAGATATCGAGATATAAAAAACAACCTTGCAACGATCTTCGTCAATTTGTATTTGAAAATTTAAAATTAATTTTTTGGCGATGATGTAACTTCTTCAAAATTTTCATGGACAAATGCTAATGAAAATATTAGTGTACGACACTTAACCGTCATAAAAATCCTTACAGGTAATAATTTTTAACATTTTTAAATACAATTTCTTTGTTACATATTTTTTATTATTATTATTACTTATTTAGATGTGACTGTAAATAGTATACCCCAAACAAATTATCAAGATGTTGAGCGGCTTATTAAAAAATATTTTAGTATGACTAAAGACCGAGTAAATAAAACCAACAGAAGACTTGCAGCTGCAAATGAGCCGGGAGATGTTAACAGACAACTTGAATTCAATTAATAAAACTTATTGGACTCTGTATTTTTTCAAATCGAATTAAGATATTTGTTTGTTTTTTCAATCGATACAATTTCCTATTTTTTTATTATTAAATAAGTTTAAAAAATATATTTGTGCAGCAAATGAAATAATAATTTTCAGAAATATAAATATATAAAACTTTTAAACATACAACACGCATTTTTCAATATTTTGGGAAACATCACAAATTAAAGATAATAACATTCATTTTCATAAAATAATAATAATATTCGTTTTCATTTTATATTTTTATACATAAATAGAAATATCGGTCGAGTTTTTCTATTCAGGCAATTAAACACGTTTCAATTCATATAAAAAATGTTAGTGTAGACAAATATCTGATTTATTCAATCTGAAAATGTTGAAGATTTAATGTCAGATCTATGCCAGACTTTTCTACGATAAATCGTCAAAAGTTTCAGAGTTTTCAAAAATTTTTGTCTAGATTTCTTCCACAAATCTGCACGATTTGTCGGCAATCATTTCAGAAACAAAAACGATTTATTGTCAGATTTCTGGCATATATCTGTACAAACTGTCCCAAAAACTATGCGAATTTTAAACGACTAAAAGTCCGATTTCTGTCAGACATCGATTGGAAATATCGGAAGGAAATCCAGAATTTCCCTAGGAAATAACATCAAATATCGTTTAGATATCATACAGATCTATCTGTGAAGCTAAGGGAATTTCCCCCGACAATTCTTAAAGAACTCGTGTCAACCACTTCATATATTTTTCGTGTCGACTTCGAGACGAAATCAGTCCCGAAATCGGCAGCTTGTGCAGAAAGTCGTTATGAACTCTGAACGATTTCGTTGCATTTGGTTGCCTGGGTGGATGTAGCTGTGGGTGTTTGTATGTGTGTGTGCATATGTGTGAGTTTTTGTATTTACTTGTATGTTTGCTGGTGTCCGCTACTTTTTTTGACAGTACTACTCTCTAATTAGCATCCATACAAAACTTTGTAATATAGACATTTAACATGTGATTGGAATTGAAAACCTACTAGTAATACTAAAACAATTGACTAGGTAGTGACTACGTAGGTGTTATGGAAGTATGGAGAAATATCAACCAGACAGTTAGTACTGGTACATTTCTATAATTTTCGTACGTACAAATGTATGTACATTGACAAGTTTTTGACAATTTCGCCGTGTTTGTGTTGATCATATCTGCTTTCTCTCTTTCTTTTATAATCACGGATAGAAAATAACTTTTTATACTACAATTGTCTCTAGAATTTTAGTGTTGCAACAAAGACACTTCGTCCCACTCTGACTGCGGGGTAGTGACAAGGAATCAGTGTATTTTTAGGTATGTAGTAATCGTTATTTAATTGACTTTGGTTTGCTGTTTTGAGTTATCGTTGGTATAATTATGTAGGGTTATGGTAGGTATGCATTTGTGTTTATGATCTCTGGGGAAATAATCTAATAGCTGCAGGTAGTGGCAATCCTGATAGCTGTTTGGAATGGAGCTGGATAGGGAATGTATTTATTGGCGTAATGTATTTGATCGTATCTATTTTTGCTTTGAGGAATATAATTGCTTGTATGAATTACATCAATACTTTTTCGTATATATGTATGTTTTCTAGTCTATTTGCGTTGCTATTATTTTAGAGATAAAAAATATTGTGTTGGCATAGGTTTTATATAAACAGGTGAACTTTAGGGGGCAAATTACGGCACTCGTTATCGAACGAAATTACGAAATATTTCCATAGAGTTTATATGGAAATATTCTAAAATTTCGAATCGTTTCGAATGCCGTAATTTGCCACCAGATGTTAAATGTTTTGAATCCTATCAGGTTGATAGCAAGAGCTTTTGAATAGGGATAATGATATTTTTATTTCAGTATATTTTCACTTTAATGAAACAATTATAGGAAATAGTTTTTGGAGAAATGCAGCAAAACCTTATAGAAGCTCCTACTTTCACATGTCCCGATTTTTCTCGTACCTGTGTATTAAAAACTGATGCTAGCGATTTTGTTCTGGGTATTGCTGTTTATATGAATTTCATCATATATCGTAATACCAACAGAGAATTGTGGAAATGTGTATGTGTGTGTTTGTATGTGTGTGTGTATGAATTTCATCATATACCGTAATATATTAGATTTGATGACTACTACGTGATTCGAATATAAAGTATATAAGTAGAAGAAATAATGTAGATTGTTATTAGTCTGCTCTGATACCTCAACAAGTGACAACCTATTTTCCCAACAAAAATTTCTAAAGTGTTTAAAATCCAAAAACTATAAAAGTGCTAGAACTAACTACTGCTTGATAAACAAGCTTATAGTGTATAAAAATAATTAAATAAATTGTTTATAATTGAAATAAATTGCTTATAAATAAAATAATTAAATAAAATAATTAAATTAAATAATAAAACAAATAAATAATTAAATAAAATGAATACTACAAGTTGTACCATCTGCAATAAAGTCTTTATGACTCAAACAAAACTAAATCAGCATATGGAAACGCACTCATATGCTAACCAATCAAAAGCTGTCCTTGAAACTAATAAGCTAAATCTTTAAAACAAATATTGTAAGGATTGTGATGAGATGATCCCATCAAATGGTTATATGGCTCATGTCAGAAAAACAGTTGTCACCAAGAACGGATTGGTGATTTTCTCACTAAAAGAGTAAGCAACTTCAATGGAAGGATCGAGACATATATCTTATGGTCACTTAGTGACTTTGTCTGATGACATAGAAGACATGTGCAAGAAACAGACGGAGGAGCTAAAAGCCAAAATGGAATAATTTCAAGAGAGGGATAGCGGATGGACTTTGACTTCAATAATTTTCCTTGAAGTTAATATAAACAAGGAGTCCATAATAAGAGGATCGAGCTTTATCCCTCTCCTAAAAAATATTGCAGCAAAACATGCATTCATAAATGTTGAGAATAATGACATCTATTGCTTTAAATGGTCTCTCATTGCTGCTTTGAATGTTAATAGTGGTCTGAGTCCTAAACAACGGAAAATCTGTAGAAATTACAATACTGCAAACATTTCTGATGAGAATATTAATATAGGGGCAAGTGTATTAAATTTTGAAGGCCTAGAGTTTCCACTCCCATTGAAGCACATAAAACAATTCGAGAATCAAAATGATATGAGCATTAATGTATTTGGTCACAATGGACCATGCTACATAACAAAAGGAGAAAAACACATTCATATTAATCTCTTATTGCTCCAGTCCAATGAGAACTTCTACTATGTGCTCATCAAAGATATATCAAAGTAAGTTTCATTATTGCATTTATGCAAAATGTGTATCTAATTTAAAAAGTTATTTCTTATTGTCATATTAATTTATATATTATTTTATTTTTCTCTCTTGTTCTTTATACTTCTTCGTTCCAGCATTACAATGCATGATCACAAGATTTATATCTGCAACACCTGCCTTTATCATTCACATGATGATTATCAACATAAACATCTTTGTGGTAAAAAAGTCATCAGGATGCCCGAAGATGGATCTATTATTACGTACAAAAACTACTACAAACAGCTAGATGTACCATTTGTTATCTACGCAGACTTTGAGTGTATTTTGGAAAAACTCGATAATCCTGTAAGTAAAAGCACTACAAATGTACAGAAACACCATGCGTGTGCATTCGGATATTTTATTAATTGTAGTTTTAAGAGGGTAAATAATTTATATAGACATTATTTTGGTGAAGATTCGGCAAATGTATTTATCAAAAAAATTTTTGAAGATTGTTCACATATCTATCTAAATTATTTACTAAAAGTTAAGAAAATCTCCATTACCCCAATAGAAATAGCTCAATATAATAACGCAAACAATTGTCATATATGTAAGAAAATATTAAATAACGATAAAGTTAGCGATCATTGTCATCTTACGGGTAATTATCGAAGGGCCGCTCATAGCGAATGTAATTTAAATTATAAAACACCTCAGTTTATACCGATTATTTTCCATAATCTTTCTGCATATGATATGCATCTATTTTTCAAAGAACTTTCTACTATAAAAAATGCCACAATAAAAGTGATTCCCCAGAACACAGAATGTTATATTTCTCTTTAAATTTTTATGAGATTATATGAAAAACATGGATTCGAAATAAGATTTGTAGACCCGTTTAGATTTATTAGCAAAAAATCTTGATAGCAATGATTTTAATACTATTCGGTCATGTTTCGTTGATGAAGGTCATTTCGACCTGATTAGAAGAAAGGGTGTATTTCCGTACTCTTACATGGATTCCATGACTAAGTTTAAGGAAATTAAACTGCCTAGTAGAGAAGAGTTCTTCAATATTCTAACGAATGAAGAATGTGATGTAGTCGAGTATGAACATGCTCAAAAAATGTGCAGAGAGTTTAAATTGTTACGATTTTTACCGAAACACTTATTCTCATGTTTCAGAAAAAAATAAATTGTTTGTTTTATTAATATAAAAGTAAAGGCTGTTTGTTTTATTAATATAACACACAAAAAGTTGGCATGATTGAATACCATTATTGTTAACTACTCTCAATACAAGAGTAGTTCACTACAGTCATACATATTTACATATGTAAATATATACATACTTACATGTGTATGTATATTTCATACATATTTACATTTGTATGTACATATGTGTACATACATACAGCAATATATGTGGATGGGTATATGTCTATGTACTCGTACAAATCGAGTATCGTTCTCAGAGAATCACGCTCACGCCAATACTATATCTTGTCCTTCTTTGGCATTAAATGATAAATGAATATTTCCATTGTCATTAAAATCATGCTATGACTTTCTCTAATACTATATTTTTGTCTTTCTTTGGCATTAAACTAAAAGGGCATATTTACATTGTCATTGAAATCGCATTGACAAATTGCGGTAATAAGTTTTTTATGTACTACCTATTAGACTTTTTTTCTGTCGGATGATTTCATATTTAAACGTGGTACAAGAGTGTAAAGAAGTGACTTTCCGTTAATGTTAAAGTGAACTACATTAAAAAAAGAAGTAAAATCAAGCAAAAGATTGTCGCATACTTCTGACTTCTTATTAAAATAAAAGCAATAAAAAAGGAGAAGAAATTACTAGAGCTAACCTAACATCTTGAGGGATTATTTTTCTGGAACACCTCACGTTACATGAGCAGGTGTATGCGCATAATCCTAATATACCTAACACCTGTGGGAGGCCTTGGGATGACACCATAAATAAGAATGATCACAGGTGGCTCTATTATCTAAAGTTTTCACTAGGAATCACAGATGACATTCAAACCGAAAATAAAGTATATACATATGTACTTATCTAACCTAGTTGCATCCATCTATCAGATATTGCATGTTTGACCTATAACTTCCATTCTTTAATTCATTTGAACAAAGATGTCTTGAAATATGGTTGTTTAGATAATTTTAGTGCATTCAAATATGAAAACCATTTATATAGCTTAAAAAAAAGATCAAAAATGGTAACAGCATTTTGCCTCAATTGGCAAACCGAATAATTGAAGAAAGCAGTTGTTTTAAATCTCAAAATAAAGTTTTTACTTATCCAATACTTAAAGGCAAAATAGGTGAAAATGTATATACTACATTACAAAATGAATCAGACAAATTTTCAATTCGATTGCCTGATAATTATGTAAAAAGTGTTGTACATAATAAAATCTATTATTGGAAAATCTGATGGTGTCTATTTTGTTTGTAAGGAAGTACAAAATCTTGAACAATTTCTTCACATTGATCGGCATATGTCGAACTTCTTGAAAATATATACCACCTATAATGAAAAATACTCAGAGCAGGATGTTTTAATTTCAGCTAACATCATTCGAAAAAAATATATTCGCTTTAATTTAAACTCGACTATCACATTTATACCATTACTAAAATAAAATGTTCGAGGAGCAACAAACATCGTTGAAAGGTAAGTGCAGTTAGAAATTATACTTTTTAGTCTATATTTTTAATACATTTATTACGTAAATATCTCTAAATTATCAAAATATAAGTTGATCAGTTTACGCAGTATACCAACGATTTGTATGTAATGATTATTTTTTAACGAGAAAAAATGCCCTACTTTTCCAACAGATTTATTACAAACTGTTATAGAAGAAAACAAGATGCTAAGAGAAGAAAACAAGAAAATGTATACTCATTTTGCTGCCGAGTTTATTGCTCTTAAGAAAAGTGTCGAAGAAGCTTTAAAAATAATGAAAAAACCAAATGAGATATCCTTATTAAGTAGTTTTCCGTTCAACTCAGTCTTAGATGTTTTGAAATTTGACAAGGAACTCGCAAAAAATGAAGATATCAAATTTGAACTGGTACGCTATTAGTTTTTAATTTAAAATGAAAAAATGCAAATAGAAAACAGAAACTAATCAACATCTTATTTTCTATTTTACTTTGGCTTCATTTCAGATATCGAGATATAAAAAACAACCTTGCAACGATCTTCGTCAATTTGTATTTGAAAATTTAAAATTAATTTTTGGCGATGATGTAACTTCTTCAAAATTTTCATGGACAAATGCTAATGAAAATATTAGTGTACGACACTTAACCGTCATAAAAATCCTTACAGGTAATAATTTTTAACATTTTTAAATACAATTTCTTTGTTACATATTTTTTATTATTATTATTACTTATTTAGATGTGACTGTAAATAGTATTCTCCAAACAAATTATCAAGATGTTGAGCGGCTTATTAAAAAATATTTTAGTATGACTAAAGACCGAGTCAATAAAACCAACAGAAGACTTGCAGCTGCAAATGAGCCGGGATATGTTAACAGACAACTTGAATTCAATTAATAAAACTTATTGGACTCTCTGGTCCTTGATACGCTCTTAGAAGTTATTAAAGATTTTATTTTTATCATTAATTAAAAACGTACCAACTTGAAACCAAATGATTTTTTTGTAATGTGTCCATTTTTTGTACGTCAGAAGTGCATTTCGTATGGGACGCTTCGTGGAGCCAGTAATTTTTGGTTGCATCCCAATGGCTCTCAACTTCTGGCCAAGAGCATTTGTCCATAAGAAGCGCTTCAATACTGTCGTCTATATATTTTCTTCTGTGACACCTAAAAATATTTGTATATGTACACATGTGTATGGTAAGCCAACTTTTGCAAGAAAATTTTGTAGCTTTTACCTATATTTAAAATTCTTTTGTTAGTATCCTGTGAACTTTTTCTGTAATGTCGCTTAAAAGAGTTAATGGGTAGTATGTATAAAAATGTATTTGGTATTTACTTAAAAATTTGTTTTAAAACCCCAAATATATATAAATATATTTATATATATATATATATGTGTGTTTTTTTGTTTGTTTTTAAAACAAATTTTTAAGTAAAAAGCAAATACTTTTTTTTATTACTAAGTAATTGTGAGCACGATTTTTCGCAACACTGAAATGTACTATGTGAGGAAAGTGAATAATAAATTTTTAAATGCACAATTAAACTTTGAATTGAAGACAACATTTTTTTTACATATATAACACTTTATATTAATAAATTTATGAAATATGTATAGTATATATAAGTAACATAAATATTTGAATTTATTATAAATATTTTTTATAATATACTTTTCTTAAATTTTATTAAAATTATTTTATAAAACTTTTTTTCAACAATGACACCGTACTTATAACCATCCACAAATGAAATGAAGCGTTCGCCAGACAAGCCTAACTGTTCTTACTTAGACTTGTACTAGTCTGAAGTTATATAAATTTATTAAATATTTTTTAAATATTTGTTGTAGTTTTTCAAAGATTTATTTGATAGTTCGAAACAAAAATGCACATGACTTAGACCACTTTCATAATTAAGGGCACATATGTTTTTAAGCATCCAAATGTTCTTAAGCAGTACCTCGTTTCTGTAAGGAATGTGAGAAATTTTCGAGTCGAAAAAATTGTTATCATCCTGTGAAACAGAGGATGATTAAGGAAAGAACTATATTTTTTGATAATTTTTGTAAGTTTATATAGATTTTTATGTGTATCAAATAGGACAACCAATATAATTATTTAATTTTTCTCAATGCGAGAACTTCTCACAAGTTACAGAAATGGGGCACAGGTGTTCAAAACCAAGAAACAAAATGGCGGATTTTTTCACGTGAAAAAATAACTCGCCAAACAATTTAAAGGGGACTACAAAAATATATATAAGGTTTGTTTAAATTTAATTAGGAATAAAACATTTAAAACTTCTTGATAACTGGCTGGGACCTCTCATTAAATTGTGATAAAAAAAATTGAGGAAACGTATCGAGTGGGGTATCAAAATAAGAGATTCCGGCACAATAAAAAGCTTAAAATAACAAATAAATTTAAAAATTAAAAACCCGACTACCTATAAACAACTGAAAAGGAAAAAATTCATTTCTTCTTAATTTATTAATTTCAATAATGTACTTCAGTATTTTTTGTTGTAAAAAAAGTTTTACTTTTTCCTTTTCCTCTCATCTTCCTGTCTTCTGACTTAAATGTTTGTTTATTTAGATTTTAAAATAAATTAAATTTTGACTAAAGCTATTTTCTCTCTTTAAATTTTTTCACAGGAGTACTTTCACTTATCTCTTTTAGTGGTACTATTGCCGTACTTAACGTATGCTATACAATACAAATCATCATATAAACAAAAGTTGCCACACCGTGAGAATGGAGTAACACAACAAAAGCCATTCAACGAATACAGGCCACCTGAATTGAAATATGGTTCTCCTAATACTAATTTTATTGTCGGAGGCGCAATTTCTTCGGCATTGTATGTACAAATTAAAAATGATAATGGTATTCCTGAGGCCAATTATGGCTTTCCTCACAAACATCAACAGCAATATGGTCGTGTACCTCAGTTGCGTGTACCACTTTCAAAACCAATCAGCTCAAATGGAACACCACAGCAAAATTTGCTGCTAAAGCTTTTTGCTTTATATGACCTTCCAAAATTGCAGCATGATCCACCAACACTTATACAAACATTACCTCTAGTTCCACCAGCTCCCCATTTTAAAATGCTTCACTATCTATCCAGTTCTTATGGACCACCTCCTTCGGGACCATTTAATGTTCCACCTAAACAAATTTTTCGGCCACAACCACTGAAGTATGGACCACCTCCATTGCACAACTTCAATAGTATGCCAGATACTACAATTATAGTAACAGGAGCACATAACCTCCACCCTAATAACCAGCAAAAACAGCAGCACAAACTACGAAAACAAATTAATGATTCAGGCAATACTCCCTCAGTAGCTGGGTCACATACTGCCTGTGATGGATGGAGTCCTATACCATCTCTTGCAGGATCTTATACAGAAAATAATCACATTGAGACGCAAACTGAATATAGCCGGGCAGTGCATGGCTCTTCTTTCTCATCAACACAATATAATGGCGGTACTACTGCTGGAGGTGGTGATCATGTTGGCACCACAAGTGCCGGCAACATCTTGGTTAATGAAATATCTGACGAGCAACTAGCATTGGCCTTATCGTCAAGTAATTTCGATACTGACAACGTAGTACAAACACCAAATATTCTGCCTCTACCTGGACCAGAAGAGAACTTCAATCAGATTGGCTTAAATTCGATAGAAGCTCAAAAATTTGGTGCACTTGATGATTCCCATACCAAACCATCGAAGAGCTTCTATACTCCTTGTTCTAAATATTTGCACAAATTAAATCAGCACTCTACCTCCCACATTACGTCCCACAGCAACTGTGGCATTCATGAACCAGGTGGTAACTTCGAGCAACCTCCGCCATCTAATGATAATTATAGATCTTTACTACTTTCATCCACAGTTAATCTTGGTGCTCCACAACCACCTGACAGACAATATTTAACTCCCCTACCACCATCTGCTAGCCATTTTGTACCTCCCGTACATTCAGTTCATGACGCTATGTTATTGGCTTATAATCATGGCCGAGCTGGCTTAGGTATTCAATATGGAAGACAAACAGGGAACTTAGCACCATTACCTTCACAAATTGGGACTCAACCCAGCAAACCGTTGGTATACAGACCTGAAGTACCTCAAGGAGTTTTCGAAAAAATTGGTGCTACTGTACAACATTTGGATAAATTAAGCATGAAGCCTCATATAAAAGCACATACTTACATACCTCCGCCAGCTAATGAAATTCCACACACTGGTCCTGGAAATTTGAACGGTGAATACGGCCCACTATATCGACATGAAGATCAAATAATACCAAGTGTTACTGAACAGCAATTGCCACTAAAGAATCCACATGAAATTTTTGTACAAATTAAACAACAGCAAAACAAAAATCAGCTGAGACAACTTGGTAATATTCATGCAGAATTTGCAGTCCCTACACTACCTTCTCTATTTCAAGAGAGACCAGCACAACTGAAGCAACAATACTGGCCTAACACAGTCCATGAACAACAAAGTGTTAATAACGGTGCTTCTTCCATTATCGCCAGTGCCTCAGTCAGCTCTGATAATTTGGCTTTTGCTAACAACCGATACCAGTTGCAAACGGCGCAACCAATTTATGATTGTGGCCATGGTCCCAATAATATAGTTGAGGGCAGCTTTAACCATCAACAGCAGCAGTAACAACAACAATATACCAGAGGTTCTGGAGCCTACATATCTCAGACTATACCCTTTGTTGAACAAAATACACAATTCGTTTCAGGACAAACTACGAGCCTTGGACCACCGCCGTCAGGAGGTAATAAAATAACTGTATTCATGTATTCCCAGCACAAAAATCTGAAGCCATTTGCTTTGGCTCTCAAAAAGTAAAAAATTACCAAACTTATCAACAAGCAACAGCAAATAATGAAGCAATCCTATCAGCTGAATTACTTTAAACAATCTTCAATGATGTAGAGCAGCATCAGTAACATCAGCAATTGCCAGTAAGTCATACGGCGGCGGTAGATTTGATACTAAATTAAACGAAACCCCCACGAAACCGGAGGACAAAAATCAAATCAACGGAGATGCTCAAGAGGGTTAATCTTCCAAAATTAATTTTCAACCAAATGTTGTATTATCGTTAGAAAGGATTACAGATAGTCATGATATAAAACGATAAACGATAAAAATCAAAATTTACAACGATTTTAACTATGTCAAAACATTTACTTGACATACTGTAAATGCATAAATTTAATATTTTGACTTAAGATACATACATGCATTTGAGTTTAATATTACTCTTTACCACCAATTAACTAAAAACACATCGGCAAATTCAAGAAAATTTACTTTCATCCATATTTCAAAAAGAAACCATATTTTTTTATAATAAATTTTTGATATGCGGAGTTCGATATTTATAATGAAGGGAGTTCATCAGAACATTGATAAGACCATTTATGCTTGTTTTAGCCCGGTTAGTAATAATGTTCTTCGTGGAAATATTTTCTAAAATATTTATATGAAATATATTTTAAAACTTTTGTTAACAAAGGGTTAAATTTAATTTATGAAATGTCAAAATATTAATATCCACTAATTTCTTAAAATAAAAGCTATGCATATGAATGATACATACATATGTAAGTATGTAATGGGCACTAAAAAATAGGGATCTTGATCTGGATTTATCGAAAAAAGTAAGTTTTAGTTAATTTGTTACAATAAATTATTATTATCATGTGCTGTTGTGTATATGATAACTAACATTATAAATTATTACAAAAAAGCTTTTATTTGAAATCCAGAATAGTGTTTTGTTATTATTGTCACAAAATTTTTTACTATCACAAAAATTTTGTTATAACTGGTTTGGGATAGGAAGTTTTTTATCTTTTGAATGAGCACCTTCACATCAGAAATGCTTCGCTAAAACATCCAGTACTCTTGGACGGTTTTCAGCTTTGCGTACTTGAGATGAGCGATACTGCCAAACATCCCAGCTAAAAAATATGTATGGAGCGTATATGATATCCCATACATGGTTCGGATCAGAAAAATGAGGGTATATGGGCATATATGATTATTTATATTCATACATTTTCATACAGGTATGTGTAAAGTCCCTCCACAGTATGCAAAGTTCATATTCATACACTCTTGATTTACAAAAGCGCACTGCTGTGCAATAAATTAAATTACTAAAATTAAATTTTTTTAGGCTTGAGAGAGAGGTTGTATTTAATGAAACATTTGTTTGGACAAATAATTCAAAACGAATTAAAAGTCATTTCATTCATCAAAAGGTGAATCAATTATTGAAAAAACACATATATCATATTCGTACATGACATTTAGCTTAGGAAATCAGATTAAAAATTTTTCTTTTTTAAACGTTGAGGGTACGCATATAAACTTTGCATACCGTATGTATTTTCTAATGGATTCCAATTCAGCAGTGATAAAATTCCAAGCTTTTTTGATTGCAAAAACGATCTTATGTGAGATATGATGTATGCATACATTCTTATATGGCTCCATATATAAAATCTTATATTTATATATGGATCCATATGTGAAGAGCTTCATAATTAAATTTTCACATATGAGCTCATATGTTATAATACATTTCATATATTAGTCCATATATTACTTCATATATAATAGTTTTGCCATGTATAATCCCATATATTTCCATACATGAATTCATACATATTCATATATAGTTATATACATTCATATATTAAAAATATATGGACCATATATAATTTTTTTAGTTTGATGTTACTTTTTCACAGTGATTAATTAAAAAGTCGTTATTCACTTCTGCGATTGAATTTATCAATTAAATGCTAGTTCCCACTATCCCATATAGTCAAACGACTTTTTAAAAAAATGCAACCCTGATCTAATGGGTTGTTATTGTCGGTTGGAAATTTTCATAAACTGCTTTACATAAAGGTTGTATTTTCCTAACAGGTCCTTAAAACGTAGTTTTCTCATACGAACAGTGTGTCTACTTTACACACATACATACATGAAAATTACTTTGTGCCCAGCAAACACGCATTTTGGATTTTAAATTGCGAGTTATTTCAAATAAATAGCTTATTTGAAGTCAAACGTGAAAATTCATATACATACATATGTATAATATTTAAATTCGTGGAATTCATTTTGATTGAAATGTGTAATGTGAACATACATAGGTATGCATTAGAGCTCATAAGTAAAAAATATAAGTACATACATATGTACATATAAAATAGTAATGTTTTAATTAATCAAAGATTTTTTTAATAGTTTCGCTGAAACTACTAATGTGGTAATGGTAATGGCGGACTGAGTCCTGTTTTGGGAATTAAAAACCGGGGAACAACAGGACTCAGACCGTCATTACTACAAAAGTGATGGCAACCCTGTTCCGAATGGAAGATTTTGGGGATTTTCATACCGAGATTTTGTGTGTGTGTGTGTGTGTGTGGTTGTGTGTGTTTGTGTTTGATTCTTTCTATGTATGTATGTACTTGTGTGTGCAGCTTTTGTTGTTATTGTAGAGAAACGTTGTGCTTACAGTAGATGCCCAGCCAACTAAACTTACAGATTTTCTCTGATATAAGACAATTCTGTACAAATTCGTAAGTCTTTCGACATATCGTACAGAGTTCGTTGAAAATTGTTAACGAAATTTCGAGGGATTTCATATTTTGCTTATGCAGAATGTCTGCAGGATTTCGCTCAGTCTTCAGATAGAAACTTCGGAGGAATTTTTCATATTCATTTGTTAAGAAATATCTGCACGAAAGCTTGCAGACTGCTGATAGATTTTACAATGGTTTTTATGTTTTGCTTGTGCAGAAATATCTGCAAGATTTCGTAAAGAACTCGGATCACGAAAGCTTGCAGACTGCTGATAGATTTTTCAATGGTTTTTATGTTTTGCTTGTGCAGAAAAATCTGCAAGATTTCGTAAAGAACTCGGATCAGAAGTTCGAAGTTTTTTTTCAATTCTTTGCTTGATCATTGTTTACAACAGTTTAATGTCTAACGGGATTATCCAATTTGAAGAGAAGAAAACATGTTAATAATCGTCGTTCACAGCAGTGTATCAAGTGAATTTGGAAAGAGAAGACGTGCTAAAAACATAAAGTGTTTAGTAATAAATGTGGTAATAATAATTAAGTTAAATAATAATATATAAATTAATAGTAATAAAAAAGTGGTAATAATTTGTAAGTGAAGTTCCTGAATTATATGGCAAGGAATGTTTGACCTATAACTTCCATTCTTTAATTCATTTGAACAAAGATGTCTTGAAATATGGTTGTTTAGATAATTTTAGTGCATTCAAATATGAAAACCATTTATACAGCTTAAAAAAAAAGATCAAAAATGGTAACAGCACTTTGCCTCAATTGGCAAACCGAATAATTGAAGAAAGCAGTTGTTTTAAATCTCAAAATAAAGTTTTTACTTATCCAATCCTTAAAGGCAAAATAGGTGAAAATTTATATACTACATTACAAAATGAATCAGAAAAATTTTCAATTCGATTGCCTGATAATTATGTAAAAAGTGTTGTACATAATAAAATCTATTATTGGAAAATCTGATGGTGTCTATTTTGTTTGTAAGGAAGTACAAAATCTTGAACAATTTCTTCACATTGATCGGCATATGTCGAACTGCTTGAAAATATATACCACCTATAATGAAAAATACTCAGGTCAGGATGTTTTAATTTCAGCTAACATCATTCGAAATAAATATATTCGCTTTAATTTAAACTCGACTATCACATTTATACCATTACTAAAATAAAATGTTCGAGGAGCAACAAACATCGTTGAAAGGTAAGTGCAGTTAGAAATTATACTTTTTAGTCTATATTTTTAATACATTTATTACGTAAATATCTCTAAATTATCAAAATATAAGTTGATCAGTTTACGCAGTATACCAACGATTTGTATGTAATGATTATTTTTTAACGAGAAAAAATGCCCTACTTTTCCAACAGATTTATTACAAACTGTGATAGAAGAAAACAAGATGCTAAGAGAAGAAAACAAGAAAATGTATACTCATTTTGCTGCCGAGTTTATTGCTCTGAAGAAAAGTGTCGAAGAAGCTTTAAAAATAATGAAAAAACCAAATGAGATATCCTTATTAAGTAGTTTGGCGTTCAACTCAGTCTTAGATGTTTTGAAATTTGACAAGGAATTCGCAAAAAATGAAGATATCAAATTTGAACTGGTACGCTATTAGTTTTTAATTTAAAATGAAAAAATGCAAATAGAAAACAGAAACTAATCAACATCTTATTTTCTATTTTACTTTGGTTTCATTTCAGATATCGAGATATAAAAAACAACCTTGCAACGATCTTCGTCAATTTGTATTTGAAAATTTAAAATTAATTTTTTGGCGATGATGTAACTTCTTCAAAATTTTCATGGACAAATGCTAATGAAAATATTAGTGTACGACACTTAACCGTCATAAAAATCCTTACAGGTAATAATTTTTAACATTTTTAAATACAATTTCTTTGTTACATATTTTTTATTATTATTATTACTTATTTAGATGTGACTGTAAATAGTATACCCCAAACAAATTATCAAGATGTTGAGCGGCTTATTAAAAAATATTTTAGTATGACTAAAGACCGAGTAAATAAAACCAACAGAAGACTTGCAGCTGCAAATGAGCCGGGAGATGTTAACAGACAACTTGAATTCAATTAATAAAACTTATTGGACTCTGTATTTTTTCAAATCGAATTAAGATATTTGTTTGTTTTTTCAATCGATACAATTTCCTATTTTTTTATTATTAAATAAGTTTAAAAAATATATTTGTGCAGCAAATGAAATAATAATTTTCAGAAATATAAATATATAAAACTTTTAAACATACAACACGCATTTTTCAATATTTTGGGAAACATCACAAATTAAAGATAATAACATTCATTTTCATAAAATAATAATAATATTCGTTTTCATTTTATATTTTTATACATAAATAGAAATATCGGTCGAGTTTTTCTATTCAGGCAATTAAACACGTTTCAATTCATATAAAAAATGTTAGTGTAGACAAATATCTGATTTATTCAATCTGAAAATGTTGAAGATTTAATGTCAGATCTATGCCAGACTTTTCTACGATAAATCGTCAAAAGTTTCAGAGTTTTCAAAAATTTTTGTCTAGATTTCTTCCACAAATCTGCACGATTTGTCGGCAATCATTTCAGAAACAAAAACGATTTATTGTCAGATTTCTGGCATATATCTGTACAAACTGTCCCAAAAACTATGCGAATTTTAAACGACTAAAAGTCCGATTTCTGTCAGACATCGATTGGAAATATCGGAAGGAAATCCAGAATTTCCCTAGGAAATAACATCAAATATCGTTTAGATATCATACAGATCTATCTGTGAAGCTAAGGGAATTTCCCCCGACAATTCTTAAAGAACTCGTGTCAACCACTTCATATATTTTTCGTGTCGACTTCGAGACGAAATCAGTCCCGAAATCGGCAGCTTGTGCAGAAAGTCGTTATGAACTCTGAACGATTTCGTTGCATTTGGTTGCCTGGGTGGATGTAGCTGTGGGTGTTTGTATGTGTGTGTGCATATGTGTGAGTTTTTGTATTTACTTGTATGTTTGCTGGTGTCCGCTACTTTTTTTGACAGTACTACTCTCTAATTAGCATCCATACAAAACTTTGTAATATAGACATTTAACATGTGATTGGAATTGAAAACCTACTAGTAATACTAAAACAATTGACTAGGTAGTGACTACGTAGGTGTTATGGAAGTATGGAGAAATATCAACCAGACAGTTAGTACTGGTACATTTCTATAATTTTCGTACGTACAAATGTATGTACATTGACAAGTTTTTGACAATTTCGCCGTGTTTGTGTTGATCATATCTGCTTTCTCTCTTTCTTTTATAATCACGGATAGAAAATAACTTTTTATACTACAATTGTCTCTAGAATTTTAGTGTTGCAACAAAGACACTTCGTCCCACTCTGACTGCGGGGTAGTGACAAGGAATCAGTGTATTTTTAGGTATGTAGTAATCGTTATTTAATTGACTTTGGTTTGCTGTTTTGAGTTATCGTTGGTATAATTATGTAGGGTTATGGTAGGTATGCATTTGTGTTTATGATCTCTGGGGAAATAATCTAATAGCTGCAGGTAGTGGCAATCCTGATAGCTGTTTGGAATGGAGCTGGATAGGGAATGTATTTATTGGCGTAATGTATTTGATCGTATCTATTTTTGCTTTGAGGAATATAATTGCTTGTATGAATTACATCAATACTTTTTCGTATATATGTATGTTTTCTAGTCTATTTGCGTTGCTATTATTTTAGAGATAAAAAATATTGTGTTGGCATAGGTTTTATATAAACAGGTGAACTTTAGGGGGCAAATTACGGCACTCGTTATCGAACGAAATTACGAAATATTTCCATAGAGTTTATATGGAAATATTCTAAAATTTCGAATCGTTTCGAATGCCGTAATTTGCCACCAGATGTTAAATGTTTTGAATCCTATCAGGTTGATAGCAAGAGCTTTTGAATAGGGATAATGATATTTTTATTTCAGTATATTTTCACTTTAATGAAACAATTATAGGAAATAGTTTTTGGAGAAATGCAGCAAAACCTTATAGAAGCTCCTACTTTCACATGTCCCGATTTTTCTCGTACCTGTGTATTAAAAACTGATGCTAGCGATTTTGTTCTGGGTATTGCTGTTTATATGAATTTCATCATATATCGTAATACCAACAGAGAATTGTGGAAATGTGTATGTGTGTGTTTGTATGTGTGTGTGTATGAATTTCATCATATACCGTAATATATTAGATTTGATGACTACTACGTGATTCGAATATAAAGTATATAAGTAGAAGAAATAATGTAGATTGTTATTAGTCTGCTCTGATACCTCAACAAGTGACAACCTATTTTCCCAACAAAAATTTCTAAAGTGTTTAAAATCCAAAAACTATAAAAGTGCTAGAACTAACTACTGCTTGATAAACAAGCTTATAGTGTATAAAAATAATTAAATAAATTGTTTATAATTGAAATAAATTGCTTATAAATAAAATAATTAAATAAAATAATTAAATTAAATAATAAAACAAATAAATAATTAAATAAAATGAATACTACAAGTTGTACCATCTGCAATAAAGTCTTTATGACTCAAACAAAACTAAATCAGCATATGGAAACGCACTCATATGCTAACCAATCAAAAGCTGTCCTTGAAACTAATAAGCTAAATCTTTAAAACAAATATTGTAAGGATTGTGATGAGATGATCCCATCAAATGGTTATATGGCTCATGTCAGAAAAACAGTTGTCACCAAGAACGGATTGGTGATTTTCTCACTAAAAGAGTAAGCAACTTCAATGGAAGGATCGAGACATATATCTTATGGTCACTTAGTGACTTTGTCTGATGACATAGAAGACATGTGCAAGAAACAGACGGAGGAGCTAAAAGCCAAAATGGAATAATTTCAAGAGAGGGATAGCGGATGGACTTTGACTTCAATAATTTTCCTTGAAGTTAATATAAACAAGGAGTCCATAATAAGAGGATCGAGCTTTATCCCTCTCCTAAAAAATATTGCAGCAAAACATGCATTCATAAATGTTGAGAATAATGACATCTATTGCTTTAAATGGTCTCTCATTGCTGCTTTGAATGTTAATAGTGGTCTGAGTCCTAAACAACGGAAAATCTGTAGAAATTACAATACTGCAAACATTTCTGATGAGAATATTAATATAGGGGCAAGTGTATTAAATTTTGAAGGCCTAGAGTTTCCACTCCCATTGAAGCACATAAAACAATTCGAGAATCAAAATGATATGAGCATTAATGTATTTGGTCACAATGGACCATGCTACATAACAAAAGGAGAAAAACACATTCATATTAATCTCTTATTGCTCCAGTCCAATGAGAACTTCTACTATGTGCTCATCAAAGATATATCAAAGTAAGTTTCATTATTGCATTTATGCAAAATGTGTATCTAATTTAAAAAGTTATTTCTTATTGTCATATTAATTTATATATTATTTTATTTTTCTCTCTTGTTCTTTATACTTCTTCGTTCCAGCATTACAATGCATGATCACAAGATTTATATCTGCAACACCTGCCTTTATCATTCACATGATGATTATCAACATAAACATCTTTGTGGTAAAAAAGTCATCAGGATGCCCGAAGATGGATCTATTATTACGTACAAAAACTACTACAAACAGCTAGATGTACCATTTGTTATCTACGCAGACTTTGAGTGTATTTTGGAAAAACTCGATAATCCTGTAAGTAAAAGCACTACAAATGTACAGAAACACCATGCGTGTGCATTCGGATATTTTATTAATTGTAGTTTTAAGAGGGTAAATAATTTATATAGACATTATTTTGGTGAAGATTCGGCAAATGTATTTATCAAAAAAATTTTTGAAGATTGTTCACATATCTATCTAAATTATTTACTAAAAGTTAAGAAAATCTCCATTACCCCAATAGAAATAGCTCAATATAATAACGCAAACAATTGTCATATATGTAAGAAAATATTAAATAACGATAAAGTTAGCGATCATTGTCATCTTACGGGTAATTATCGAAGGGCCGCTCATAGCGAATGTAATTTAAATTATAAAACACCTCAGTTTATACCGATTATTTTCCATAATCTTTCTGCATATGATATGCATCTATTTTTCAAAGAACTTTCTACTATAAAAAATGCCACAATAAAAGTGATTCCCCAGAACACAGAATGTTATATTTCTCTTTAAATTTTTATGAGATTATATGAAAAACATGGATTCGAAATAAGATTTGTAGACCCGTTTAGATTTATTAGCAAAAAATCTTGATAGCAATGATTTTAATACTATTCGGTCATGTTTCGTTGATGAAGGTCATTTCGACCTGATTAGAAGAAAGGGTGTATTTCCGTACTCTTACATGGATTCCATGACTAAGTTTAAGGAAATTAAACTGCCTAGTAGAGAAGAGTTCTTCAATATTCTAACGAATGAAGAATGTGATGTAGTCGAGTATGAACATGCTCAAAAAATGTGCAGAGAGTTTAAATTGTTACGATTTTTACCGAAACACTTATTCTCATGTTTCAGAAAAAAATAAATTGTTTGTTTTATTAATATAAAAGTAAAGGCTGTTTGTTTTATTAATATAACACACAAAAAGTTGGCATGATTGAATACCATTATTGTTAACTACTCTCAATACAAGAGTAGTTCACTACAGTCATACATATTTACATATGTAAATATATACATACTTACATGTGTATGTATATTTCATACATATTTACATTTGTATGTACATATGTGTACATACATACAGCAATATATGTGGATGGGTATATGTCTATGTACTCGTACAAATCGAGTATCGTTCTCAGAGAATCACGCTCACGCCAATACTATATCTTGTCCTTCTTTGGCATTAAATGATAAATGAATATTTCCATTGTCATTAAAATCATGCTATGACTTTCTCTAATACTATATTTTTGTCTTTCTTTGGCATTAAACTAAAAGGGCATATTTACATTGTCATTGAAATCGCATTGACAAATTGCGGTAATAAGTTTTTTATGTACTACCTATTAGACTTTTTTTCTGTCGGATGATTTCATATTTAAACGTGGTACAAGAGTGTAAAGAAGTGACTTTCCGTTAATGTTAAAGTGAACTACATTAAAAAAAGAAGTAAAATCAAGCAAAAGATTGTCGCATACTTCTGACTTCTTATTAAAATAAAAGCAATAAAAAAGGAGAAGAAATTACTAGAGCTAACCTAACATCTTGAGGGATTATTTTTCTGGAACACCTCACGTTACATGAGCAGGTGTATGCGCATAATCCTAATATACCTAACACCTGTGGGAGGCCTTGGGATGACACCATAAATAAGAATGATCACAGGTGGCTCTATTATCTAAAGTTTTCACTAGGAATCACAGATGACATTCAAACCGAAAATAAAGTATATACATATGTACTTATCTAACCTAGTTGCATCCATCTATCAGATATTGCATGTTTGACCTATAACTTCCATTCTTTAATTCATTTGAACAAAGATGTCTTGAAATATGGTTGTTTAGATAATTTTAGTGCATTCAAATATGAAAACCATTTATATAGCTTAAAAAAAAGATCAAAAATGGTAACAGCATTTTGCCTCAATTGGCAAACCGAATAATTGAAGAAAGCAGTTGTTTTAAATCTCAAAATAAAGTTTTTACTTATCCAATACTTAAAGGCAAAATAGGTGAAAATGTATATACTACATTACAAAATGAATCAGACAAATTTTCAATTCGATTGCCTGATAATTATGTAAAAAGTGTTGTACATAATAAAATCTATTATTGGAAAATCTGATGGTGTCTATTTTGTTTGTAAGGAAGTACAAAATCTTGAACAATTTCTTCACATTGATCGGCATATGTCGAACTTCTTGAAAATATATACCACCTATAATGAAAAATACTCAGAGCAGGATGTTTTAATTTCAGCTAACATCATTCGAAAAAAATATATTCGCTTTAATTTAAACTCGACTATCACATTTATACCATTACTAAAATAAAATGTTCGAGGAGCAACAAACATCGTTGAAAGGTAAGTGCAGTTAGAAATTATACTTTTTAGTCTATATTTTTAATACATTTATTACGTAAATATCTCTAAATTATCAAAATATAAGTTGATCAGTTTACGCAGTATACCAACGATTTGTATGTAATGATTATTTTTTAACGAGAAAAAATGCCCTACTTTTCCAACAGATTTATTACAAACTGTTATAGAAGAAAACAAGATGCTAAGAGAAGAAAACAAGAAAATGTATACTCATTTTGCTGCCGAGTTTATTGCTCTTAAGAAAAGTGTCGAAGAAGCTTTAAAAATAATGAAAAAACCAAATGAGATATCCTTATTAAGTAGTTTTCCGTTCAACTCAGTCTTAGATGTTTTGAAATTTGACAAGGAACTCGCAAAAAATGAAGATATCAAATTTGAACTGGTACGCTATTAGTTTTTAATTTAAAATGAAAAAATGCAAATAGAAAACAGAAACTAATCAACATCTTATTTTCTATTTTACTTTGGCTTCATTTCAGATATCGAGATATAAAAAACAACCTTGCAACGATCTTCGTCAATTTGTATTTGAAAATTTAAAATTAATTTTTGGCGATGATGTAACTTCTTCAAAATTTTCATGGACAAATGCTAATGAAAATATTAGTGTACGACACTTAACCGTCATAAAAATCCTTACAGGTAATAATTTTTAACATTTTTAAATACAATTTCTTTGTTACATATTTTTTATTATTATTATTACTTATTTAGATGTGACTGTAAATAGTATTCTCCAAACAAATTATCAAGATGTTGAGCGGCTTATTAAAAAATATTTTAGTATGACTAAAGACCGAGTCAATAAAACCAACAGAAGACTTGCAGCTGCAAATGAGCCGGGATATGTTAACAGACAACTTGAATTCAATTAATAAAACTTATTGGACTCTCTGGTCCTTGATACGCTCTTAGAAGTTATTAAAGATTTTATTTTTATCATTAATTAAAAACGTACCAACTTGAAACCAAATGATTTTTTTGTAATGTGTCCATTTTTTGTACGTCAGAAGTGCATTTCGTATGGGACGCTTCGTGGAGCCAGTAATTTTTGGTTGCATCCCAATGGCTCTCAACTTCTGGCCAAGAGCATTTGTCCATAAGAAGCGCTTCAATACTGTCGTCTATATATTTTCTTCTGTGACACCTAAAAATATTTGTATATGTACACATGTGTATGGTAAGCCAACTTTTGCAAGAAAATTTTGTAGCTTTTACCTATATTTAAAATTCTTTTGTTAGTATCCTGTGAACTTTTTCTGTAATGTCGCTTAAAAGAGTTAATGGGTAGTATGTATAAAAATGTATTTGGTATTTACTTAAAAATTTGTTTTAAAACCCCAAATATATATAAATATATTTATATATATATATATATGTGTGTTTTTTTGTTTGTTTTTAAAACAAATTTTTAAGTAAAAAGCAAATACTTTTTTTTATTACTAAGTAATTGTGAGCACGATTTTTCGCAACACTGAAATGTACTATGTGAGGAAAGTGAATAATAAATTTTTAAATGCACAATTAAACTTTGAATTGAAGACAACATTTTTTTTACATATATAACACTTTATATTAATAAATTTATGAAATATGTATAGTATATATAAGTAACATAAATATTTGAATTTATTATAAATATTTTTTATAATATACTTTTCTTAAATTTTATTAAAATTATTTTATAAAACTTTTTTTCAACAATGACACCGTACTTATAACCATCCACAAATGAAATGAAGCGTTCGCCAGACAAGCCTAACTGTTCTTACTTAGACTTGTACTAGTCTGAAGTTATATAAATTTATTAAATATTTTTTAAATATTTGTTGTAGTTTTTCAAAGATTTATTTGATAGTTCGAAACAAAAATGCACATGACTTAGACCACTTTCATAATTAAGGGCACATATGTTTTTAAGCATCCAAATGTTCTTAAGCAGTACCTCGTTTCTGTAAGGAATGTGAGAAATTTTCGAGTCGAAAAAATTGTTATCATCCTGTGAAACAGAGGATGATTAAGGAAAGAACTATATTTTTTGATAATTTTTGTAAGTTTATATAGATTTTTATGTGTATCAAATAGGACAACCAATATAATTATTTAATTTTTCTCAATGCGAGAACTTCTCACAAGTTACAGAAATGGGGCACAGGTGTTCAAAACCAAGAAACAAAATGGCGGATTTTTTCACGTGAAAAAATAACTCGCCAAACAATTTAAAGGGGACTACAAAAATATATATAAGGTTTGTTTAAATTTAATTAGGAATAAAACATTTAAAACTTCTTGATAACTGGCTGGGACCTCTCATTAAATTGTGATAAAAAAAATTGAGGAAACGTATCGAGTGGGGTATCAAAATAAGAGATTCCGGCACAATAAAAAGCTTAAAATAACAAATAAATTTAAAAATTAAAAACCCGACTACCTATAAACAACTGAAAAGGAAAAAATTCATTTCTTCTTAATTTATTAATTTCAATAATGTACTTCAGTATTTTTTGTTGTAAAAAAAGTTTTACTTTTTCCTTTTCCTCTCATCTTCCTGTCTTCTGACTTAAATGTTTGTTTATTTAGATTTTAAAATAAATTAAATTTTGACTAAAGCTATTTTCTCTCTTTAAATTTTTTCACAGGAGTACTTTCACTTATCTCTTTTAGTGGTACTATTGCCGTACTTAACGTATGCTATACAATACAAATCATCATATAAACAAAAGTTGCCACACCGTGAGAATGGAGTAACACAACAAAAGCCATTCAACGAATACAGGCCACCTGAATTGAAATATGGTTCTCCTAATACTAATTTTATTGTCGGAGGCGCAATTTCTTCGGCATTGTATGTACAAATTAAAAATGATAATGGTATTCCTGAGGCCAATTATGGCTTTCCTCACAAACATCAACAGCAATATGGTCGTGTACCTCAGTTGCGTGTACCACTTTCAAAACCAATCAGCTCAAATGGAACACCACAGCAAAATTTGCTGCTAAAGCTTTTTGCTTTATATGACCTTCCAAAATTGCAGCATGATCCACCAACACTTATACAAACATTACCTCTAGTTCCACCAGCTCCCCATTTTAAAATGCTTCACTATCTATCCAGTTCTTATGGACCACCTCCTTCGGGACCATTTAATGTTCCACCTAAACAAATTTTTCGGCCACAACCACTGAAGTATGGACCACCTCCATTGCACAACTTCAATAGTATGCCAGATACTACAATTATAGTAACAGGAGCACATAACCTCCACCCTAATAACCAGCAAAAACAGCAGCACAAACTACGAAAACAAATTAATGATTCAGGCAATACTCCCTCAGTAGCTGGGTCACATACTGCCTGTGATGGATGGAGTCCTATACCATCTCTTGCAGGATCTTATACAGAAAATAATCACATTGAGACGCAAACTGAATATAGCCGGGCAGTGCATGGCTCTTCTTTCTCATCAACACAATATAATGGCGGTACTACTGCTGGAGGTGGTGATCATGTTGGCACCACAAGTGCCGGCAACATCTTGGTTAATGAAATATCTGACGAGCAACTAGCATTGGCCTTATCGTCAAGTAATTTCGATACTGACAACGTAGTACAAACACCAAATATTCTGCCTCTACCTGGACCAGAAGAGAACTTCAATCAGATTGGCTTAAATTCGATAGAAGCTCAAAAATTTGGTGCACTTGATGATTCCCATACCAAACCATCGAAGAGCTTCTATACTCCTTGTTCTAAATATTTGCACAAATTAAATCAGCACTCTACCTCCCACATTACGTCCCACAGCAACTGTGGCATTCATGAACCAGGTGGTAACTTCGAGCAACCTCCGCCATCTAATGATAATTATAGATCTTTACTACTTTCATCCACAGTTAATCTTGGTGCTCCACAACCACCTGACAGACAATATTTAACTCCCCTACCACCATCTGCTAGCCATTTTGTACCTCCCGTACATTCAGTTCATGACGCTATGTTATTGGCTTATAATCATGGCCGAGCTGGCTTAGGTATTCAATATGGAAGACAAACAGGGAACTTAGCACCATTACCTTCACAAATTGGGACTCAACCCAGCAAACCGTTGGTATACAGACCTGAAGTACCTCAAGGAGTTTTCGAAAAAATTGGTGCTACTGTACAACATTTGGATAAATTAAGCATGAAGCCTCATATAAAAGCACATACTTACATACCTCCGCCAGCTAATGAAATTCCACACACTGGTCCTGGAAATTTGAACGGTGAATACGGCCCACTATATCGACATGAAGATCAAATAATACCAAGTGTTACTGAACAGCAATTGCCACTAAAGAATCCACATGAAATTTTTGTACAAATTAAACAACAGCAAAACAAAAATCAGCTGAGACAACTTGGTAATATTCATGCAGAATTTGCAGTCCCTACACTACCTTCTCTATTTCAAGAGAGACCAGCACAACTGAAGCAACAATACTGGCCTAACACAGTCCATGAACAACAAAGTGTTAATAACGGTGCTTCTTCCATTATCGCCAGTGCCTCAGTCAGCTCTGATAATTTGGCTTTTGCTAACAACCGATACCAGTTGCAAACGGCGCAACCAATTTATGATTGTGGCCATGGTCCCAATAATATAGTTGAGGGCAGCTTTAACCATCAACAGCAGCAGTAACAACAACAATATACCAGAGGTTCTGGAGCCTACATATCTCAGACTATACCCTTTGTTGAACAAAATACACAATTCGTTTCAGGACAAACTACGAGCCTTGGACCACCGCCGTCAGGAGGTAATAAAATAACTGTATTCATGTATTCCCAGCACAAAAATCTGAAGCCATTTGCTTTGGCTCTCAAAAAGTAAAAAATTACCAAACTTATCAACAAGCAACAGCAAATAATGAAGCAATCCTATCAGCTGAATTACTTTAAACAATCTTCAATGATGTAGAGCAGCATCAGTAACATCAGCAATTGCCAGTAAGTCATACGGCGGAAAGTAGATTTGATACTAAATTAAACGAAACCCCCACGAAACCGGAGGACAAAAATCAAATCAACGGAGATGCTCAAGAGGGTTAATCTTCCAAAATTAATTTTCAACCAAATGTTGTATTATCGTTAGAAAGGATTACAGATAGTCATGATATAAAACGATAAACGATAAAAATCAAAATTTACAACGATTTTAACTATGTCAAAACATTTACTTGACATACTGTAAATGCATAAATTTAATATTTTGACTTAAGATACATACATGCATTTGAGTTTAATATTACTCTTTACCACCAATTAACTAAAAACACATCGGCAAATTCAAGAAAATTTACTTTCATCCATATTTCAAAAAGAAACCATATTTTTTTATAATAAATTTTTGATATGCGGAGTTCGATATTTATAATGAAGGGAGTTCATCAGAACATTGATAAGACCATTTATGCTTGTTTTAGCCCGGTTAGTAATAATGTTCTTCGTGGAAATATTTTCTAAAATATTTATATGAAATATATTTTAAAACTTTTGTTAACAAAGGGTTAAATTTAATTTATGAAATGTCAAAATATTAATATCCACTAATTTCTTAAAATAAAAGCTATGCATATGAATGATACATACATATGTAAGTATGTAATGGGCACTAAAAAATAGGGATCTTGATCTGGATTTATCGAAAAAAGTAAGTTTTAGTTAATTTGTTACAATAAATTATTATTATCATGTGCTGTTGTGTATATGATAACTAACATTATAAATTATTACAAAAAAGCTTTTATTTGAAATCCAGAATAGTGTTTTGTTATTATTGTCACAAAATTTTTTACTATCACAAAAATTTTGTTATAACTGGTTTGGGATAGGAAGTTTTTTATCTTTTGAATGAGCACCTTCACATCAGAAATGCTTCGCTAAAACATCCAGTACTCTTGGACGGTTTTCAGCTTTGCGTACTTGAGATGAGCGATACTGCCAAACATCCCAGCTAAAAAATATGTATGGAGCGTATATGATATCCCATACATGGTTCGGATCAGAAAAATGAGGGTATATGGGCATATATGATTATTTATATTCATACATTTTCATACAGGTATGTGTAAAGTCCCTCCACAGTATGCAAAGTTCATATTCATACACTCTTGATTTACAAAAGCGCACTGCTGTGCAATAAATTAAATTACTAAAATTAAATTTTTTTAGGCTTGAGAGAGAGGTTGTATTTAATGAAACATTTGTTTGGACAAATAATTCAAAACGAATTAAAAGTCATTTCATTCATCAAAAGGTGAATCAATTATTGAAAAAACACATATATCATATTCGTACATGACATTTAGCTTAGGAAATCAGATTAAAAATTTTTCTTTTTTAAACGTTGAGGGTACGCATATAAACTTTGCATACCGTATGTATTTTCTAATGGATTCCAATTCAGCAGTGATAAAATTCCAAGCTTTTTTGATTGCAAAAACGATCTTATGTGAGATATGATGTATGCATACATTCTTATATGGCTCCATATATAAAATCTTAACACGCATTTTGGATTTTAAATTGCGAGTTATTTCAAATAAATAGCTTATTTGAAGTCAAACGTGAAAATTCATATACATACATATGTATAATATTTAAATTCGTGGAATTCATTTTGATTGAAATGTGTAATGTGAACATACATAGGTATGCATTAGAGCTCATAAGTAAAAAATATAAGTACATACATATGTACATATAAAATAGTAATGTTTTAATTAATCAAAGATTTTTTTAATAGTTTCGCTGAAACTACTAATGTGGTAATGGTAATGGCGGACTGAGTCCTGTTTTGGGAATTAAAAACCGGGGAACAACAGGACTCAGACCGTCATTACTACAAAAGTGATGGCAACCCTGTTCCGAATGGAAGATTTTGGGGATTTTCATACCGAGATTTTGTGTGTGTGTGTGTGTGGTTGTGTGTGTTTGTGTTTGATTCTTTCTATGTATGTATGTACTTGTGTGTGCAGCTTTTGTTGTTATTGTAGAGAAACGTTGTGCTTACAGTAGATGCCCAGCCAACTAAACTTACAGATTTTCTCTGATATAAGACAATTCTGTACAAATTCGTAAGTCTTTCGACATATCGTACAGAGTTCGTTGAAAATTGTTAACGAAATTTCGAGGGATTTCATATTTTGCTTATGCAGAATGTCTGCAGGATTTCGCTCAGTCTTCAGATAGAAACTTCGGAGGAATTTTTCATATTCATTTGTTAAGAAATATCTGCACGAAAGCTTGCAGACTGCTGATAGATTTTACAATGGTTTTTATGTTTTGCTTGTGCAGAAATATCTGCAAGATTTCGTAAAGAACTCGTATCACGAAAGCTTGCAGACTGCTGATAGATTTTTCAATGGTTTTTATGTTTTCCTTGTGCAGAAAAATCTGCAAGATTTCGTAAAGAACTCGGATCAGAAGTTCGAAGTTTTTTTTTCAATTCTTTGCTTGATCATTGTTTACAACAGTTTAATGTCTAACGGGATTATCCAATTTGAAGAGAAGAAAACATGTTAATAATCGTCGTTCACAGCAGTGTATCAAGTGAATTTGGAAAGAGAAGACGTGCTAAAAACATAAAGTGTTTAGTAATAAATGTGGTAATAATAATTAAGTTAAATAATAATATATAAATTAATAGTAATAAAAAAGTGGTAATAATTTGTAAGTGAAGTTCCTGAATTATATGGCAAGGAATGTTTGACATATAACTTCCATTCTTTAATTCATTTGAACAAAGATGTCTTGAAATATGGTTGTTTAGATAATTTTAGTGCATTCAAATATGAAAACCATTTATACAGCTTAAAAAAAAAGATCAAAAATGGTAACAGCACTTTGCCTCAATTGGCAAACCGAATAATTGAAGAAAGCAGTTGTTTTAAATCTCAAAATAAAGTTTTTACTTATCCAATCCTTAAAGGCAAAATAGGTGAAAATGTATATACTACATTACAAAATGAATCAGAAAAATTTTCAATTCGATTGCCTGATAATTATGTAAAAAGTGTTGTACATAATAAAATCTATTATTGGAAAATCTGATGGTGTCTATTTTGTTTGTAAGGAAGTACAAAATCTTGAACAATTTCTTCACATTGATCGGCATATGTCGAACTGCTTGAAAATATATACCACCTATAATGAAAAATACTCAGGTCAGGATGTTTTAATTTCAGCTAACATCATTCGAAATAAATATATTCGCTTTAATTTAAACTCGACTATCACATTTATACCATTACTAAAATAAAATGTTCGAGGAGCAACAAACATCGTTGAAAGGTAAGTGCAGTTAGAAATTATACTTTTTAGTCTATATTTTTAATACATTTATTACGTAAATATCTCTAAATTATCAAAATATAAGTTGATCAGTTTACGCAGTATACCAACGATTTGTATGTAATGATTATTTTTTAACGAGAAAAAATGCCCTACTTTTCCAACAGATTTATTACAAACTGTGATAGAAGAAAACAAGATGCTAAGAGAAGAAAACAAGAAAATGTATACTCATTTTGCTGCCGAGTTTATTGCTCTGAAGAAAAGTGTCGAAGAAGCTTTAAAAATAATGAAAAAACCAAATGAGATATCCTTATTAAGTAGTTTTCCGTTCAACTCGGTCTTAGATGTTTTGAAATTTGACAAGGAACTCGCAAAAAATGAAGATATCAAATTTGAACTGGTACGCTATTAGTTTTTAATTTAAAATGAAAAAATGCAAATAGAAAACAGAAACAAATCAACATCTTATTTTCTATTTTACTTTGGTTTCATTTCAGATATCGAGATATAAAAACAACCTTGCAACGATCTTCGTCAATTTGTATTTGATAATTTAAAATTAATTTTTGGCGATGATGTAACTTCTTCAAAATTTTCATGGACAAATGCTAATGAAAATATTAGTGTACGACACTTAACCGTCATAAAAATCCTTACAGGTAATAATTTTTAACATTTTTAAATACAATTTCTTTGTTACATATTTTTTATTATTATTATTACTTATTTAGATGTCACTGTAAATAGTATACCCCAAACAAATTATCAAGATGTTGAGCCAACCAAATGCAACGAAATCGTTCAGAGTTCATAACGACTTTCTGCACAAGCTGCCGATTTCGGGACTGATTTCGTCTCGAAGTCGACACGAAAAATATATGAAGTGGTTGACACGAGTTCTTTAAGAATTGTCGGGGGAAATTCCCTTAACTTCACAGATAGATCTGTATGATATCTAAACGATATCTGATGTTATTTCCTAGGGAAATTCTGGATTTCCTTCCGATATTTCCAATCGATGTCTGACAGAAATCGGACTTTTAGTCGTTTAAAATTCGCATAGTTTTTGGGACAGTTTGTACAGATATATGCCAGAAATCTGACAATAAATCGTTTTTGTTTCTGAAATGATTGCCGACAAATCGTGCAGATTTGTGGAAGAAATCTAGACAAAAATTTTTGAAAACTCTGAAACTTTTGACGATTTATCGTAGAAAAGTCTGACATAGATCTGACATTAAATCTTCAACATTTTCAGATTGAATAAATCAGATATTTGTCTACACTAACATTTTTTATATGAATTGAAACGTGTTTAATTGCCTGAATAGAAAAACTCGACCGATATTTCTATTTATGTATAAAAATATAAAATGAAAACGAATATTATTATTATTTTATGAAAATGAATGTTATTATCTTTAATTTGTGATGTTTCCCAAAATATTGAAAAATGCGTGTTGTATGTTTAAAAGTTTTATATATTTATATTTCTGAAAATTATTATTTCATTTGCTGCACAAATATATTTTTTAAACTTATTTAATAATAAAAAAATAGGAAATTGTATCCATTGAAAAAACAAACAAATATCTTAATTCGATTTGAAAAAATACAGAGTCCAATAAGTTTTATTAATTGAATTCAAGTTGTCTGTTAACATCTCCCGGCTCATTTGCAGCTGCAAGTCTTCTGTTGGTTTTATTTACTCGGTCTTTAGTCATACTAAAATATTTTTTAATAAGCCGCTCAACATCTTGATAATTTGTTTGGGGTATACTATTTACAGTCACATCTAAATAAGTAATAATAATAATAAAAAATATGTAACAAAGAAATTGTATTTAAAAATGTTAAAAATTATTACCTGTAAGGATTTTTATGACGGTTAAGTGTCGTACACTAATATTTTCATTAGCATTTGTCCATGAAAATTTTGAAGAAGTTACATCATCGCCAAAAAATTAATTTTAAATTTTCAAATACAAATTGACGAAGATCGTTGCAAGGTTGTTTTTTATATCTCGATATCTGAAATGAAACCAAAGTAAAATAGAAAATAAGATGTTGATTAGTTTCTGTTTTCTATTTGCATTTTTTCATTTTAAATTAAAAACTAATAGCGTACCAGTTCAAATTTGATATCTAAATTTTTTGCGAATTCCTTGTCAAATTTCAAAACATCTAAGACTGAGTTGAACGCCAAACTACTTAATAAGGATATCTCATTTGGTTTTTTCATTATTTTTAAAGCTTCTTCGACACTTTTCTTCAGAGCAATAAACTCGGCAGCAAAATGAGTATACATTTTCTTGTTTTCTTCTCTTAGCATCTTGTTTTCTTCTATCACAGTTTGTAATAAATCTGTTGGAAAAGTAGGGCAATTTTTCTCGTTAAAAAATAATCATTACATACAAATCGTTGGTATACTGCGTAAACTGATCAACTTATATTTTGATAATTTAGAGATATTTACGTAATAAATGTATTAAAAATATAGACTAAAAAGTATAATTTCTAACTGCACTTACCTTTCAACGATGTTTGTTGCTTCTCGAACATTTTATTTTAGTAATGGTATAAATGTGATAGTCGAGTTTAAATTAAAGCGAATATATTTATTTCGAATGATGTTAGCTGAAATTAAAACATCCTGACCTGAGTATTTTTCATTATAGGTGGTATATATTTTCAAGCAGTTCGACATATGCCGATCAATGCGAAGAAATTGTTCAAGATTTTGTACTTCCTTACAAACAAAATAGACACCATCAGATTTTCCAATAATAGATTTTATTATGTACAACACTTTTTACATAATTATCAGGCAATCGAATTGAAAATTTTTCTGATTCATTTTGTAATGTAGTATATACATTTTCACCTATTTTGCCTTTAAGGATTGGATAAGTAAAAACTTTATTTTGAGATTTAAAACAACTGCTTTCTTCAATTATTCGGTTTGCCAATTGAGGCAAAGTGCTGTTACCATTTTTGATCTTTTTTTTTAAGCTGTATAAATGGTTTTCATATTTGAATGCACTAAAATTATCTAAACAACCATATTTCAAGACATCTTTGTTCAAATGAATTAAAGAATGGAAGTTATAGGTCAAACATTCCTTGCCATATAATTCAGGAACTTCACTTACAAATTATTACCACTTTTTCATTACTATTAATTTATATATTATTATTTAACTTAATTATTATTACCACATTTATTACTAAACACTTTATGTTTTTAGCACGTCTTCTCTTTCCAAATTCACTTGATACACTGCTGTGAACGACGATTATTAACATGTTTTCTTCTCTTCAAATTGGATAATCCCGTTAGACATTAAACTGTTGTAAACAATGATCAAGCAAAGAATTGAAAAAAAACTTCGAACTTCTGATCCGAGTTCTTTACGAAATCTTGCAGATTTTTCTGCACAAGGAAAACATAAAAACCATTGAAAAATCTATCAGCAGTCTGCAAGCTTTCGTGATCCGAGTTCTTTACGAAATCTTGCAGATATTTCTGCACAAGCAAAACATAAAAACCATTGTAAAATCTATCAGCAGTCTGCAAGCTTTCGTGCAGATATTTCTTAACAAATGAATATGAAAAATTCCTCCGAAGTTTCTATCTGAAGACTGAGCGAAATCCTGCAGACATTTCTGCATAAGCAAAATATGAAATCCCTCGAAATTTCGTTAACAATTTTCAACGAACTCTGTACGATATGTCGAAAGACTTACGAATTTGTACAGAATTGTCTTATATCAGAGAAAATCTGTAAGTTTAGTTGGCTGGGTACGTAGGTGTTATGGAAGTATGGAGAAATATCAACCAGACAGTTAGTACTGGTACATTTCTATAATTTTCGTACGTACAAATGTATGTACATTGACAAGTTTTTGACAATTTCGCCGCACAGTGGCTGAAAATCGTTTTTCATTGGCCAAAATTCTGTAACTTTTGAACTGATCAAAATATTGAAGTAATTTTTATTTTAGTGGATAGATATTTAGTTCAGTTTGACTCAGTTTTAATTACATTAAAATTGATTGAGGACTTTTTAAGGAATTCCAGCTCAAAGTTGAACTTTTGAATTTTTTTAACTTTTAGAGTGAAATATGGGTTTATTATTTTTTTATTTATTAAAAAATTTAATATATGGAAATTAGTAATAATTATAAATATGTTTTGTAATAATGGAATTTATTTAATGTTACACTCAAAAAAAAATTTACACTAAAAAAAATAGTAAAATCAACGATTTTGCTATTATTACAGAAAAATTAAAAATTTTTTGCTGTCTAATTTGCAATTTTGTTTACACTCAAAGAATAGTTACACTTAAAAAAAAACTTTAATAATATTATCTAAAAATATTGCTATTACTACAGAAAAATTTATTATTTTTTGCTGTCAAATTTGATCATTTTAAAAAACATATTAAAAATAAAAACTGCAATAAATTTTAATAGCATTTGTAACAATGGTAGGTTCTGTTTATTATTATTTTTTACTAATAGTATGCTTTTCGTACCTTAAATAACAATGAAAGGCAATTATGATTATTATTCATTTGACTCAAATATTGATTGTAAATATTCCATATTTTGTTCTGTGCTATTTCTGTTCTTTAGTAGTTTTTTGGCTTCTTCATCTAAATCCCGATGTTCCACTTTCCATTGATTTCGAATACTGGAGATGAACGGATCTGACGTTGCCAATAATATATTAAATAGATCTTCATTTGTTGAATTTCGTGAAATTTTTCTAGTATTGTGCTCTCTATAAAATCTGTAATCCTTGTTTCTTTTTTCCTGAGCCTCCTCTGATAGATCTCCAAGTGGCACCAAATGATATTTAATGATATCTTCTCCATGATAAAGGATTTTATGAACTGTTGCAGACATATTTCTCCATGGGTAGTTGGTTGTATATATTTTTGCAGTTTCCTTAGCATAATCTCCAAATTTTCTAGAGTCAATTTCTTCATTGCACGCAAGTACATCTAGGATTATTTTAAACCTGAAAATAAGGTTTAAATCCACTCCTGTTATTTCAGATGCTGTTTCTGGATCTGAAAAGAATCTTCTTGCGGTATTGCCATCATTTGTATTGCCTGACCCTTGTTTTGGCTGATCTATAATCAATCCTAATTTGCGATATTCATCTAGAACATGTTTCTTTTTTGAACTTCTTAACTCTTTGTTGGTTTCGTTGTTTCTTATTGATCCTGAAGACCCGAAATCCAAATCATAACTGATTTTTAGTATGTGTTCCATAAGTCGTATTCTTGCATGTAGTGGTGATAATCCAAATTCATATGCATCGGTATTATCTAATGATTTTGTCGGGACTTGGTTTAATTGGGTTGATGTTGCTTGGCATATAATGCAGCTGGATGCAGCCTTCGTGTTAGTCAAAGCCTGACCTACTTTTCCATCTATCATTGTCAGCACTAATTGGTAGCTTACTTCAGTTTGCTGCCCATCTAACTGTAATTGTAATGGCTGTAGTGTTGCATTTTGGGCCTTGATATCACTAACTTCTTTGTTAATGGCATCATGAGTTTCTTTTTTGAATTCAAATTTAATTGGCCTGCAGTATTTCGTAGAAGATGGTGTCCCATTTTTCCAAATATCCATTGTTTGCGTTGTACTAGTCGAAGGCTCTGAATCTTCCAAAATCTTTTTCAATCGCAATGGTACAAATGATACCATGAACATATCTGAGTCCGAAATATTTTCACATACAGCTTGTTTATATTGTTTTTGTCCCGAGGAACCATCACATCCCCATTTACAAAAAAGAATTAACTTTGTGTTTCCATATTTCTTTAACTCATTTCCTGTTATTGATTGTAGCAAGCGTTCGGCTGTGTGATCAAGTAGAGATTGTAGTTGTACCTCTGCGGAAATTGGTGTGATTGTAATAGTGTCCTTTGATGGCAAACAGTCTATTTTAGCAGCGGTTATGTAATGATATGCTGGATACATATTTGACCCTTTTTCAATCGCACGCAGTCTGAGCTTAATATATTGCTGTTTTGTTAATTTCAAATCTAGAAATAATGCTAATGCTTCCACATTTGTGTACTGTATTGCATCACTCGGAGTTGGTATACTTTTAAGAATCCGTTTTGTTCTCACTGGACTAGCTTTAACAACTTTTTCAATGATATCCACTTTTGATAATTGGTTCTGTGATCGTAATTGATGTAGGAAAGATTCTTTTATATTTGTACAACCAATTGCATCGTTAAAATCTTTAAGTTTCCGCCTCTTAGATCTATCACTGCAGTTGTCCATTAATGATTTGCGTGGTCTTCCAGCCTTATCTTGCTTTGCTGTTTCTGCAGCGACAGTAAGTTGGCCTTCTAACCAGTTTGCACTTTTTATATAAAAGTTTTGTTTACTGTAGCTAACTTCTTTGTAGCGTTTTTTTAGTGCTTTGACGAAATTAGATAATTGCTCTTGCATTTCGGTGCTACACGAATTTAAGTTTAATTTTATTTTAACGTAACTAAGAACATCTTCCTGGTTTTTGTTTCTAAAATACTCTTCGGCCAGTTCTTTATAACTGAAGCTCTCCATATTTATCTGAATATTTTTATTTGTTATATTTTATCCGTACAATTAAAGGATTAACTTATTACTGAGTAATCCCTTATGGAATCCGTAGTTATATACATTTTTAGATACATGTTATTCACACATTGATCTTCAATTTCATAGCAGGTAGTGCTTAAATTGAACAAAACTGCACATGTTATTCAGACCTTAATATCAGGTAAAACTGATTAGTATCTCGCCAATATGGGGTTGTTTTTTATCTTTAGTGGTTTAATGTCGCCATTATTGTTATAAAAATGTTTATGACTTTGGTTGACCCTAACATTTGATAACAGGTAAATTCAGAAAGAGATCATATGTTTACTGTAGAACCTATTGTGATAATTTTATGACTTATTTTTTGCTGATCAAAACAAAGCCATTAAACCCTTTCGCAGGTATTATATTTAATTTTTTTCGTTTTACGTAGTCTAAAGTAAAAAAAAACAAACTTTTAGGCAAAAAAGTGAAAATTTAAGACACTATTGTATACGAGTACTTATAGGGCTGTTTAAATTAATTTGAATTTTTTTTAGAGTAATTTCCTTAAAATGAAAAAAGTGTTCTACCCACGGGTCGTCACGGGTGCAAAAGTATATATAGCGTTAAAGAGGACACTTTCACCTTTCTCCTGGTGGTATACGTTTCTTGTTCCCTTTTGTTCCCTAGAAGTTCTATTCCACTAAAATTTAAATTTGAGAAAAATATAGTAGTTTCATAAATATTTCATAACGCCCGTAATATTAAACGCTAGAGCTGTGACCACTTACAACAACTAAAGACTATAGTCCTACCAACATTATAAAAAAGACCGCAGGCCGTTATCGATGATAGCTTGCGAGTAGTAACCATTTATTTTTGATAAAAAACAAAAGAAAAACACCTTTTTCTGAAATTAAAAAAACGGTTGAGTTTGACAGCATGCCACGCCCACAATTATCAATAGTTTAACCTAAATTTTTGGCTACCTTAATCTGGATATATTAGCTACAAAAAGGCGTAAAAATTTTACAAATCGGTGACAAAAAAAAATTAGACTTTTGGCCAATGAAAAACGATTTTCAGCCACTGTGCGCCGTGTTTGTGTTGATCATATCTGCTTTCTCTCTTTCTTTTATAATAACGGATAGAAAATAACTTTTTATACTACAATTGTCTCTAGAATTTTAGTGTTGCAACAAAGACACTTCGTCCCACTCTGACTGCGGGGTAGTGACAAGGAATCAGTGTATTTTTAGGTATGTAGTAATCGTTATTTAATTGACTTTGGTTTGCTGTTTTGAGTTATCGTTGGTATAATTATGTAGGGTTATGGTAGGTATGCATTTGTGTTTATGATCTCTGGGGAAATAATCTAATAGCTGCAGGTAGTGGCAATCCTGATAGCTGTTTGGAATGGAGCTGGATAGGGAATGTATTTATTGGCGTAATGTATTTGATCGTATCTATTTTTGCTTTGAGGAATATAATTGCTTGTATGAATTACATCAATACTTTTTCGTATATATGTATGTTTTCTAGTCTATTTGCGTTGCTATTATTTTAGAGATAAAAAATATTGTGTTGGCATAGGTTTTATATAAACAGGTGAACTTTAGGGGGCAAATTACGGCACTCGTTATCGAACGAAATTACGAAATATTTCCATAGAGTTTATATGGAAATATTCTAAAATTTCGAATCGTTTCGAATGCCGTAATTTGCCACCAGATGTTAAATGTTTTGAATCCTATCAGGTTGATAGCAAGAGCTTTTGAATAGGGATAATGATATTTTTATTTCAGTATATTTTCACTTTAATGAAACAATTATAGGAAATAGTTTTTGGAGAAATGCAGCAAAAACTTATAGAAGCTCCTACTTTCACATGTCCCGATTTTTCTCGTATCAGTGTATTAAAAACTGATGCTAGCGATTTTGTTCTGGGTATTGCTGTTTATATGAATTTCATCATATATCGTAATACCAACAGAGAATTGTGGAAATGTGTATGTGTGTGTTTGTATGTGTGTGTGTATGAATTTCATCATATACCGTAATATATTAGATTTGATGACTACTACGTGATTCGAATATAAAGTATATAAGTAGAAGAAATAATGTAGATTGTTATTAGTCTGCTCTGATACCTCAACAAGTGACAACCTATTTTCCCAACAAAAATTTCTAAAGTGTTTAAAATCCAAAAACTATAAAAGTGCTAGAACTAACTACTGCTTGATAAACAAGCTTATAGTGTATAAAAATAATTAAATAAATTGTTTATAATTGAAATAAATTGCTTATAAATAAAATAATTAAATAAAATAATTAAATTAAATAATAAAACAAATAAATAATTAAATAAAATGAATACTACAAGTTGTACCATCTGCAATAAAGTCTTTATGACTCAAACAAAACTAAATCAGCATATGGAAACGCACTCATATGCTAACCAATCAAAAGCTGTCCTTGAAACTAATAAGCTAAATCTTTAAAACAAATATTGTAAGGATTGTGATGAGATGATCCCATCAAATGGTTATATGGCTCATGTCAGAAAAACAGTTGTCACCAAGAACGGATTGGTGATTTTCTCACTAAAAGAGTAAGCAACTTCAATGGAAGGATCGAGACATATATCTTATGGTCACTTAGTGACTTTGTCTGATGACATAGAAGAAATGTGCAAGAAACAGACGGAGGAGCTAAAAGCCAAAATGGAATAATTTCAAGAGAGGGATAGCGGATGGACTTTGACTTCAATAAATTTCCTTGAAGTTAATATAAACAAGGCGTCCATAATAAGAGGATCGAGCTTTATCCCTCTCCTAAAAAATATTGCAGCAAAACATGCATTCATAAATGTTGAGAATAATGACATCTATTGCTTTAAATGGTCTCTCATTGCTGCTTTGAATGTTAATAGTGGTCTGAGTCCTAAACAACGGAAAATCTGTAGAAATTACAATACTGCAAACATTTCTGATGAGAATATTAATATAGGGGCAAGTGTATTAAATTTTGAAGGCCTAGAGTTTCCACTCCCATTGAAGCACATAAAACAATTCGAGAATCAAAATGATATGAGCATTAATGTATTTGGTCACAATGGACTATGCTACATAACAAAAGGAGAAGAACACATTCATATTAATCTCTTATTGCTCCAGTCCAATGAGAACTTCTACTATGTGCTCATCAAAGATATATCAAAGTAAGTTTCATTATTGCATTTATGCAAAATGTGTATCCAATTTAAAAAGTTATTTCTTATTGTCATATTAATTTATATATTATTTTATTTTTCTCTCTTCTTCTTTATACTTCTTCGTTCCAGCATTACAATGCATGATCACAAGATTTATATCTGCAACACCTGCCTTTATCATTCACATGATGATTATCAACATAAACATCTTTGTGGTAAAAAAGTCATCAGGATGCCCGAAGATGGATCTATTATTACGTACAAAAACTACTACAAACAGCTAGATGTACCATTTGTTATCTACGCAGACTTTGAGTGTATTTTGGAAAAACTCGATAATCCTGTAAGTAAAAGCACTACAAATGTACAGAAACACCATGCGTGTGCATTCGGATATTTTATTAATTGTAGTTTTAAGAGGGTAAATAATTTATATAGACATTATTTTGGTGAAGATTCGGCAAATGTATTTATCAAAAAAATTTTTGAAGATTGTTCACATATCTATCTAAATTATTTACTAAAAGTTAAGAAAATCTCCATGACCCCAATAGAAATAGCTCAATATAATAACGCAAACAATTGTCATATATGTAAGAAAATATTAAATAACGATAAAGTTAGCGATCATTGTCATCTTACGGGTAATTATCGAAATGCCGCTCATAGCGAATGTAATTTAAATTATAAAACACCTCAGTTTATACCGGTTATTTTCCATAATCTTTCTGCATATGATATGCATCTATTTTTCAAAGAACTTTCTACTATAAAAAATGTCACAATAAAAGTGATTCCCCAGAACACAGAATGTTATATTTCTCTTTAAATTTTTATCAGATTATATGAAAAACATGGATTCGAAATAAGATTTGTAGACCCGTTTAGATTTATGGCCTCGAGTTTAGATACGTTAGCAAAAAATCTTGATAGCACTGATTTTAATACTATTCGGTCATGTTTCGTTGATGAAGGTCATTTCGACCTGATTAGAAGAAAGGGTGTATTTCCGTACTCTTACATGGATTCCATGACTAAGTTTAAGGAAATTAAACTCCCTAGTAGAGAAGATTTCTTCAATATTCTAACGAATGAAGAATGTGATATAGTTGAGTATGAACATGCTCAAAAAATGTGCAGAGAGTTTAAATTGTTACGATTTTTACCGAAACACTTATTCTCATGTTTCAGAAAAAAATAAATTGTTTGTTTTATTAATATAAAAGTAAAGGCTGTTTGTTTTATTAATACAGGGTGGCCCAGAAAGACCGAAGTGGTGTAAATTCCTTATAACTTTTTATTTAAGACATATTTTTTTAATATTTTGTTTTTTAAATACAGTAAATTTATAGGGAATATTTTTAGATTAGTTGTTAAAAATGATATCCCGCAAGTGGAGGCCATTTTCTGCTTCGCACAAATGATCTCTTTTCAACACATTTTCCATGACCTTTCGCAAAACTTCCGGTGTTATGTTGTTAATTTCGTCTGGAATATTGGTTTTTAATTCCTCAATAGTCCTAGGCTTATTAACATAAACTTTCCCTTTTAAATAACTCCAAAGGAAACAGTCTGGAGCGGTTAAATCCGGGGAACGCGGAGGCCAATTAAAATTGCTTCTACGCGAATTTATTCTTTCCCCAAAGATGTCGCGTAAAATAGCCCTTGTGGCCCTCGGAGTGTGCGCTGTGGCTCCATCCTGTTGGAACCATATTTGCGGATGGTATTCCACGGCTGGCCTTACAAAATTTTCCAATATGGCCCGATATCGATCACCATTGATGGAAATGGCGACATCTCTTTAATTTTCCAAAAAATATGGACCAATGATCCTTTCTGAAGAAACAGCGCACCAAACAGTACACTTAACTGGGTGTAATTGTCGTTGATGAAGTACTCTCGGGTTTTCCTTAGCCCATATCCTAAAGTTTTGCTTGTTAACAAACCCATTTAATTGGAAATGGGCTTCGTCACTCATAAATAAGTTATGAATAATGGAAATGGAAAGAGCACATTTGTGCGAAGCAGAAAATGGCCACCACTTGCGGGATACAATTTTTAATAACTAATCTAAAAATATTCCCTATAAATTTACTGTATTTAAAAAACAAAAAATTAAAAAAATATGTCTTAAATAAAAAGTTATAAAGAATTCACACCACTTCGGTCTTTCTGGGCCACCCTGTATAACACACAAAAAGTTGGCATGATTGAATACCATTATTATTAACTACTCTCAATACAAGAGTAGTTCACTACAGTCATACATATTTACATATGTAAATATATACATACTTATATGTGTATGTATATTTCATACATATTTACATTTGTATGTACATATGTGTACATACATACAGCAATATATGTGGATGGGTATATGTAGTATGTACTCGTACAAATCGAGTATCGTTCTCAGAGAATCACGCTCACGCCAATACTATATCTTGTCCTTCTTTGGCATTAAATGATAAATGAATATTTCCATTGTCATTAAAATCATGCTATGACTTTCTCTAATACTATATTTTTGTCTTTCTTTGGCATTAAACTAAAAGGGCATATTTACATTGTCATTGAAATCGCATTGACAAATTGCGGTAATAAGTTTTTTATGTACTACCTATTAGACTTTTTTTCTGTCGGATGATTTCATATTAAAACGTGGTACAAGAGTGTAAAGAAGTGACTTTCCCTTAATGTTAAAGTGAACTACATTAAAAAAAGAAGTAAAATCAAGCAAAAGATTGTCGCATACTTCTGACTTCTTATTAAAATAAAAGCAATAAAAAAGGAGAAGAAATTACTAGAGCTAACATAACATCTTGAGGGATTATTTTTCTGGAACATCTAACGTTACATGAGCAGGTGTATGCGCATAATCCTAATATACCTAACACCTCTGGGAGGCCTTGGGATGACCCCATAAATAAGAATGATCACAGGTGGCTCTATTATATAAAGTTTTTCACTAGGAATCAGAGATGACATTCAAACCGAAAGTAAAGTATATACATATGTATGTATGTACTTATCGAACCTAGTTGCATCCATAAAGCTATCAGATATTGCACGTTCTTTTTTTACTTCGCTGCACATTCAATCTAATAACAAATTTATTAATCTTAGATTTTACATACATAGTTGCATATGTACGTAGGTATACATATTCACATGCATGTAGGTCTGTATGGACATACATACATTTGCTTATATGACTATGCATACATGCGTATATATCTATCTTCTCTTAAAGGCAGAACAAACAAAAGCAAAGTCATTAAAGATATGTTTAGTTATAAACTTAAGCTTACCGCATTACTACACTAACAAAGATAGATTTACATATAAAACAAAAAAAGGAATTAATTGAACAGAATTCCAATATAAAAAAACACTAATTGTACTTGCTTCATATAATCTACAAGTAAATTATAAATATAAATTTGTTTAAAATACTGAAGTATAATTCTATCGTCAAATATTAATTATTAAAATTTACACTAAATCTATACGTAAAAACAAAAAAAGAAAATAATGTTCAAGCATATTCATATTATAAAATAATACCTTATACCTAATCATATCAAATTTATATTGTTCTTTTACATATTTAAAATTATATAAATACACCTGTACATATCTATTTTCACATCCACCACTAACATTTTTTCCAATAGTGTAGTCAAATTCACATATTTATGCACCTTGCATAATTGATTTTTTTCTCTATTTGATTTTTTTAACCGAAATTCATTTAATAATTATCATTTGCAAAGGAACAGGTATAAGTTGGAACATCCATAAAGAAAAGTAACAACAACACGCATTGACTGCTGGGCCCAACAAATCAATCGGCGAGTATATTTCAACAAATTAACTCTCTCTAAATTACTTAGCTCTATTCAATTTCATTCCCTTGCCAGAAATATTAACATACATATGTTCATAATAAGGTTTAATTTTATCAGTTTCTTTAGTGTAAGCTCTTAGATTTTAAATAAGTGAATAGTATGATTTTTTTTTAAATAAACCTCTGGTGAACTTTTGTATAAAAAAAGAATGAATCTATAAGATTTTTTCCTTGGGAAGGATAACCACGACAACAAAGTCTAATATGAGATAAAGTAATATTTTTGAGTTTTAGGGACAAACCATAAAATGGGGATATTAAGTTTGTCATAGGGTTTTTTTTATTATGATATATTTGCTTAGGTGGGGAAAATTGTATCCTATATGGTGCGTTATCTAACCATATAAACATGCTGTCATGTAAGTTTTGTCTAACAACATACATATGTATGTACAAGCATCTACAGAGTTTTGTTTTTTTTCATATTTTATTTGATTGCATGCTCTACGAGTATGAAGAGCATGTTATATGCTTACGCGTCACTAACGGGTTGAGAACCAACATAGCCGTGAAGGAGAGCTAACGGGAAAACCTTCATTCATGCCCCTTAACTGCGTTTTTGTTTGAACTGGTACTTTTCCTTTTCAGTAAACCATATTAGCATTAACCAAGTAGTCAGAGCGCGTAACATATATGGCGCCCAACGCAAATCTCTAGAGATTAATGGACAAAAAAATACATAAAATTAAAATATTCAGAGTTAACATTTTATACATGAAGTAAATCCAAATCTTTTGAATCTATTTGCAGTATAATGAAATTATGTGCTGAAAAGTTTTATCCAAACTAATGTCTTTTCTTGTGTTAAAGTAGTCCAGGCTATTGAAACATTATTTTAAAGCCTTGTTGCATTTAAACATAAGGGTATAGATGAATTGCTATAGCTGTCAATAGAGTCCTTTAAAAACAGTCTACCGTACGTTTTTATTGCCGCATATTAGGAGGTTATGGCGCATGCCAAAAGTTTTATGTATAAATAGTTAGAATAATAGGGACGAAACAATTACGATTACGAACCTAAGTTTTATTTTAAACATGACATGCTTTTCTTTTTTTTACCTTAAATTTGTAACTTTTGTCGTGGTATATCTTTCCCATAATTTCATGACAGAGATTACATATATTTTATTTAAATTTATTTTATTTTTATTTTGGATTCTATTGTAGTAAACGCTTTATTTCCGCAAAAAAATTTTTATATATACTAATTATTTGTGCGATAATTCACTTACGTTGTTAAGGCGAAGTTTGTTACTAGTTTTCGCTTAACTCATATGTCGTATTTTAGACATCTTATCCATCATTTAGAATAATTAGTTGGCAGTTGAAAATGAATAATAGAATTACGGCACGCGGTTTAAAAAGCCATTCCAATACCCAAACCTTACGAAGTTCTTCTGCTTCTGCAAATAATATTTCAATTGAGTTGCTAGACCCGATTCCACCAGCAGCATCAAAAGTTGTGCACTCGCCCAGAGAAAGTATATCCGCTTCAGAGTCCGGAAAAAGGGCTAAAAACTCTAGTAGCCAGGACCCAACGTTGATTGGTAGTGTTTCTAAAAATCTTGAAGGTCCAACAACTTCTAAACATCTTCCTACTTCCTTAATTTTTAGTGACTTAGAAGTCATGGACGACCCGGCACAGGCTCACATTTTCATGCCAATGACTGGAAGAGTTTCAGCCACTGGGCCAGACCAAGCCGAAGCTCTGCATCATGAACCATCTGCTGGCCAAAGTAGGAATGTTCCAATTTGTCCTGTATATAATAATGATTACCCTCAGGCGTGTTGAGCCTTAAGGTTTTTTAAGGCAAACGAATAAAGTCTTTTTAAAGTTTATTTAATTTAATTTTATTTAACCAACAAATTAGGTTAACTAATGGACTAGATTTAAAAAAAAACACTTTGAATAATAAAAGCACACGTCTTGTTCGGTAAGTATATGTTCACAAACTGTAACTATTTATTATGAATTTTTTAATATTCATGCTATTTCTTTTCTTTTCAGGTACACAGTTACAAATTAACGAAAGAGTATATTCCAGGTATTTATTATAATTAATGTAAGTAATTAAGTTCAAGTATATGTTAATTAAGTTTGTTTTATATTAATTAAGTTTTGTAATTTAAAGCAGTTCAATAAAGGAGTTAATTCATTTAATCATTTGTAACAATTATTATTATTTAAGTTAATATATTTAAGTTATGTTATATAAAAAAAAATGGAAAAAAAAGTAAGTATATAAAAAAAAACCAATATTGTGGAGAAAACCTCAATTGGCCTAAAAACTCCACGCTCCAACATTCCGGCCCCATTGAAGGACCGTATGTCTTCAAGATACTGGGAGTGGGGCTAGTTTTGCAACTGGTCGTTTAAAGACGCCGTTTTTTGTCTTTACCTCCGCCACTCTGACCTTGCCGTCTTGGCCTTCGTATACGCGGACGACTTTCCCTGTCAGCCACTCTTGGGGCGGGAGATTGTCCTCGTGGACCACCACTATTTGGCCGCATTGCAGATTGTGCTCCTCTTTGAGCCATTTGCTTTTGTCTTGCAACCCCAGGACGTAGTCTTTGGACCAAGCTCGCCAGAACCTCTGCTTGAGAGCGCATAGCATTCGCCATCGCTTCAAGCACCGCAGTTTGTTGTCGCTGACGTCTCCGACGGATTCTGGCGGCAGCGAACGCAGACCCTCCCCGATTAGAAAATGCGCCGGAGTTAGTGCATCCCCGTCGTTCGGATCTGGTGACAGCGGTGCTATTGGTCTGCTGTTTAGCACCGCCTCTACTTCTACGAGCATTGTCACCATTTCTTCTTGCGTAAGCAGCGCATTGCCCACAGCTCGTAGAAGTAGGTGCTTCGCTTGTTTTACGGCCGCTTCCCACAGACCTCCGAAGTGCGGTGCTCTGGGAGGTATGAAGATGAAGTCGACCTTGTACGACGCTGCGAATGAAACGATGTCCTCTTTCTGGGTCTCGAATGCCTTCACGAGTTCCTTCAATATTCGGCTGGCTCCTACGAAATTGGTCGCGTTGTCGCAATACACCTTGCTGGGAAGCCCTCTCCTGGCAGTGAACATTTTAAAAGAAAGAATAAAAGCATCAGATGATAAGTCAGATACTAATTCTAAGTGGACAGCCTTCGACGTGAAACAGACATAAACCGCTATATACATTTTAACTGGTGGTTTTCCACGTATACGCAACGAAATGTTTACGGGACCACAGAAATCTACGCCAACTATTAAAAATGGCCGCGAAGCTTTTACCCTATCGCCGGGCAAGTTTCCCATTATTTGGGTCATAAGCTTTGGTTTGTAGCGGTAGCAGTGGATACAATTCTTCACGATTTTACTGCACTCATCTTTGGCATTTATGAGCCAAATATTTTCCCTTGAAAGGGCAATTAATGCCTTCGTACCAGCGTGGCAATTTTCGAAGTGCAGATTTCGTAAATATCGCATGACAAAGAGATTCTTTTTGGGCAATAAAAGTGGGAATTTAGTGTTGTATGGTAAAGGTGCATTTAACAACCTCCCACCTACCCTTATTAGTGAAAAGTTTCGCTTATTTTCTGTAAAATTATGGATAAATGGTGTGAGTCTTTGAATATTTGCCGGCAAAACTTGAGATTTTTTTAATTTGTTAATCTCATCAGAAAAATATTCTTTCTGGACAACTTCTACAAGCATATAGAAAGCACAGCTCAGTTCTTTTGCAGTAGGGTTTTTTAGTTTACAAGTTTCTAATTTTCTGCAAGAGTCAATGAATCTTGATATAAAGCATACAATTCGCAGAATTTTCTTGTATGACGCATGATTTTCAATTAGAGTTAAGAAGACATTAAGAAGACAAAATTCATTGAATTCTCTACAGCAACAAAAACATGAGCTTTCTTCATTTCTTGAGATAATTGATCCTCTGTTAACTCAAAATGCGGATTAACAGGCCACATCGAATTGTCCTTTAACAGAAATGAAGGACCATTAAACCAATTAGATGTCTTTAGATCATCTACATTACAGCCTCTAGATACAATGTCAGCTGGATTTTCTCGTGTAGGCACATGTCGCCATACAACGCGATCTGACCATTCTTGTACTTCGGCAACTCTATTCGAAACGAATGTTGCGAGACTGGATGGATGATTTTTTATCCAATGTAAAGTAATTTCCGAGTCTGTCCAGAAAATTATACTCTCGATTTCAAAGCTAATCATTTTCTCAATTCGATTCCACAATTTGGCTAAAAGATGTGCTGCACACAGCTCAAGTCTCGGAAGAGATTTTGTCTTGAGCGGGGCTACTTTTGACTTTGCTGTCAATAAAGTGCAAGAAACTCCCGATGAGTTTCGACTTCGAATATATAGGCAGCATCCATAAGCCCGAATTGAAGCATCAGCAAACCCATGAATCTGAATTTTGGCTGATGAAGTGGTTTGTACGAATCTTGGGATTTTAATAGAGTTGATTTTTTCTAAATTTTCCCTAAAATTTTCCCACGCAGTGTGTAATCGCATAGGTATAGTTTCATCCCAGTCGAGTTTCTGAACCCAAAGTTCTTGAAGTAATATTTTTGACTTTGTTATTATTGGACACAGAAGTCCGAGCGGGTCGAACAACTTAGACGAAACTGACAAAATGTTTCTTTTCGTTGCTTTCAAAGTTTTAAAATTATCTTCCAAATGAAACTTAAAAGAATCATTCTTCGGAATCCAATGTATCCCCAAAGCCTTAGCTGAATCAGAATCATTATGTAACAATTTTTCCTTGCAATTAGATATATTAAAATCGGGGTGATTTGAAAACCATTTCGTTAAATTAAATCCAGCTGAACTCAGTATTTGAGTCGCTTGATCTCGAATAGTTAAGAGGTCTTCAAAACTATCGGCCCCAGTTAGCAAGTCGTCCACATAGAAATCACTTCGAATAACTTTTGCCCCGACAGGCAAAGTCTCCTTGTGCAAATCGCTTAAATGCGTGAGACATCTGATCGCTAAAAACGGTGCAGAAGATGTACCATATGTTACAGTATTTAACCGGAATACTTGCAGCGGATCAGAAGCATTTTGTCTCCAAAGGATCAATTGAAAATTTCTATCAGTATCTCCAACTAGTACCTGGCGATACATTTTCTCAATGTCTGCAGTGATAACAAATTTATGGAAACGAAAACGGAGTAGAGTCGAATATAATTCTTCTTGCACAGTAGGCCCAACCATTAGTATCTCGTTGAGCGAAATTCGTATCGAAGTCCGACTCGAAGCATCAAACACTACCCTAAGCTTAGTAGTTGTACTCTGAGGTCTTAACACGCATTGATGCGGTATGAAGTAGTGAGGAAAATCTGGAATATTGTTGTCTGCAATCGACATATGACCTAAATCAGCATATTCTTTCATGAAATCATGATACATAGCTCTCATTGTCTCATCATTTGTAAGTTTTCGTTCAAGCGCAAGAAATCGCCTTTTGGCAGTTTCAAAAGATGATCCTAACACATGAGGGTCTGATTTGAAAGGCAGTGAGACTTCAAGCCGCCCTGACGGTAAATGTCGAATATTCTTTATAAAATTTTCTTCGCATTTTTGTTGCTCCTCAGTGTACATTATTTCTGATTCGTTAGAAACTTTTTCTAATTCCCAGAATTTGCGAACAATTGAATCAATAGCTTCCTCTTTTTCTATTCTGTTGCTAACGTGATATACATTTGAACTTGAGCCCTTTGACTGATTATGCTTTCCAGCAACCACCCAGCCAAGAGATGTTTTTTGAAGAATAGGAAGGCTTGGATTAGACTTTATTTGTCCAACACATAATAATTCAAAGAACACTTCACCACCGATTAACAAGTCAACTTTTTGTGGCCTATAGAATTCAGGATCTGCCAATTCAATATTCTTTGGAATGCTCCAGTTATTGATAGAAATTCTGCGATCAGGTTGGAAGTTTGTGATTGAACTCAACACCCAAAACTTTGCAGAAAATTTAGCAGAATTAACCCTCGACATAACAGAAATTTCTATATTGGACTTCGCAACAGAATTAGTTTCACCTATACCTGACAAATTTAGTCTGCCTCCTCTTCCCTTGATTCTCAAGGTTTGAGCCAGTTTCTCGGTAATCAAATTAGTTTGAGAACCGGAATCTAATAATGCTCTTGCTAAAATATAATCTCCAGAGCTACATCTCACCTTTACCACTGCTGTGGCAAGAATTACACTTTCATCCGAAGATGAGTGATTTGTAGACGCACGAGAGGTTGACGGTTGCTCAGAGATGAAATTTGCAGAAGAATTTTGAGCAGTGTCATTGTTCTGAATTTCGGAGCTGTAGCGATGCAAAAGCTTATTATGCGAACCACCACAAACTACATTTTTGAGCAGTACACCTCGCCACAGTGTGACCTTTTTTCAAGCAATTTATGCATGCAGGTGCACCTTTTATAAATTCAAATCTCTGAATTACTGGTACTGTAGCAAAGGAAGAGCAATTATAGATATTGTGATTTCCAGATTTACAGAATAAACATTTTTCCACAGATTGTTTAGATTTTGTTAAAGCTAGAGATGTTCTTTCATTTTTCTTAGAAGCGAACTCTTGTTTACATTTAAATGAATTCTTAGGCTTTGTAGTTGAAGATTCATCAGCAGAAATGTGCTGATATCTTTTATTTAACATAACCTCGCAGTCAGACCATAATGGGAGCCTTTCAAAATCTAGCTGTTCTTCCCACTTGGATTTAGTGACTGAGTCAACTTTCGACATCACTAAATGAATCAAAATAGCATTTGAAATCTTTCTATCATCGCCAATTGACAACAAAGAATCATATATAGCGGAAACTGTGTCGATTAAGATTCTCAAGGCTGGGGCTGAAGGTTTACTTATCTCAGCGAGATCGAATAGTTTTGATATTGTTTTCAAGAAAATTAAACAATCATTGTCGTAAACTTTTTTCAAGCTCGCTATTGCCTTGGGATAGTTTTCCTCAGTAACTTGAAATGCTTTTACTGTGCCTAACGCTTCATCAGTTAAACAAGATATCAAGTGGTTGAATTTTTCGATGTCTGTTAAAGTTGGATCGTTATGGACTAAATTTTCAAAAAGGCTCATAAAATTTTTATATTCGGAATATTTTCCACTAAATTTAGGAAGCCGCATATTTGGAAGCCTAGAATGATGAGCTTGCATAAATGAAGCTTCTGGCAAACTCGTTCTTCTATTTTTGGCCTGAAGACTCAATAGTAGAGACTTCGTAGTCACACATAAATCTTCAAGCTCTGAACGGTCGTCATTTCCTGGATCTAAAATATCCAGTTCAGACTGAAATTCCATTGCTTGAGCGATATGATCTTTCAGAATTTCCAACCGACATTCGATCTCAAAGGGATTGAAGGAAATAGTCTTTTCAATAATTGATTTTTTAATTCTTTCAATATTTTCAACCACTTTGAGTTTTCTCTGCGTTAGAGTATCGATATTTTCTGAAGCAGGAGCGCTTTGATGTCTTTTACCACCAGCCATATTTTAAACGAAAATTTCAAATGCAAGCAAATATAACAATGATAATTCGGAGAAGTTTTTTCAGAATTTTCTTTGTAAAAATAATGCAATTAATTTTGAGCACACACGCTAGATTGATATACAAATTCTAACTAGTACGCAACTTGAATATGAATCCTTAAATTGATATATTATTCACAATAAGTAAAGATACTCGCGTCGGCAAAAATTCGCAATAATATTTGCACTTGATTGTTTAAACTTTTACTTGTTGGATTTTAACGTTACTTTAAGTTATTTAGAACCTCGTTCATAAAATTCAAACCGTATGCTATTACCAGTTTGCTCGAACAACTATAACAATTTTTCTATTTTTTAAAACCGTTCACAGATTCGTGCAACTTTTCAACATGTATAAAAAATTTATACAATTTGAAATACGAATTTGTGTGAAGTGTGAACAGTTACTCTGTAATCAGTTGTGATTATTTTAATATGCTAGCAACACGGAACGAACGGAATAGAACCAGTAAATAATCAACAACAACAATCTCTTTAGTTTAACTATGTGCAAAGAATGACAATTAATAGAAACAAATCAAATAAATTATGAAATGAAATATTAAATGTTCGTATATAGTCACAATACAAAGTAAATTAAACTCGCATTTGCTTCCTTTTCATAATTGAAATACCGACGGTTGTGAAATTTTTTCAAACAATAATTGATTACAATTTACAAATATGTTTTATGTATGTTTGCTTGTTCGTTCTATATAACATATGCGCATATATGTACGTACATATGTACATATGTATGTATAACACTCGCGAAATTTTGTGTTTCACTTGAGGGCGTTTGTCCACACAATAAATAAATATGTATATAAATATGTACATGTGTATGTATTTCAAAAGAAAGCGTAAATAATATTTTGTGTTTATCTCGCTACGAGCGGTCAATTTTCAAAATTCTTAATAATTTAAAGAATTTTTAATCTGATTAATTTACAGATTATAAAGAATAAACACAATATTGTTTACACTTGTTACCTCTGTTTGTGATCGACCAGAATCACTATTACTCCCCTGTATTTTGTTGGGACAGCAAAGAATGCAGCGGCAACGACGAGGCATTTATCCAATGAGGGTTGGTGATAATGTAGTTTGAACACTATGTGCGTTTTTGTTGTTTTTTATGTTTTAATTGCAACCAACAATTGTTGCAAACACAAACTAGTCACAAATGTTGCAAACTAAATAAGTCAATATTTTCTTTGAAATAAATTATCAAAGAAATTAATTTTATTTCTTGACCGAAATTAACGCGCACACCGATATTAATTAATTTTTTCTTTGAAATAGATTATCAAAGAATTTATAGGTACACTTTTTTTTAAATCAAGTCCCTGCTCGGGCGCCAAAATGTTGAGCCTTAAGGTTTTTTAAGGCAAACGAATAAAGTCTTTTTAAAGTTTATTTAATTTAATTTTATTTAACCAACAAATTAGGTTAACTAATGGACTAGATTTAAAAAAAAACACTTTGAATAATAAAAGCACACGTCTTGTTCGGTAAGTATATGTTCACAAACTGTAACTATTTATTATGAATTTTTTAATATTCATGTTATTTCTTTTCTTTTCAGGTACACAGTTACAAATTAACGAAAGAGTATATTCCAGGTATTTATTATAATTAATGTAAGTAATTAAGTTCAAGTATATGTTAATTAAGTTTGTTTTATATTAATTAAGTTTTGTAATTTAAAGCAGTTCAATAAAGGAGTTAATGCATTTAATCATTTGTAACAATTATTATTATTTAAGTTAATATATTTAAGTTATGTTATATAAAAAAATGGAAAAAAAAGTAAGTATATAAAAAAAAACCAATATTGTGGAGAAAACCTCAATTGGCCTAAAAACTCCACGCTCGAACAAGGCGAATGATCCTTTCAACACCTTATTCACTTTTATGGAAGAAACGATGAGGAATACCCGAGAAGAGTTTAGGAGAGAACTTAGTTCTTTAAGAAACAATATTTGTCAAATCGGGTCGGTGAACCAATCAAGTTTGGATAGACAGCAAGAACTATCAAATAATACACCAAATTCGGGCAATCATCGATTGCTCAATAACCAGAAAAGTTCTTTTCAAAATATGGACAATATGGCTAAGCTAGAGAAGTGGAAAATATCCTATGATGGATTAGGATCAGTTTCGGATTTAATTTTTAAAGTGGAAACACTTCGCACTAGTTCAAGATGCTCCGACGAACATCTTCTTTCAAACTTTCACGTCCTTTTAGAAGGAAAAGCTGAGAGCTGGTACTGGCTTTTCAGCAGGCAATGTAGAAACATCACATACCCTTTATTGCGTCATGCAATAGCAAAAGAGTTTGGTCAACATGAGTCGGATCACGATATATTGTTGAAAATGTCCTCACGCAAGCAACAATTTAAAGAGTCTTATGACGACTTTCACTCCACAATCATTTCCATGAATCTTAGACTTAATAACCCATTGCCAGATGAGATCTTAATAGATATTATAAAAAAGAATTTGAACTTTAATTTAAAGTTTCTCCTGTTTAGCACAGAAACTAGAGATATAAACCAGTTTCGAGATACAGCTCGAAAATCCGAAAGGGTAATCAGAGATACAAAATTTCAAAATCCTACAGGGCTACCAAGAAATGTAAGTGAAATCGAGTCTTTGTTGAATGAAGAATCAGATTCTGATCTTTCAGCACCACAAATTGATGCGATTACCTCAATATCAAGAAAACCTAAGTATGATTTCTCCAAGATCCAATGTTGGAACTGCGCGTCTTATGGGCATTCCTATGTTTATTGCTCCGAAGAAATTAGGAGGCCTTTTTGTTTCAAATGTGGTAATAAGGGCGTACTGACACCAAAATGTCCTAACAACAATTTTCAGGGAAACAAGAAAATGGGCGAAGTGGCGACCGGGGACACTCGCCCATCCCGCTCGTCCCCGAGTTCAAATTAGCCTTAGAAACCTCCTGCAACTTTTATAATTTTCCAGACGAATCAAACATATTAAAATTAAATTCAATTTCTACGCAAACTGAGTTTCCCAATTTTCAACTAAATGTACAGAAATTGAAAACACATAGTTTAAAAATTATGAAATTTCAGAAAAATTTTAGAGTCAACTGTGATTCGAGGGTCAGATGACAGACCTTTCGCTAAAGTGCAAGTTTTAAATGAATATTTACTTGTGTTGATTCGGGAGCAAATCTGTCTGTTCTAGGAAAATCTTGCTTGGAGTTTCTAGAAAAAGTAAATATATCGTTAAGACCAATTAAGTCTTCAGTAAGAACAGTTAGTAGTGCTAAACAAGAAGTTATTGGCTTTTGTACATTACCTGTAAGTTTCAAAGGTGTAATTAAAAATATAGACTTTTATTTAGCTCCATCCCTGAGCCAAAATGCATACTTCGGAATAAATTTTTGGCGCGAATTCGTCCTCGCTCCCGAAATAGTCCCTTCTGTTCCTCTATGTCTAGCTGAACTTGCTGGCGTCCAAAATGACAATACAAAATTCCACAACCTCTTTCCAAAAGAAATGATAGAATTTGAGAAAACAATTCATGAATTCCCATCCTATGAAAAACTAGGTTTAGGTTGCACTGACATATTAGATTATAACATTAATACTGGGGATTCAGTGCCAATCAAGAGCAGGCATTACCCGCTCTCACCACCCAGGCAGGAAGAAGCCTATAGGGAGATTGACAGATTACTAAGTATGGGAGTCATAGAAGAATCGAATTCCCCCTGGTGCTCTCCCGCTATTTTAGTTAGAAAACTAGGTAAGATAAGATTATGCATAGACTGTAGAAAACTTAATTCTGTCACCAAAAAGGATTCTTACCCATTGCTATACATAAACGGATTATTGGACAGGCTAAAGGATACTTATTATATAAGCGGGCTAGACCCAAAAGACGCATTTTTACAAATAAAACTTACTGATTAATCAAAAGAGAAAACTGCGTTTGCAATTCCATGGAAACCTCTGTATCATTATAAATATACGCCTTTTGGTCTCTGCAACGGACCCCAAACCATGAGTCGTCTCATGGATAAGGTTATCCCGTCAAGTCTAAGAGAAAATGTTTTCATATATCTGGATGACTTGCTTATATGTAGTTTAGATTTTTCGACACATGTCAAACTTTTATCTCAAGTCGCGCAGTGCCTGAAAAAAGCAAAACTAACTATCAATATTGCTAAAAGTAAATTGTGCCAGAGAGAAATTAGATATTTGGGCTACATAGTTGGAAATGGGTGTCTTAAGGTTGACCCCGAAAAGGTACGAAATATAACGGAATTTCCTATGCCTAAAACGCCAAAGCAAGTGCGCAGATTCATTGGCATGACAAATTGGTACAGATCTTTTATTGGAAATTTTTCAGATCTGGCCAGCCCCTTAACGGATTGCTTGCGAAAGTCACAAAAACTTTTTAATTTAACAGGAGCTGCCAAATCCTCTTTTGAGAAGCTTAAATTAGCTCTCTCCTCAGCGCCTGTCTTGGCTCAGCCTAACTTCGAAAAAGCGTTCGTTATACAGTGCGACGCATCTAGAGCTGGCGTTGGCGGTGTTTTATTTCAACAGGATGATCATGGTTAGGTTAGGTTAGGTAGGGGTGGCAGTCTGAAACCCGGACTCACTTAGACCGTTTGGTCCATTGTGATACCACGGAGACTCTGCTTATGCGGAGTCCCCACCGTCGAACCATCCAGAGCTCAGTATAAAGCTGCTAATACGTTGAAGTTTAACACCAGCAACGTCAGAAAGTTCCCTGAATTTAAGAGCGCCCATTGCGGCCATTCTCTTTCCTGCAAGTCCAGGACAGTGACAAAGAAAATATTCTATGCTTTCCTCTTCATCAATATTTTGGCAGCTACGGCAAAAGTCGTTGTGTTCAACCCTTAGCCTTTGTGCATGCCTACCTATGAGACAGTGTCCGGTTAACACGGACACTAGAATCGAGATTTGTTTCTTATTCTTTGAAATTAGGTAATCCGTACCTTCCCTATTTAGGTGAGTCCACAACTACCTTGTAATCACGCAATCATTTCTTGTGACCCACCTTCTATTTGTTTCATCCTCTGTCTTGCGCCTAAGTCTGAGTTTGCAAGAGAGTAGGGGTAGACCTACACATTCCAAATCCGGTGGAACCTGTAAGGTTGTCCCAATTCTAGCAAGCTCGTCAGCCCTAGAGTTCCCCTGTAAACCTCTATGCCCCGGGATCCAGGTGATCCTAATATCAAACTGCTCTGCCATCTCATTTAGAGATGATCGGCAGTCGAGGGCTGTTGTTGTTCTTAGAAGCGAGGATTCAAGGGCCATAATAGCTGCTCGACTATCGGTGTAAATATTAATTAAAGTCGTTGAAGTGACATTCACTTTTAACCAGTTCGCAACTTCTCTTATAGCAAGGATCTCTGCCTTAAAGACACTGCAGTGATCTGGAAGTCGCCTTGCAATGCGAAGACCTAAAGCCCTCGAAAAGACCCCATAGCCCACACCCTCATGTGTTTTGGAGCCGTCTGTATAAAAATCAACGCTTTTTCTTCTACCTGGAGTTCCATTCATCCACAATTCTGTAGATGGTATCCAGGTTTTATAAAGACGTTCGTGTAGTAGAGCAGGGGAGGTTTGGTCAATCCTCCATCCCCTAACTTCACCATCGAGTATTCTGCAGTGGCCGGTTCCATTTCCGTTTCACAGAGAAACACATCTAAGACGGATTGCCGAGGACGTTGCCATCTCCTTCCCTACTAGATCTAATGGTAGTAGATGAAGAAGCATCCCCAGTGCATCCGTAGGAGTGGTGTTAATAGCACTGGTTACATACAAGGATGCAAGTCTTTGCACCTTGTGTAAGGTGTATAGATACGTCTTTTTCTTCAGGGATGGCCACCACACGATGATGCCATACATGCGAATTGGACTTACTATTGCAGTATAGCTCCAATGAACAATTTTTGGGGTAAGACCCCAATTCTTCCCAATGGACTTTTTGCATAGATATAGTGAAATTGTTGCTTTTTTCACTCTCTCTAGAATATTCGCTTTGAAACTCAGCTTTGAATCAAGAATAACACCAAGATATTTTGCAGTTTTGGACACTTTTAGCTGCGTATTATTAAGTGTTATAGGTCGGAAATCAGGTATCTTATACTTCCTGGAGAAAAGGACTAGTTCCGTTTTATTAGGATTAACGGCGAGCCCACGTTTCTGCGCCCATTTTGTTAAATATGAAAGACCATCCTGTAGGATGTCCCTTAATGTTGTGAGGAATTTTCCTCTTACAGCTATTGCCAAATCATCAGCATAAGCTACGATTCTGCACACCCGCGATTCTAGAGATAGCAGCACAGGATTCAGAGCTAAATTCCACAATAGTGGCGAAAGAACTCCTCCCTGTGGTGTACCCCTATTTACAAAGCGGGTCTGTCTAGAAGCTCCTAGAGCCGCAGTTATCCTACGGTGAGTTAGTAGATTTTGAACCCACTTACACAATCCCGCGCCAACCCCCAGATTCGACAATGCCTCAATTATCGCATCAGGAGATATATTATTAAAAGCCCCCTCAATATCCACGAAGACTACAAAGGTATATTCACCTACAGAAAGAGATTTCTCTATCGTGCCAACCAGCTCATGTAGAGCCGATTCTGTTGACTTTCCCGTTTGATATGCATGTTGATGCGGGGAAAGTAGTTTACTATTGATGGTTTTGCGGATATAATGATCAACCATCCTTTCTAATGTTTTCAGAAGAAAGGATGATAGACTTATAGGTCTGAAGTCCTTCGGTGTCGTGTGAGAGCTTTTACCAGACTTCGGTATAAAGACCACTCTCGCTTCCCTCCACTTTTCAGGAACATAACCCAGTCTTAGACAACTGGTGTAAATTCTCAGTAGCCTTGGGGCTACGAGATTCGATACTTTCCATATCTCCGCCGGTATGATACCGTCAGGTCCTGGTGACTTGTAGGGCTTGAAACTTCTCAGAGCCCAATTTAATGTCTGCATATTGACAATGTCAGATATATTTTCCGCAGATATAGGGTAAGGATCAGATGTCTGAATCTCAGACACTGAGTTACCCGGAAAATGAGTGTCCAGCAGGGTTCTTAACGACTCCGCACTGGATGTAGTCCACGTCCCATTGGGATTCTTTAAATACCCCAGGGTGCAGGGAGTAGTGGACAAAATTTTTCTCATGCGAGAGGCTTCTGAAATATTTTCAATATTTTCACAAAACTTCTTCCATGTTGAATTTTTAGCAATTCTTATCTGCTTTTTATACTCTTTTAATTTACCCTTATAAGTTATCCAGTCCAGTTCATTTCTGGATGATTTAGCCTTATTGAAGAGTTTTCTACATGTACACCTACACAATTGTAACTCTCTATTCCACCAAGGCGGTTTCTTTTTCCCCCTTGGCTTATTCAAAGGGCAAGACGACTCTCTTGCATTTTTGAAGATTGTAGTAATGTTATCAACCTCACAATCCAAATCAGAAGTTTCTAGAAGTGACGAGTCTCCAATCACTCCTAATTGTCTAGAAAAAATGGTCCTATACAGACGCCAGTTTGTCTGCCTAATATTTCGGGAGATTTCTGCCACAGGTGCCCGCTCCCTAATACTAAACTCAATAAACCTATGATCAGAAAAGGAATGTTCCTGAAGTAAACGCCAATTCATGATCCTATCGGCTACCGAATCAGACGAAAAGGTAACATCCAGGACTTCCTATCTGTTCCTTGTTATAAAAGTAAGTTCTTGACCTCTATTACAAATATTTAGGTTAGCACTAACTACAAATTCAAAAAGTTCCTCACCTCTTTCATTAGTGTCCGTACTTCCCCAGATAGTATGATGTGCGTTGGCATCACAGCACAGGATGATATGGTGACCAGCGTTTACCGCCGCATCCACAAAGTTTCTCACCACTACCGACGGTAGAGGACCTTGATCGTCGTGAGCGCAGTACACCGACGCCAGCCAGTAGCATGTATCTCCGACTTCCACGCTAACCGCCGTTATGTCTCTGCCGCTGAAGTTAGATAATAAAAATGTATTAAGGTGGTTCCTTGCCAAGATGCAGGTTCTATTGTTACCTTCATTCTTGACGGCTAGCATCTTAAAATCTTTGGTCCTTAGTCCGCAAACCCTGCCACCACTAATCCAGGGTTCTTGGATTAGGACTATGTCAACTTCGCATGTTGTCATGCGAAGCTGAAGAGCCGCTGAGGCTGCTTTAGAGTGGTGGAAATTTATCTGCAGCAGGTTCAACATCCGCTACGAAATCCATCTCCACGACCGTTTTATCGGACTCGTCGTCAGTCTCAAGAAGAAGGTCACTGTCTTCGCCGTAATCAGCGTCGAACAGGCCTGAGGCGCCTCCGAGAATTTCAGAGTCGGATGTAATATAGCCATCCTTTTCCAAAGATTCTCGCAAGCTGGCTTTCTTCTCCTCCTCTTCAGATTCTTCCTCCACAGCGTTTCCACACACTGTCTTGGACAGTCTGGAGACTGATCTCCTTTGTACACCTTCAGGTATTATTGGACTTGGCCAAGTGAGGAAGGGTTTCAGCGTTTAGTATAATAATTACACCACGTCTGTCCCCCTCCGCCTCACCGAACCTCCCCATCTTCCAGTTGCCGGTTGGAAGTGAGGGATTACAGTCCTTTAACAACTTTATCGCTGCTTCAGCCATGTCTGTGAATGCCGGAATCCATGCATTGTTGACAAGATCGATTTTCGCACCCGGCCACGGCTCTCCCATCCTGCTAATAGCTGCCTTGTACAGGTCCGCCGATCTTTGGTCTCCAAAGGCCATCAGCTTGATCCTGCCTTGATACCAGCCTGCATCGTGACATACGGGAGGTAAGCCTGGATTCTCCGCAAGGACCTGGTAGTACGTGGTTGCAAGCTTAGCTTCCACAGTACTCCACTTGCCCCTGGGGATGGTTCCATCCATATCTCCCCTGTCGACAACGGCCATTATGAGGTTGTCTTTCGCAACCTTACTAAACGACCTAACACCAATATTGCTATTAGCCTTAGGCCGCTTAGGCAATGGTTTGTCGTCCGGCGAACGCAGTCTTTTACCAGACGGTTTTGACGACGTGCTAGCACCGCTACTACTTAAGGCGGGAGTGTCCATGAAGGTCAGCTATGGTACTGGGTTGAAGATATAGACCAGGGACTGTAGTTAAGCCACCACACCACGACAAGGTAGTTATCCCGATGGGGGTGATCATGGTAATGAACACCCAATTTCATACGTCTCTCAAAAGCTTAACAAGTCGCAGCGTAACTATACTGTAACAGAACTTGAATGCTTGGCAGCCGTAGTTTGCGTTAAAAAGTTTCGTCCTTACATTGAAGGCCTCCCTTTTCGAATTTTAACGGATCATTCATCGCTCAAGTGGTTAATGTCACAAAAAGATTTGAGCCGTCGACTGGCACGTTGGAGCCTTCAATTGCAGAGGTTTGATTTCATTATCGAACATAGAAAAGGAAAACTAAATGTTGTGGTAGACTGTAATTAGGCCAACTATAGCTAAGGAAATTGACTTGTCTTCTCCAGAATTCAATGGGGAGGAGTAAAAGATACTTAAAAAGTCCATTACTAATGAAAAGGAACTTTTACCCGATTTGCAAATTTCTGAAGGTCTCATATTTAAGCGAATAGGACTAAGACAGGGTAGTGAAGCCGAAGAAAACTTGTGGCGCCTTTGGATACCAAAATCCCAAAGAGTCATCGAATCCGCCCATGATTCGAACACATCGTGCCATGGAGGCTTTGCCAAAACCTTATTTAGAATTCGCCAGAAGTAGTTTTGGCCCACCATGGTACAGCATGTGAAGTCATATGTCAAAAATTGTGAAGTATGTAAATGCGTTAAATCAGCAAACATAGTATCAAAACCCCTAATGGGGAATCAGCTGCTTACAGATAGACCTTTTGAAAGAATGTATTGTGATTTTCTTGGTCCTTATCCGTTGACAAAAGCTAAAAACACGGCGATTTTTGTTTGCCTAGACCACATGACAAAGTTTATATTTCTTAAACCACTAAAAGTAGCCACATCTGCAAGTGTTATTTTGTTCTTGCAAAATGAAATATTTCCAACTTTCGGCGTGCAAAGATGTATCCACAGTGACAATGGTAAACAATTTATTTCGAAGGAAATGCTTGAATTTTTCAAATTGTATGATATACAACACGTAACAACTGGAATTTATGCTCCTCGTTCCAATGCGTCTGAGCGTGCTAATCGTGAAATTATAACTAAAATAAGATGTTTTCTGAGAGATCACAAACAACATGGTGAGTGGGATAAGTACATTCCACAAATTTTATGTATCCTGAGAAGTGATTACCATTCTGCAATAAATTGCTCACCGTATTATGCTGCATTCGGCCAGAACATGATTCTACATGGATCAAGTTATAAAATATTAAGAAAACCGGAGAGGACTTAAGCATTCAAAATAATGCAGATAAATTTAAGAAGAACAATTTAACTACTGCACATGAAAAAGCAACAAAGAACTATAATTTCAGGAGTAGGGCAATAAATTTTCAAGTTGGTCAAATAGTTTATAGGAGAAACCATCTTCTTAGTAATAAGTCTAAGCGCATAAATCGAAAATTTGCGCCAAAGTTCATAAAGAGTAAAATAAGAGGAAAAATTGGAAACAACTTGTACAGCATAAAAGATATGCAAGGAAAATTCGTAGGAAAATATCATACTTCCGACCTAAAAGCTTAAAGACGAAAACAAAGGAAACATAATAAATAAAATAAAAAAATAAACAAATTTGCCCGGCTTTTCGTGGGTTGTGCCACACCTGACACAAGCTAAACAAAAACAAAAAGATTCAGCTAAAGATGAATCTGTTTCTTGTTCGTCCTTAAATAATAGAATTTTCGGATCAAACAAGTTTTGTTACGATTTTTACCGAAACACTTATTCTCATGTTTCAGCAAAAAAAATAATTTTTTTTGTTTTATTAATATAAAAGTAAAGGCTGTTTGTTTCATTAATATAACACACAAAAAGTTGGCATGATTGAATACCATTATTATTAACTACTCTCAATACAAGAGTATTTTACTACAGTCATACATATTTACATATGTAAATATATACATACTTACATGTGTATGTATATTTCATACATATTTACATTTGTATGTACATATGTGTACATACATACAGCAATACATGTGGATGGGTATATGTACTATGTACTCGTACAAATCGAGTATCGTTCTCAGAGAATCACGCTCACGCCAATACTATATCTTGTCCTTCTTTGGCATTAAATGATAAATGAAAATTTCCATTGTCATTAAAATCATGCTATGAATTTCTCTAATACTATATTTTTGTCTTTTTTTGGCATTAAACTAAAAGGGCATATTTCCATTGTCATTACACTTTTTTTCTGTCGGATGATTTCATATTTAAACGTGGTACAAGAGTGTAAAGAAGTGACTTTCCCTTAATGTTAAAGTGAACTACATTTAAAAAGAAAAAGTAAAATCAAGCAAAAGATTGTCGCATACTTCTGACTTCTTATTAAAATAAAAGCAATAAAAAAGGAGAAAAAATTACTAGAGTTCCCAGAATTCTTTAAAAACCTCTTTTTCATCACTTGTTGCATTTCTGGTCTAACCTAACATCTTGAGGGATTATTTTTCTGGAACACCTCACGTTACATGAGCAGGTGTATGCGCATAATCCTGATATACCTAACACCTATGGGAGGCCTTGGGATGACCCCATAAATAAGAATGATCACAGGTGGCTCTAAGTATAAAGTTTTTCACTAGGAATCACAGATGACATTCAAATTGAAAGTAAAGTATATACATATGTATGTACTTATCTAACCTAGTTGCATCCATAAAGCTATCAGATATTGCACGTTCTTTTTTTACCTCGCTGCACATTCAATCTAATAACAAATTTATTAATCTTAGATTTTACATACATAGTTGCATATGTACGTAGGTATACATATTCACATGCATGTAGGTCTGTATGACTATGCATACATGCGTATATATCTAGCTTCTCTTAAAGGCAGAACAAAGAAAAGCAAAATCATTAAAGATATGTTTAGTTATAAACTTAAGCTTACCGCATTACTACACTAACAAAGATAGATTTACATATAAAACAAAAAAAAAGAAATTAATTGAACAGAATTCCAATATAAAAAAACACTAATTGTACTTGCTTCATATAATCTACAAGTAAATTATAAATATAAATTTGTTTAAAATACTGAAGTTTAATTCTATCGTCAAATATTAATTATTAAAATTTACACTAAATCTATACGTAAAAACAAAAAAAGAAAATAATGTTCAAGCATATTCATATTATAAAATAATACCTTATACCTAATCATATTAAATTTATATTGTTCTTTTACATATTTAAAATTATATAAATACACCTCTACATATCTATTTTCACATCCACCACTAACATTTTTTCCAATAGTGTAGTCAAATTCACATATTTATGAACCTTGCATAATTGATTTTTTTTTCTCTATTTGATTTTTTTTAACCGAAATTCATTTAATAATTATCATTTGCAAAGGAACAGGTATAAGATGGAACATCCATAAAGAAAAGTAACAACAACACGCATTGACTGCTGGGCCCAACAAATCAATCGGCGAGTATATTTCAACAAATTAACTCTCTCTAAATTACTTAGCTCTATTCAATTTCATTCCCTTGCCAGAAATATTAACATACATATGTACATAATAAGGTTTAATTTTATCAGTTTCTTTAGTGTAAGCTCTTAGATTTTAAATAAGTGAATAGTATGATTTTTTTTTAAATAAACCTCTGGTGAACTTTTGTATAAAAAAAGAATGAATCTATAAGATTTTTTCCTTGGGAAGGATAACCACGACAACAAAGTCTAATATGAGATAAAGTAATATTTTTGAGTTTTAGGGACAAACCATAAAATGGGGATATTAAGTTTGTCATAGGGTTTTTTTTATTATGATATATTTGCTTAGGTGGGGAAAATTGTATCCTATATGGTGCGTTATCTAACCATATAAACATGCTGGCATGTAAGTTTTGTCTAACAACATACATATGTATGTACAAGCATCTACAGAGTTTTGTTTTTTTTCCATATTTTATTTGATTGCATGCTCTACGAGTATGAAGAGCATGTTATATGCTTACGCGTCACTAACGGGTTGAGAACCAACATAGCCGTGAAGCAGAGCTAACGGGAAAACCTTCATTCATGCCCCTTAACTGCGTTTTTGTTTGAACTGGTACTTTTCCTTTTCAGTAAACCATATTACCATTAACCAAGTAGTCAGAGCGCGTAACAAAATGTAAAACCCTCCTTGACTATACTGAACTCTACTTAAAGACAGATGTTCTTCTTCTAACTGACGTGTTTGAAAATTTCAGGAAAATTTGTAGAGGTATATAGGATTTGGACCCCTGTCATTATTATACAGAACCAGACTTATCCTGGGATGCAATCTTTAATACCACAGAAGTTTCACTGGAACAGTTCACTGATTCCGAAATGTATATGTTTATGCAAAACGGGATTAGAGGTGGACTAGTTCAATGCTCGCAAAAATATTCGAAAGCGAATAACAAATATTTGGAAGATTTTGATGCATAAAAACCATCAGAATTTCTTGTCTATTTAGACGCTAACCATTTATATGGTTGGGCGATGTCGGAATATCTTCCTTACGGTGAATTTGAGTGGGTATGTGATACTGATTTTGATGTTAAAAAATTTTCTGATACTGTAGAGTATGGCTTCATTTTGGAAGTGGATATAGATTATCCCGATTCAGTTCATGATCTACATAATGAAATGCCATTTTGTCACCAAACTAAGCCGGTGGGGGGATCCAAAATCAAAAAGTTAGTTGCAGACTTACACGCAAAAACAAATTACACCATGCACTATAGAGTTTTAAAACAAGCCATTTCAAATGGTCTAATCTTAAAACAAATCCATAGAATACTCAGATTTAAGCAATCCCCTTGGCTTAAAAAATATATTGACTTAAACACATTACATAGGACAAATGCTAAAAATAATTTTGAAAAAGATTTCTTCAAACTTTTAAACAACGCTGTTATGGGAAGACAATGGAAAACATTGAAAAACGTAGGGACATTAGAATTGCTTCATCTTGGGAAACAACAAACAGGAATCATTTAGGTCTCAAGGCATTAATTTCGAAACCAAATTGTATGCAGTTAACTATATTTTCTGATGACATGTATGCGGTAGAGTTAGAAATAATGGAACCACTATATGATAAATTTGGAGAGAACATTTCTCTCAACTATATGGATACTGACTCCTTTATTTATTCAATTAAAACTGATGATTTTTACGATGACATCCATAATGATATTAGTTTGAATTTTGATACGTCAGAATATCCTATAGATAATCAATTTCGTTTGCCGCTACTCAATAAGAAGGTTTTGGGTATGATAAAAGATGAAAACAGTGGGGATATAATGACAGAGTTTGGTTTTTTAAGAAAATGTATTCTCTGTCGACTCTTCGCTCAGAAGCTGTTAAAAAATCTAAAGGGGTCAAAAAGTCTGTTATTAAGAAGTTCTCCATTAATGATTACAAAAGTTGCTTATTTGAATCCAAAATTATCTCAAATGAAATGTTTTTGTTTAGGTCTAAAACACATCAACTATATACTCAAAAACTAAATAACATAGCACTCAGCTTTTCTGATGATAAAAGAAATATAATGAAAGATATAATAAAAACGCGTGCTTGGGGGCATTACATAGAGCGAAATAATGAAACAATGGATGTAGAAAAGAATGCTACCTACTAAACTGCATGTAAGATAACAACAAGAATTTAATTTTGTACTAATTATACTTATTTAGATATTTATTAATTTATTTATTATTTACTTATTTGTATATCAATTTATTTATGTATTTATTTCTGTATTTATTTATTAATTTATTTATTGGTTATATATATATTTGCTTATGAATTTATCTATTTAAGTATTTTATTCACACAAAAGCATGTTAAAATTGAATGGTCTAAAACTTTTATCTTTTTGCCTATACCTAAATCATTTGTAAATAAGAATCAAATATTAGATTAATGATCTTTTTTTCGCTCTTTCTTTTTATATCATATTTTTTATATATACATAGAGTTAAATTTGTATTATTACTAAGATTTTTAAGAAAAAATTTGAGACAAAATATTTAAAAAAAAGAATTAAATATGTGAATGATTTTTATTTCTTTGTTGGCTTTACTGCGTTGGATCAAAAAATGTTTGTTTTTCCTTATGTGCAAATTTCTGTTTTCATATTGCTTAAACATGCGCAGTCTTGTTTTCATGTTAAGTAGTTAGATACTGGCGGTTCTATGGCAATAAAAATTGTCAAATTTGGTTAACGTCAAAAATTTTGTAATTTATGGAAAATTTTAAAATAATGTCAAAGATGTGAAGTGACGAGGGTACTCGATGGTTTGTAGATGTCTGTCGGGTGATATGCATAGAAGTAGTTTATTATGTTGGCGCGCATGCTTTGTATGTATGTTTTAGATTTTTGTTTTAACCAAAGGTGTGAAGTGACGAGGGTACTCGAGGGTTTGTAGATGTCGGTTCGCTGATGTACATACTCGTAGTTTATTATGTTTGCGCGCAAACTTGTATGTATGTTTTAGATTTTTTTTAACCAAAGGTGTGAAGTGACGAGGGTAGTCGATGGTTTGTAGATGTCGGTCGGTTGATGTACATACTCGTAGTTTATTTTCGTTGGTACTCATGCTTTGTACGTATGTTTTTGTTTTAATTTTGAATTGAAGTGTAATTTTTTTGTTTGTCAAGTGGTTTTGAATGTTTTTTTGTTGTTGGTTCTATTTAACTTGATTTTCCTATTTCATATGTTTTAAGAGTTTGAAGAGATGAAATAAAATAAGTAATTTATCAGCAACGACTTTACTTGAAGGTTGGAGAAATGGAAGTGTAAGATATTTAGGATTGTCAAAGGGATGCTCACGCATGTGTATTTGTGTATGTTTTTACAATAACTTTAGCGTTGGCAGATGGGTAAGCTTATCGAGGTAAGCTTATCGATCGTACTACGCTGCTTGAGGCAAGGGCACGTCCCGCACGTACTGCCTATGTTCAGATTTTAGCATACGACAAAAAAGATAATTACGCCCAGCTGTTATACGAGTATAGAGAGTTAGGTACGATTAATGCCAACAAGCGCCTGGTGGACTCTACGGTCACGCATCACATTACAACAAACGGTCCTCCCACATACGCTAGCGCACGTCGAGTCGCGGGGGATAAGCTCCAAGCTGCAAAAAAAGAGTTTGAGTACTTGATGGAAAATGGTATATGTAGACTGTCAAAAAGTAATTGGGCCAGCCCACTACATTTGGTAAAAAAGCCAAACGGGGACTGGCGCCCATGCGGCGATTATCGTGCCCTTAACAGCATCACCTTACCCGGCAGGTATCCAATACCATTTTTACGTGACATAACGAGTATTATGCACGGAAAGAACATTTTTTCCTCTATCGACTTACAAAGGGCTTACCATCAGATACCCGTGGAGCCATGCGATATACCTAAGACAGCCATAATCACGCCGTTTGGTTTATTTGAGGTTTGTTTCATGACATTTGGTCTACGGAAAGCAGCCCAAACGTTCCAACGTCATATTAACGAAGTCTTGAAGGGAATCGATTTTGCTTTTGCATACATCGATGATATCCTCATAGCGTCCGAAACAGAGGAGGAACATGCAAAGCATCTGCGCATCATATTTGATCGCCTTCGCCGATTCCACTTGTGCGTTAATTTCGATAAATGCCAGTTTGGTAAGCGTGAACTCGTATTTTTAGGCCACAAAATTAGCCCCAAAGGACTTACTCCGCCTGAAAACAAGGTCGATTCGATCCGAAATTTCGAAAGACCAATGATTGTGAAGAATTTAAAAAAATTTTTGGGCATGCTGAATTTTTACCGCCCATTCATACCGCATGCAATAAAAAATCAAAAATTGTTGTTAGAATTGACTCCTGGCAATAAAAAAAACGATAACACCATAATAGAATGGACACCTGAAGCAATGGCTGCTTTTAATGCATGTAAAAACGATATAGCAGAAGCTACCTTTTTGAATTATATGGCTCCGAAAGCATTGATAACGCTTACGACAGATGCCTTAGGGGCAGTACTGCATCAGATAGTCGAAGGGCAAGTACAACTATTAGGATTTTACTCCAAAAAGTTGACACCATCACAACAAAACTACAGCGCTTACGATAGAGAACTCACGGCGATATACCAAGCAATTCAACATTTCAAATACGCAGTTGAAAGAAGAGAATTCGTCGTTTTTCCAGACCACAAGCCAATCATTTTTGCTTTTAAGCAAAAAAGTGAGAAGGCATCACCGCGAAGGATTCGGCAATTAGACTTTATCAGCCAATATACGACGGACATACGACATTTACCTGGGGCTGACAATAACATAGCAGATTTACTCTCCCGCATCAACGCCATAGAGGAGCAAGTAGTAAATTTTGATGAAATGGCCGAGCAGCAAGGCAATGATATTGAACTGCAGGCACTGCTGGACAGCAACACAAACACGTCATTGCAGCTCACTAAATTAGCCATTCCACAGTCGACTAAAGAAATTTACTGTCACGTTTCGAAGGATAGAGTAAGACCTTATGCTCCGAAAAATTATCGTCAGGCAATCATACGCAAGCTTCATTCGCTTTCGCATCCAGGCATTAGGGCAACAAAACAATTGGTTTTAAACCACTACGTTTAGCCATCTATATCTGCAGACGTCGCTAGATATGTGCGCGTGTATTCCTTGTCAGAGAGCAAAAGTACAACGTCATACAAAAGCACCCTTATGTAATTATGCAGCAGTCGATGCCCGCTTCGAACATATAAATATAGACATCGTGGTACCGTTGCCATCATCAAACGGATTCCGATATTGCCTCACTTGTATCGATCGTTTTTCGAGATGGCCCACGGCGATACCACTGACAGACATAACAGCTCAAAGTGTTGCAAGTGGCCTTATGAGAGGATGGATTGCTGTCTACGGCGTCCCCTTGCGTATTACCACCGATTTAGGAAGACAGTTCGAGTCAACCATTTTCAGCGAATTAACGAAGTTACTGGGAATTAAGCATTTGCGGACAACGGCCTACCACCCACAGGCAAATGGCATAATTGAGCGATGGCACCGTACACTAAAGACAGCCATTAAGTGTGCTGAAACAAACGACTGGAGTTCTGCACTTCCGCTAATTCTTTTGAGCATGCGATCAACAATAAAAAGTGATATTGGGCTAAGCCCAGCAGAAATCATTTTCGGCGCTTCCTTAAGAATACCTGGAGCGTTTCTCATTCCTTCCGGAAGAAATATTACGGAAACCGAGTTGGTACAAACACTGCGTAGAACCATTTCAAACTTACCAACTACCCAACCTGTCCGTCACGGGATGCAACGATGTTTCGTTCAACCAGCATTGGCTGACTGCAATTTTGTATTTGTGAGGGTAGATCATGTGCGTACACCATTGGAGCCCAGTTACGAGGGCCCTTACGAAGTTTTAAACAAACATGATAAGTATTATATTGTAAAAATACGCCAGCGAGAAACGAAAATTACAATAGATCGCCTAAAGGCTGCGTATATTTTTAGCGAGGACGCTGTGCCAGCTGAAGCGCCACCAACAGAAGGTGGAAACGAATCCGAGAATTCAGAAAATGTTTCAACACATGTGGACACAGACAAGTCTCAGGAGACTACCATGCAAAAACAACGCCTTACGTCATCCGGGCGTCACGTCAGAATTCCTCTAAAGTATCGTTAAAGTCTTAACTAGGAGCAGGGTATTGTGGTGAGTGACAGCAATAATGCTAAAAAAAAGTACCTTTTTGTACTACGCTGAAATGAAATGCAAACAGCTTAAGTTTGACCATTACCCGTTCAGCTCTCGTTTGAAATAGACTCGTTTTATCTTTTTGTTCAAAAAAATTTTTGTATTAAATATAAGTAATCTTTAGTTTTAAAAATAAATAAATTGAATTTTGTAATTACATAATTGACTGTTAATAAGAACACCCCCACAAGCTCTTTTAAAACTTTTTCATCCATTTTCAACTATTAGGCACCAGATCAGGTATCAGCTATCAGATCAGGTATTACTTAACAGATAACTTTTTTGAAAAGCTATCAGCTATTAGATCAGGTATAAGATCAGCTATCAGATCAGGTATTTGGGTATCAGATTAGCTATCAGATCAGGTATCAGCTATTAGATTAGGTATGGTAAATGCTTTAGGAAATAAGTAGATGTACTATGCGCAAGGCCAAATTAAGTACTAATGTTTTGCTTTTATGTAGAGTAATTTATATCGTTATAAAATAGTCGAATTGCTTTCTATAGCGACCATTGTTTAAGTCATTATCTTTGCTTATCATCAAAAATCCATATTTATCCTTCCAACACTCTCGACAAATTTCATGAAACTTTTCATAACTCATGTCGCTGGAAACATGATCAGTATAAACGTGCTTCATGTTTGTCTCATCTTGTTTAAACATTATAATCACATTTGCGTTGTTTCTTATTAAGTGCTTGGGAATTCTCGTATAAGTTTGGCGCAAGTAGAATGAATCAACATCCTTATATCGTCCCATGCAAAAATATGCTCGTATATTATTTTGCTTCTCGCATCAAATATCATAATTGAATTAGTTTTCGCCTCGTCAGGAGGAATAACTTTTTCATTATCTGTAAATGTGTTATATCCCATCCCTTTAATTGGTGAAAATAATCGCTTTAAGTATTCATATTTTGGTTGATAAAGGGATTTTGAGTATAAATAGATGTTTTCAAACTTGAGTCCATTAGGACTTTCTAGCAAGCTAATCATAACATTAGTCTTTCCACAATTTGATGGTCCAACTATAAGAGCACGAATAGAATTTGGTAAGCGAGAGCTATGTTTTATTTTAGATCTGATGTTCGTTGAAGCATCAATATTGCGAATCACAATATTTTTATGTTGTTTAACTAATTGCATTCTTATAACTAATTGCATTTCGTAAATGTTACTTTTATTATAGAAGAAAAAATAAAATAGGATGTTAATACATTATAACAAAACGTTTAGTTATAAAAAACCAGCCGTTGGAAAAGGTTTAGTGAATAGAGTAATAAACTCTCTGCCTGTTGAATTACACCTTCCTGGATATCAGTTTGGTGGACCCGGAACAAAATACAAAAACGTTTAGATTGCGGTGCCAAAGGAATTAATTTATTAGACGCCTCATGTAAAAATCACGATATTGCTTATTCAAAAACAAATGATTTAAATAGTAGACATCAAGCTGATAAAATTCTTGAAAATAAAGCTTGGGAACGAGTTATTTCAAAAGATAGCAGTCTTGCAGAAAAATCGTTTGCATATATGGTTACTAACGCAATGAAAGCCAAAAGAAAATTTGGTATGGGATTGAAGAAGAAGGTGGCAAAAAAGTGAACAAAATGGAAAAAAGCTGTTCAGTACATCAATTAAAACTGCAACAAAAATACTGAAGAAGGAAAATCCTCAAGACATTAACTCTGGCATTAGGATTGAACGTAAGACCATCAACAAGTCGTTAAGGGGGAAGAAATCGGAAGTTGTAATACCACGCGTAGTTAATGTTCCAAAGTAATTCATGTTCCTACCTTTGGTACCTATTCTTACAGCTCTGAGTGCAATTGGTAGTCTTTCTACTGGTGGAGCAGCTATAGCAAAAGCAATAAATGCGGCAAAGAATGCCAAACAACAACTTGATGAAGCAACTAGACATAATAAAACAATGCAAGCAGCAGCAATGGGGAAAGGTTTATACCTTAAACCATATAAGAAAGTATATGGATTGATTTGTCAAGAAAAACAAAAACCAAAGCTGCCCAATAAACCCCTATCTGATGTTGATCTGAGAAACTTTTCAACAAACATTGCATACTTTAGAGGAGTTTTCATGTTGGATACACTACCCAAACGATCGAGAAAAATAGAATGCGGAATCATTAATTTGGATTTATCAAGAGGACCTGGAACCCATTGGGTAGCATATTATAAAAACAATGAACATAAAGAATATTTCGACAGTTTGGGAAATTTACAACCTCCATTAGAACTAGTTAAATATCTGGGCAAAAATATAAAATATAATTACAGTCAATATCAAGATTATAATTCATTTAAATGTGGACATTTATGTCTTCAATTTCTTTACAAAAAAGTTTAAAAAATAAATAAATAAATAAATACAACTCACAAAGAATTTTTAAAATTTGTTCTGTTTTATTAATAAAAAAGTTTATAAAATATAGTTTTTTACACTGTGGGAGTAGTTAGATACTGGCGGTTCTATGGCAATAAAAATTTTCACATTTGGGTAATTAACGTAAAAAATTTTGTAATTTATGGGAAAATTTTAAAATAATGTCAAAGGTGTGAAGTGACGAGGGTACTCGATGGTTTGTAGATGTCGGTCAGTTGATGTACATATTCGTAATTTATTTTCGTTGGCACGCATGCTTTGCACGTATGTTTTTGTTTTAATTTTGAATTGAAGTGTGATTTTGTTTGTTTGTCAAGTGGTTACAGCATTTTTTTATTTTCTTTTGAGCTGGTGACCATGGAAGGTTATTTTAGAAGACCTTATGTATGCTTGTGGGAAATCTATGAATTTTTTTGTTGTTGGATTTATTTAGTTTGATTTTTCTATTTCCTATGTTTAAAGAGTTTGAAGAGAAGAAATAAAATAAGTAATTTATCAGCAACGACCTTACTTGAAGGTTGGAGAAATGGAAGTGTAAGATATTTAGGATTGTCAAAGAGATGCTCATGCATGTGTATTTGTGTATGTTTTTACAATAACTTTAGCGTTGGCAGATGGGTAAGTAGTCGTATATGTATATAAAAAAAAGCGAGTGTGTACAGTCGAGTACACATCTGGCATTTCTTGTGTTGTAATCATTTTTTAAAATGTGTGCAACGTCTTTCACGTTATGTTTTTTATATGGAAAGCAATACCACACAACAAGAAAAAATTTCAAAAATGACAAACGTTGGCACTAGTACACACAGTTGCGATGTTACAAAATATCATAGTATGTACTTAGCATTTGTTTTTTTGCAATATTCTTTTTAGCTGATGGAGCTGGAAAGGTATTTATAGAAAGAAATTATGTATGCTGGTGAGATATTAATGTTTTTGTTGTTGGTTTTATTTAGTTTTATTTATTTTTTGTTTTTTTTTTGTGTAAAGAGGCTGACATTTGTCAAACAAACCATGCACACTTATATACATACACTTATATACATACTTACTTACTACATACATATGTATGTATATGTAAGTAAATTAATGAACAGCAGGTTTGTACATACATACATATGCATGTTGTAACAATGTAAGAATAGAACGTAATTCGTATAATTTGAGAAAAAATGTGTAAACAGATTTTTATTGTCGCTTTTTCACATTTGTCTTTGTCCGTGTACAAACCATATACATATAAATAAATGATTGAACAAAATTTTGTATATTTTTTAATCTACATATTTATTTTAAGGAAATATCGTAAATATGTGTATGTTGTAACAATGTAAGAATAGAAAATTGAAATAAATTATTTAGTTATTTTCCTGATAAAGAAAATATGCATTTCTTAAGGCACAAACTCCATAATTGTAAAAGCTGCAGTAAAAATATTTCGGATATTTAAAATGTATTTGCTTAAAGTTGATGCAACCAAAATCCTCGATGTTGAAAACTCTAAGTTGAAGTAGTTTTTCAAACCATTTCTTCTTATCCACACCCTTAACATCCCAGTAAAAAAAGAGACTCCAAAAAAGTCATGAAAATGTAGAGTTTACGATGCGGAAGTAGTGCAAATTTCGATCCGATCTAATGATTTTTACATAGGGTTGTCATTGCAAGAAGTTCTCTTTTTCGATGCCTGGTCACTGAATTGGAAGCGATATTAAGAAAAATTCCCTTTTTTGTGTTCTATGATAATATTTTCATCTAGGAAAAAGGGTAAATAGTTGCCTTTTTTAACAATTCGTTTCTTTTTATACGAATTTAAGCCGGAACAGTGTTTTCATGTAAATTTAAGCAAATAACTTTTAAATTTTAGACTAAAAATAATTCATAAATTTCTTTAAAAAAATTATTTTTTTTTAAATTTTGGTGAGTATTTTCTAACACTATGGAGGAGTTACAAGGTTTTGTGTGACTAAAAAAAGCTTCTACATGGTTTTTTGCTCACTCTCGGCAAATTAAAAATATCGATTTTTTGGAAGCAATGAAAATGTACTTCCGCCAGAATGACTTTTTTTCCACTAGGATAGATTGAAGAACGTTTTAAATTGGATTTTAAAAATTTTACAACACTTTTAAATGATATTGATCCGTCATTCCAATTCAGATGATGAAAGTTTCTTGTTAGCCTCAAGACATTAACTCTGGCATTAGGATTGAACGTAAGACCATCAACAAGTCGTTAAGGGGGAAGAAATCGGAAGTTGTAATACCACGCGTAATTAATGTTCCAAAGTAATTCATGTTCCTACCTTTGGTACCTATTCTTACTGCTCTGAGTGCAATTGGTAGTCTTTCTTCTGGTGGAGCAGCTATAGCAAAAGCAATAAATGCTGCAAAGAATGCCAAACAACAACTTGATGAAGCAACTAGACATAATAAAACAATGCAAGCAGTAGCAATGGGGAAAGGTTTATACCTTAAACCATATAAGAAAGTATATGGATTGGTTTGTCAAGAAAAACAAAAACCAAATTTTTCGTAAAGCTGCCCAATAAACCCCTATCTGATGTTGATCTGAGAAACTTTTCAACAAACATTCCATACTTTAGAGGAGTTTTTATGTTGGATACACTACCCAAACGATCGAGAAAAATAGAATGCGGAATCATTAATTTGGATTTATCAAGAGGACCTGGAACCCATTGGGTAGCATATTATAAAAACAATGAACATAAAGAATATTTCGACAGTTTGGGAAATTTACAACCTCCATTAGAACTAGTTAAATATCTGGGCAAAAATATAAAATATAATTACAATCAATATCAAGATTATAATTCATTTAAATGTGGACATTTATGTCTTCAATTTCTTTACAAAAAAAGTTTAAAAAATTAATAAATACAACTCACAAAGAATTTTTAAAATTTGTTCTGTTTTATTAATAAAAAAGTTTATAAAATATAGTTTTTTACATATTATTCCCACTGTGGGAGTAGTTAGATACTGGCGGTTCTATGGCAATAAAAATTTTCACATTTGGGTAATTAACGTAAAAAATTTTGTAATTTATTGGAAAATTTTAAAATAATGTCAAAGGTGTGAAGTGACGAGGGTACTCGATGGTTTGTAGATGTCGGTCAGTTGATGTACATATTCGTAATTTATTTTCGTTGGCACGCATGCTTTGCACGTATGTTTTTGTTTTAATTGTGAATTGAAGTGTGATTTTGTTTGTTTGTCAAGTGGTTGCAGCATTTTTTTATTTTCTTTTGAGCTGGTGACCATGGAAGGTTATTTTAGAAGACCTTATGTATGCTTGTGAGAAATCTATGAATTTTTTTGTTGTTGGATCTATTTAGTTTGATTTTCCTATTTCCTATGTTTAAAGAGTTTGAAGAGAAGAAATAAAATAAGTAATTTATCAGCAACGACCTTACTTGAAGGTTGGAGAAATGGAAGTGTAAGATATTTAGGATTGTCAAAGAGATGCTCATGCATGTGTATTTGTGTATGTTTTTACAATAACTTTAGCGTTGGCAGATGGGTAAGTAGTCGTATATGTATATAAAAAAAAGCGAGTGTGTAAAGTCGAGTACACATCTGGCATTTCTTGTGTTATAATCATGTTTTAAAATGTGTGCAACGTCTTTCACGTCATGTTTTTTTTATAGGGAAAGCAATACCACACAACAAGAAAAAATTTCAAAAATGACAAACGTTGGCACTAGTACACACAGTTGCGATGTTACAAAATATCATAGTATGTACTCAGCATTTGTTTTTTTGTAATATTCTTTTTAGCTCATGGAGCTGGAAGGGTATTTATAGAAAGAAATTATGTGTGCTGGTGAGATATTAATGTTTTTGTTGTTGGTTTTATTCAGTTTTATTTATGTTTTGTTTTTTTTGTGTAAAGAGGCTGACATTTGTCAAACAAACCATGCACACTTATATACAAACATACTTACTTACTACATCTATATGTATGTATATGTAAATAAATTAATGAACAGCAGTTTTGTATATACATACATATTTATGTTGTAACAATGTAAGAATAGAACGTAATTCACATAAATTGAAAAAAAAATGTGTAAACAGATTTTTATTGTCGCTTTTTCACATTTTTCTTTGTCCTTGTACAAACCATATACATATAAATAAATGATTGAACAAAATTTTTTATATGTTTTAGTCTACATATTTATTTTAAAGAAATATCGTAAAAATGTGTATGTTGTAACAATGTAAGAATATAAAATTAAAATAAATTGTTTAGTTAGTTTCCTGATAAATTAAATATGCATTTCTTAAGGCACAAACTCCATAATTGTAAAAGCTGCAGTAAAAATATTTCGGATATTTAAAATGTATTTGCTTAAAGTTGATGCAACCAAAATCCTCGATGTTGAAAACTCTAAGTTGAAGTAGTTTTTCAAACCATTTCTTCTTTTCCACACCCTTAACATCCCAGTAAAAAAAGAGACTCCAAAAAAGTCATGAAAATGTAGAGTTTACGATGCGGAAGTAGTGCAAATTTCGATCCGATCTAATGATTTTTACATAGGGTTGTCATTGCAAGAAGTTCTCTTTTTCGATGCCTGGTCACTGAATTGGAAGCGATATTAAGAAAAATTCCCTTTTTTGTGTTCTATGATAATATTTTCATCTAGGAAAAAGGGTAAATAGTTGACTTTTTTAACAATTCGTTTCTTTTTATACGAATTTAAGCCCGAAACAGTGTTTTCATGCAAATTTAAGCAAATAACTTTTAAATTTTAGACTAAAAATAATTCATAAATTTCTTTAAAAAAATTATTTTTTTTTTTAAATTTTGGTGAGTATTTTCTAACACTATGGAGGAGTTACAAGGTTTTGTGTGACTAAAAAAAGCTTCTACATGGTTTTTTGCTCACTCTCGGCAAATTAAAAATATCGATTTTTTGGAAGCAATGGAAATGTACTTCCGCCAGAATGACTTTTTTTTCACTAGGATAGATTGAAGAACGTTTTAAATTGGATTTTAAAAATTTTACAACACTTTTAAATGATATTGATCCGTCATTCCAATTCAGATGATGAAAGTTTCTTGTTAGCCTCAAGACATTAACTCTGGCATTAGGATTGAACGTAAGACCATCAACAAGTCGTTAAGGGGGAAGCAATCGGAAGTTGTAATACCACGCGTAATTAATGTTCCAAAGTAATTCATGTTCTTACCTTTGGTACCTATTCTTACAGCTCTGAGTGCAATTGGTAGTCTTTCTACTGGTGGAGCAGCTATAGCAAAAGCAATAAATGCTGCAAAGAATGCCAAACAACAACTTGATGAAGCAACTAGACATAATAAAACAATGCAAGCAGTAGCAATGGGGAAAGGTTTATACCTTAAACCATATAAGAAAGTATATGGATTGATTTGTCAAGAAAAACAAAAACCAAAGCTGCCCAATAAACCCCTATCTGATGTTGATCTGAGAAACTTTTCAACAAACATTCCATACTTTAGAGGAGTTTTCATGTTGGATACACTACCCAAACGATCGAGCAAAATAGAATGCGGAATCATTAATTTGGATTCATCAAGAGGACCTGGAACCCATTGGGTAGCATATTATAAAAACAATGAACATAAAGAATATTTCGACAGTTTGGGAAATTTACAACCTCCATTAGAACTAGTTAAATATCTGGGCAAAAATATAAAATATAATTACAATCAATATCAAGATTATAATTCATTTAAATGTGGACATTTATGTCTTCAATTTCTTTACAAAAAAAGTTTAAAAAATAAATAAATAAATAAATACAACTCACAAAGAATTTTTAAAATTTGTTCTGTTTTATTAATAAAAAAGTTTATAAAATATAGTTTTTTACATATTATTCCCACTGTGGGAGTAGTTAGATACTGGAGGTTCTATGGCAATAAAAATTTTCACATTTGGGTAATTAACGTAAAAAGTTTTGTAATTTATGGGAAAATTTTAAAATAATGTCAAAGGTGTGAAGTGACGAGGGTACTCGATGGTTTGTAGATGTCGGTCAGTTGATGTACATATTCGTAATTTATTTTCGTTGGCACGCATGCTTTGCACGTATGTTTTTGTTTTAATTTTAAATTGAAGTGTGATTTTGTTTGTTTGTCAAGTGGTTGCAGCATTTTTTTATTTTCTTTTGAGCTGGTGACCATGGAAGGTTATTTTAGAAGACCTTATGTATGCTTGTGGGAAATCTATGAATTTTGTTGTTGTTGGATTTATTTAGTTTGAATTTTCTATTTCCTATGTTTAAAGAGTTTGAAGAGAAGAAATAAAATAAGTAATTTATCAGCAACGACCTTACTTGAAGGTTGGAGAAATGAAAGTGTAAGATATTTAGGATTGTCAAAGAGATGCTCATGCATGTGTATTTGTGTATGTTTTTACGATAACTTTAGCGTTGGCAGATGGGTAAGTAGTCGTATATGTATATAAAAAAAGCGAGTGTGTAAAGTCGAGTACACATCTGGCATTTCTTGTGTTATAATCATTTTTTAAAATGTGTGCAACGTCTTTCGCGTTATGTTTTTTATATGGAAAGCAATACCACACAACAAGAAAAAATTTCAAAAATGACAAACGTTGGCACTAGTACACACAGTTGCGATGTTACAAAATATCATAGTATGTACTTAGCATTTGTTTTTTTGCAATATTCTTTTTAGCTGATGGAGCTGGAAAGATATTTATAGAAAGAAATTATGTATGCTGGTGAGATATTAATGTTTTTGTTGTTGGTTTTATTTAGTTTTATTTATTTTTTGTTTTTTTTTTGTGTAAAGAGGCTGACATTTGTCAAACAAACCATGCACACTTATATACATACACTTATATACATACTTACTTACTACATACATATGTATGTATATGTAAGTAAATTAATGAACAGCAGTTTTGTACATACATACATATGTATGTTGTAACAATGTAAGAATAGAACGTAATTCGTATAAATTGAGAAAAAATGTGTAAACAGATTTTTATTGTCGCTTTTTCACATTTTTCTTTGTCCGTGTACAAACCATATACATATAAATAAATGATTGAACAAAATTTTGTATATTTTTTAATCTACATATTTATTTTAAGGAGGTTAGGTTAGGTAGGGGTGGCAGTCAGAAACCCGGACTCACTTAGACCATTTTGGTCCATTGTGATACCACGGAGACTCTGCTTATGCGGAGTCCCCACCGTCGAACCATCCAGAGCTCAGTATAAAGCTGCTAATACGTTGAAGTTTAACACCAGCAACGTCAGAAAGTTCCCTGAATTCAAGAGCGCCCATTGTGGCCATTCTCTTTCCTGCAAGTCCAGGACAGTGACAAAGAAAATGTTCTATGCTTTCCTCTTCATCAATATCTTGGCAGCTACGGCAAAAGTCGTTGTGTTCAACCCTTAGCCTTTGTGCATGCCTGCCTATGAGACAGTGTCCGGTTAACACGGACACTAGAATCGAGATTTGTTTCCTATTCTTTGAAATTAGGTAATCCGTACCTTCCCTATTTAGGTGAGTCCATAACTGCCTTGTGATCACGCAATCATTTCTTGTGACCCACCTTCTATTTGTTTCATCCCCTGTCTTGCGCCTAAGTCTGAGTTTGCAAGAGATTAGGGGTAGACCTACACATTCCAAATCCGGTGGAACCTGTAAGGTTGTCCCAATTCTAGCAAGCTCGTCAGCCCTAGAATTCCCCTGTAAGCCTCTATGCCCCGGGATCCAGATGATCCTAATATCAAACTGCTCTGCCATCTCATTTAGAGATGATCGGCAGTCGAGGGCTGTTGTTGTTCTTAGAAGCGAGGATTCAAGGGCCATAATAGCTGCTCGACTATCGGTGTAAATGTTAATTAAAGTCGTTGAAGTGACATTCACTTTTAACCAGTTCGCAACTTCTCTTATAGCAAGGATCTCTGCCTGAAAGACACTGCAGTGATCTGGAAGTCGCCTTGCAATGCGAAGACCTAAAGCCCTCGAAAAGACCCCATAGCCCACACCCTCTTGTGTTTTGGAACCGTCCGTATAAAAATTAACGCTTTTTCTTCTACCCGGAGTTCCATTCATCCACATTTCTGTAGATGGTATCCAGGTTTTATAAAGACGTTCGTGTAGTAGAGCAGGGGAGGTTTGGTCAATCCTCCATTCCCTAACTTCACCATCTAGTATTCTGCAGTGGCCGGTTCCATTTCCGTTCCACAGAGAAACACATCTAAGACGGATTGCCGAGGACGTTGCCATCTCCTTCCCTACTAGATCTAATGGTAGTAGATGAAGAAGCATCCCCAGTGCATCCGTAGGAGTGGTGCGAATAGCACTGGTTACATACAAGGATGCAAGTCTTTGCACCTTGTGTAAGGTGTGTAGATACGTCTTTTTCTCCAGGGATGGCCACCACACGATGATGCCATACATGAGAATTGGACGTACTATTGCAGTATAGATCCAATGAACAATCTTTGGGGTAAGACCCCAATTCTTCCCAATGGACTTTTTGCATAGATATAGTGAAATTGTTGCTTTTTTCACTCTCTCTAGAATATTCGCTTTGAAACTCAGCTTTGAATCAAGAATAACACCCAGATATTTTGCAGTGTTGGACACTTTTATCTGCGTATTATTAAGTATTATAGGCCGGAAATCAGGTATCTTATACTTCCTGGAGAAAAGGACTAGTTCCGTTTTATTAGGATTAACGGCGAGCCCACGTTTCTCCGCCCATTTTGTTAAATATGAAAGACCATCCTGTAGGATGTCCCTTAATGTTGTGAGGAATTTTCCTCTTACAGCTATTGCCACATCATCAGCATAAGCCACAATTCTGCACCCCCGCGATTCCAGAGATAGCAGCACAAGATTCAGAGCTAAATTCCACAATAGTGGTGAGAGAATTCCTCCCTGTGGTGTACCCCTATTTACAAAGCGGGTCTGCCTAGAAGCTCCTAGAGCCGCAGTTATCCTACGGTGAGTTAGTAGATTTTGAACCCACTTACACAATCCCGCGCCAACCCCCAGATTCGACAATGCCTCAATTATCGAATCTGGAGATATATTATTAAAAGCCCCCTCAATATCCACGAAGGCTACAAAGGTATATTCACCTACAGAAAGAGATTTCTCTATCGTGCCAACCAGCTCATGTAGAGCCGATTCTGTTGACTTTCCCGTTTGATATGCATGTTGATGCGGGGAAAGTAGTTTACTATTGATGGTTTTGCGGATATAATGATCAACCATCCTTTCTAATGTTTTCAGAAGAAAGGATGATAGACTTATAGGTCTGAAGTCCTTCGGTGTGGTGTGAGAGCTTTTACCAGCCTTCGGTATAAAGACCACTCTCGCTTCCCTCCACTTTTCAGGAACATAACCCAGTTTTAGACAACTGGTGTAAATTCTCAGTAGCCTTGGGGCTACGAGATTCGATACTTTCCATATCTCAGCCGGTATGATACCGTCAGGTCCTGGTGACTTGTAAGGCTTGAAACTTCTCAGAGCCCAATTTAATGTCTGCATATTGACGATGTCAGATATATTTTCCGCAGGTATGGGGTAAGGATCAGATGTCTGAATCTCAGACATTGAGTTACCCGGAAAATGAGTGTCCAGCAGGGTTCTTAACGACTCCTCGCTGGATGTAGTCCACATCCCATTGGGATTCTTCAAATACCCCAGGGTGCAGGGAGTAGCGGACAAAATTTTTCTCATGTTAGAGGCTTCTGAAATATTTTCAATATTTTCACAAAACTTCTTCCATGTTGTATTTTTAGCGATTCTTATCTGCTTTTTATACTCTTTTAATTTACCCTTATAAGCTATCCAGTCCAGTTCATTTCTGGATGATTTAGCCTTATTGAAGAGTTTTCTACATGTACACCTACACAATTGTAACTCTCTATTCCACCAAGGCGGTTTCTTTTGCCCCCTTGGCTTATTCAAAGGGCAAGACGACTCTCTTGCATTTTTGAAGATTGTAGTAATGTTATCAACCTCACAATCCAAATCAGAAGTTTCTAAAAGTGACGAGTCTCCAATCACTCCTAATTGTCTAGAAAAAATGGTCCTATACAGACGCCAGTTTGTCTGCCTAATATTTCGGGAGATTTCTACCACAGGTGCCCGCTCCCTAATACTAAACTCAATAAACCTATGATCAGAAAAGGAATGTTCCTGAAGTACACGCCACTTCATGATCCTATCGGCTACCGAATCAGACGAAAAGGTAACATCCAGGACTTCCTGTCTGTTCCTTGTTATAAAAGTAGGTTCTTGACCTCTATTACAAATGTTAAGGTTAGCACTAACTACAAATTCAAAAAGTTCCTCACCTCTTTCATTAGTATCCGTACTTCCCCAGATAGTATGATGTGCGTTGGCATCACAGCACAGGATGATATGGTGACCAGCGTTTACCGCCGCATCCACAAAGTTTCTCACCACTACCGACGGTAGAGGACCTTGATCGTCGTGAGCGCAGTACACCGACGCCAGCCAGTAGCATGTATCTCCGACTTCCACGCTAACCACCGTTATGTCTCTGCCGCTGAAGTTAGATAATAAAAATGTATTAAGGTGGTTCCTTGCCAAGATGCAGGTTCTATTGTTACCTTCATTCTTGACGGCTAGCATCTTAAAATCTTTGGTCCTTAGTCCGCAAACCCTGCCACCACTAATCCAGGGTTCTTGGATTAGGACTATGTCAACTTCGCATGTAGTCAAGCGAAGCTGAAGAGCCGCTGAGGCTGCTTTAGAGTGGTGGAGATTTATCTGCAGCAGGTTCAACATCCGCTACGAAATCCATCTCCACGACCGTTTTATCGGACTCGTCGTCAGTCTCAAGAAGAAGGTCACTGTCTTCGCCGTGATCAGCGTCGAACAGGCCTGAGGCGCCTCCGAGAATTTCAGAATCGGATGTAATATAGCCATCCTTTTCCGAAGATTCTCGCAAGCTGGCCTTCTTCTCCTCCTCTTCAGATTCTTCCTCCACAGCGTTTCCACACACTGTCTTGGATTTATCCGTCACTGGAGACTGATCTCCTTTGTACACCTTCAGCGTAACCTGTCCAAAGGCGTACGATAAGATATTATTGGACTTGGCCAAGTGAGGAAGGGTTTCAGCGTTTAGTATAATAATTACACCACGTCTGTCCCCCTCCGCCTCACCGAACCTCCCCATCTTCCAGTTGCCGGTTGGAAGTGAGGGATTACAGTCCTTTAACAACTTTATCGCTGCTTCAGCCGTGTCTGGGAATGCCGGAATCCATGCATGCGCGCGTGGTCGGGATGGAATGTCGCTCTTGTTGACAAGATCGATTTTCGCACCCGGCCACGGCTCTCCCATCCTGCTGATAGCTGCCTTGTACAGGTCCGCCGATCTTTGGTCTCCAAAGGCCATCAGCTTGACCCTGCCTTGATACCAGCCTGCATCGCGACACACGGGAGGTAAGCCTGGATTCTCCGCAAGGACCTGGTAGTACGTGGTTGCAAGCTTAGCTTCCACAGTACTCCACTTGCCCCTGGGGATGGTTCCATCCATATCTCCCCTGTCGACAACGGCCATTATGAGGTTGTCTTTCGCAACCTCACTAAACGACCTAACACCAATATTGCTATTAGCCTTAGGCCGCTTAGGCAATGGTTTGTCGTCCGGCGAACGCAGTCTTTTACCAGACGGTTTTGACGACGTGCTAGCACCGCTACTGATGGCGGTAGTGTCCATGTTTTCAAGGACACCTTTTGCCCATCCAAGGGACGATTTCTGTTCCTCGGACAATTTGGATGGGTCTTAAGTGCCCAGCGTCTTTACAATGCGTAGGCATAACCTTTTTTGGTTATGCCTCATTTTTGATGGTCGGACATGCTTGGTTGAACCCGGCGTGGCCGAGCTCGCACTGCTGCATGTACCGACTATCTGCCCAGTGTTCTCGGCAGCCTTCGCCTGAACGAGTTTTCTCGTACCAGACGGTTGCGTGAAACCGGTCCCCTGTCCTTCCGCGCTCGAAAGCACCGTCAGTTCATCGGTCCCGGTCTTGTTTTTTGTTTTTGTTTTGTTTTTATTGGAATTTTTTAACATTTTGGTCCCACGAGTGTGGGGGATTTGAAGGCCACCACGTCATAGCCCCCGATAACGTGGTGAGGGCGTCGTCTACTTGCTGAGGTGCCCAGGTATCAGCAAGGCTCCGTTCTAATACAGTCTTTTAACCCTGACTGCAAAAATCCGATGGGCACGGGTCGCATCACACCCCGGTTTAGGGTTGGATAACCTTTGGTATACAGACCTTTAGAGTCAGTTTTCTTCACCCAGTATCATAGGGGACCATTGAAGGTCAGCAATGGTACTAGGTTAAAGATATAGACCACGGTCTGTAGTTAAGCCACCACACCACGACAAGGTAGTTATCCCGATGGGGTATTTAAGGAAATATCGTTAATATGTGTATGTTGTAACAATGTAAGAATAGAAAATTAAAATAAATTATTTAGTTATTTTCCTGATAAAGAAAATATGTATTTCTTAAGGCACAAACTCCATAATTGTAAAAGCTGCAGTAAAAATATTTCGGATATTTAAAATGTATTTGCTTAAAGTTGATGCAACCAAAATCCTCGATGTTGAAAACTCTAAGTTGAAGTAGTTTTTCAAACCATTTCTTCTTTTCCACACCCTTAACATCCCAGTAAAAAAAGAGACTCCAAAAAAGTCATGAAAATGTAGAGTTTACGATGCGGAAGTAGTGCAAATTTCGATCCGATCTAATGATTTTTACATAGGGTTGTCATTGCAAGAAGTTCTCTTTTTCGATGCCTGGTCACTGAATTGGAAGCGATATTAAGAAAAATTCCCTTTTTTGTGTTCTATGAAAATATTTTCATCTAGGAAAAAGGGTAAATACAAATTTAAGCAAATAACTTTTAAATTTTAGACTAAAAATAATTCATAAATTTCTTTAAAAAAATTAATTTTTTTTAAATTTTGGTGAGTATTTTCTAACACTATGGAGGAGTTACAAGGTTTTGTGTGACTAAAAAAAAGCTTCTACATGGTTTTTTGCTCACTCTCGGCAAATTAAAAATATCGATTTTTTGGAAGCAATGAAAATGTACTTCCGCCAGAATGACTTTTTTCCACTAGGATAGATTGAAGAACGTTTTAAATTGGATTTTAAAAATTTTACAACACTTTTAAATGATATTGATCCGTCATTCCAATTCAGATGATGAAAGTTTCTTGTTAGCCTCAAGACATTAACTCTGGCATTAGGATTGAACGTAAGACCATCAACAAGTCGTTAAGGGGGAAGAAATCGGAAGTTGTAATACCACGCGTAATTAATGTTCCAAAGTAATTCATGTTCCTACCTTTGGTACCTATTCTTACTGCTCTGAGTGCAATTGGTAGTCTTTCTTCTGGTGGAGCAGCTATAGCAAAAGCAATAAATGCTGCAAAGAATGCCAAACAACAACTTGATGAAGCAACTAGACATAATAAAACAATGCAAGCAGTAGCAATGGGGAAAGGTTTATACCTTAAACCATATAAGAAAGTATATGGATTGGTTTGTCAAGAAAAACAAAAACCAAATTTTTCGTAAAGCTGCCCAATAAACCCCTATCTGATGTTGATCTGAGAAACTTTTCAACAAACATTCCATACTTTAGAGGAGTTTTCATGTTGGATACACTACCCAAACGATCGAGAAAAATAGAATGCGGAATCATTAATTTGGATTTATCAAGAGGACCTGGAACCCATTGGGTAGCATATTATAAAAACAATGAACATAAAGAATATTTCGACAGTTTGGGAAATTTACAACCTCCATTAGAACTAGTTAAATATCTGGGCAAAAATATAAAATATAATTACAATCAATATCAAGATTATAATTCATTTAAATGTGGACATTTATGTCTTCAATTTCTTTACAAAAAAAGTTTAAAAAATAAATAAATACAACTCACAAAGAATTTTTAAAATTTGTGCTGTTTTATTAATAAAAAAGTTTATAAAATATAGTTTTTTACATATTATTCCCACTGTGGGAGTAGTTAGATACTGGCGGTTCTATGGCAATAAAAATTTTCACATTTGGGTAATTAACGTAAAAAATTTTGTAATTTATGGGAAAATTTTAAAATAATGTCAAAGGTGTGAAGTGACGAGGGTACTCGATGGTTTGTAGATGTCGGTCAGTTGATGTACATATTCGTAATTTATTTTCGTTGGCACGCATGCTTTGCACGAATGTTTTTGTTTTAATTTTGAACTGAAGTGTGATTTTGTTTGTTTGTCAAGTGGTTGAAGCATTTTTTTATTTTCTTTTGAGCTGGTGACCATGGAAGGTTATTTTAGAAGATCTTATGTATGCTTGTGGGAAATCTATGAATGTTTTTGTTGTTGGATTTATTTAGTTTGATTTTCCTATTTCCTATGTTTAAAGAGTTTGAAGAGAAGAAATAAAATAAGTAATTTATCAGCAACGACCTTACTTGAAGGTTGGAGAAATGGAAGTGAAAGATATTTAGGATTGTCAAAGAGATGCTCATGCATGTGTATTTGTGTATGTTTTTACAATAACTTTAGCGTTGGCAGATGGGTAAGTAGTCGTATATGTATATAAAAAAAAGCGAGTGTGTACAGTCGAGTACACATCTGGCATTTCTTGTGTTGTAATCATTTTTTAAAATGTGTGCAACGTCTTTCACGTCATGTTTTTTTTATAGGGAAAGCAATACCACACAACAAGAAAAAATTTCAAAAACGACAAACGTTGGCACTAGTACACACAGTTGCGATGTTACAAAATATCATAGTATGTACTCAGCATTTGTTTTTTTGTAATATTCTTTTTAGCTCATGGAGCTGGAAGGGTATTTATAGAAAGAAATTATGTATGCTGGTGAGATATTAATGTTTTTGTTGTTGATTTTATTCAGTTTTATTTATGTTTTGTTTTTTTGTGTAAAGAGGCTGACATTTGTCAAACAAACCATGCACACTTATATACATACATACTTACTTACTACATACATATGTATGTATATGTAAATAAATTAATGAACAGCAGTTTTGTATATACATACATATTTATGTTGTAACAATGTAAGAATAGAACGTAATTCACATAAATTGAAAAAAAATGTGTAAACAGATTTTTATTGTCGCTTTTTCACATTTTTCTTTGTCCTTGTACAAACCATATACATATAAATAAATGATTGAACAAAATTTTTTATATGTTTTAATCTACATATTTATTTTAAAGAAATATCGTAAAAATGTGTATGTTGTAACAATGTAAGAATATAAAATTAAAATAAATTGTTTAGTTAGTTTCCTGATAAATTAAATATGCATTTCTTAAGGCACAAACTCCATAATTGTAAAAGCTGCAGTAAAAATATTTCGGATATTTAAAATGTATTTGCTTAAAGTTGATGCAACCAAAATCCTCGATGTTGAAAACTCTAAGTTGAAGTAGTTTTTCAAACCATTTCTTCTTTTCCACACCCTTAACATCCCAGTAAAAGAAGAGACTCCAAAAAAGTCATGAAAATGTAGAGTTTACGATGCGGAAGTAGTGCAAATTTCGATCCGATCTAATGATTTTTACATAGGGTTGTCATTGCAAGAAGTTCTCTTTTTCGATGCCTGGTCACTGAATTGGAAGCGATATTAAGAAAAATTCCCTTTTTTGTGTTCTATGAAAATATTTTCATCTAGGAAAAAGGGTAAATACAAATTTAAGCAAATAACTTTTAAATTTTAGACTAAAAATAATTCATAAATTTCTTTAAAAAAATTAATTTTTTTTAAATTTTGGTGAGTATTTTCTAACACTATGGAGGAGTTATAAGGTTTTCTGTGACTAAAATAAGCTTCTACTTGGTTTTTTGCTCACTCTCGGCAAATTAAAAATATCGATTTTTTGGAAGCAATGAAAATGTACTTCCGCCAGAATGACTTTTTTTTTCACTGGGATAGATTGAAGAACGTTTTAAATTGGATTTCAAACATTTTACAACAATTTTAAATGATATTGATCCGTCATTCCAATTCAGATGATGAAAGTTTCTTGTTAGCCAATTCGCTTCTCTTTGTTTTGCTATTGATAATCTTCTGAAGTTAAATGGTGGTTTGATAATAAAATTTATGTGCTCCTCATTATTAAAAACAATTAATATTTCTTTTGCAATAAATATGTTTGAATTAGATTTAAATCCTTGCATATCGATAAAAACTTTATCCCCAATCATCTTATTTTTTATTTACATTATTTTACGAACTTGCCCTTTTAAGGGTATGTATTCTATTATGCGATCGTGGATGAGAATGCAAAAAGCAGATGTATCAAGAGGAATGTTGTCCGTTTCATTTTCAATTTTTATATCAACAGGACCGTTAGAGAGGGCTTCGTTTTGGTGACTGACATCTACTACCACTATCGGCACACTATTTTTAAATCCTTGAGCAGTTAGAAGCGGTTGTGATTCAATCATGTAGTAGCTTTGTTGAAACCGCAGATACATATCATATAGGATGGCAACCCGACCATTTTTAAATTTTATATTTAGATCATCATATGGGTACGATTCGGAATTTAAATGCACTTTTAAATTGTTTTGATTACAGTGAACAAAATTATTTTCTTGTTGAAAAGAAATCAACACAAAACGGGGTCGTTCTCTATTTGCAGCCAATTTAACATTCCATATATAGCTATTTCCTGTATTTAATTGAGAATTAATGTGACAATCCCAACTGCGAAATACCATCGGTATAGAAGCACCACTGTTAATAATTTTAGTCATATTCAATTTGCTCAGATCGGATAATTGTACAGATGTGCAAAAGCTTTCCGTGAGTACCTGCCTTGACGGCCTTACCTCACGGGTGCCAAAGCACCGGGTGCTGGGTTAGACGCCAGACCAACGCCCCCATGCACCCTTTTTAGAATGAACCTATGTCCACTCCGAAAAGGCACATAGGTTGCAATCTTTGTATATAGTTATCCCTGTACTATATTCAAGTACCTTGCTTAGGTACTTTGAGCTATCTAATCTCTGCTGCTATGTCGAAGTCATAGCTGCTGCTATGTCCGTGCCCATAGCAGCTTCTGTTGAATGGCAACAGCACCTAGAATAGTGTCTGGCTGACCGCGTCACGCCAATCACTAGCATTGATTTAACACTGGGAAGCCAAGACTATTCTCCCAGCGATTTTGGTAGCAACCACAGCCACCACGATAATTCTCCGGCTTCCACGCTATAGTGTTGTGTATACACCATAGCGTAGTCCCCAAGAGAATTCCTCAACCATTGCCGGCACAGCTACCACTCATCCGTAACGAACGCATGCCTGTGTCGCCAATTATCCAGTGCCTACTCCACACATACCAAAATCATCCCTTTAACCCCGTGGGGTAGGACGAACTCGGCATTTTAGCAAAGGATACTGACGACCGCTACATGCACTCAAACTTCAGAGCAGCGGGAACCACTCACGCGAGAAGAACGCAAGCACGCCACCAAGATCTTGTGCCTACTACGATCGATCATGTTTGATAAACGCACCTTCAACCTAACAGGACGGCCTCGAAGTACCGCCCCAGGTAGTACGCACAACCATTTCAGCACAGAATCTTGACAACCGCAATGCATTTATCTCTGAGTAGCTCAGCTGTCGGGCAACCGGCACCCGTGGAACAGAAGTAGCCTCTGGTCAGACCTCGAAGTTCCACCACAAGGGCTTCACCTCTATCGTCTTTTGAACTCAGGGGCAGTTCTAGGTGACGCTGCACCTAGCTGACAACAACGGGCTTTCTTCAATTGTTTTCCTTTTATAAATATGTGCACATCCTTTGCTCTGTTATTTCAGAGATCGGGTAGTAACAACATAAGTTTTACGGGTAATGGGCCAAAGGTCCGCCAGCGGAAAAAACCACATTACCCTTAGCTGGGGCCCCGGGATTGCAACACCCGTAGTCTAAATAGGATAATTGTACATGTGGAATTCTCCATGAGATGTTTGAGATACTAATTTTTGGTTTGTCAGTAGCAACAGTTGAGTATACGAAAGAAAATTTTTTAGGCTGCTTGTAATCGCTAAATGTCTTGTATGATCAATTTCTATGCCATTAAGTTCATATCGAATTTCGTCAAAAAGATGTGCCACAAAGTTATTTTTTAAGTTTAGATTTAAAAACGAAAATATTTTGCTATTTTTATCATCTACAATACTTCCCTCAACATATATGTAGCTTTCGCTGGGTAGCACAGTCTTGATTTTGTATTGAAATTCGAATCTCATCATTATTGTTGAAGGATTGTAGGTATGGTGTATATGTGTGATAGTCCTTTTTAATTATACTCTCTTCTGATTGGAGTTTTTCTAGAACGTCTAGTATGTAACTCATTTCTTTGTCAACTTTAAATTGAGAGACTTTAAAATTTTTTTATTTTCTTGCGTCAAATATTTTTTGTGTAATGATCTCTTTAATTGTGGTTTAGTTTGCAATAGTGTTTTATGAGTGTATCTGATTTTATCTTTAGATTGCTTAACGTTATATATTATCTGTTTCTCTCTAAGATAAAAATGGCTGGAATTGACCAGAATCAATTAACCTCTGAGCCAATCGATTAAAGTAAAAGAAACTTTATTCAATATTTCACTCAGCAATTACAAACCCCAGTAGGAAATGTATAATATAAGGAAATGAATTTAAACAATTGTAGTAGTTAGTTGAATAGGAGTTTATTGAATTTAATTGCTCGTGGTTACCTTTCAATTTGGCTGTTGAAACAAGAAGAACAATTTTTAGAGCTTAGTTAAAAGCCGGAAACAGCATATTTGACGTTTAAACTAATATGACGGACCCATTTAGGCGTTATTTGCTAATGAGACAAGCTGCCGTGAATAACATTCAGCTTTGGTATACCTTCTTGCTTTAGGGGAAACCTTTTGTACAAACTTTACTTAATGCTAACAAAGTTAAAGAAAATTTGGCATTAACATTGCCGCCCGCCTTGCAGGATTTATGCAATAAAAGTTGTTTAGTTTCGTCAAAGATGCTGTTAAAGAATAGTTGGTACATATAAGGATAATTAGGCTTAGGTAGTAAATGTAATTCAATTTTATTAACAATTCATTAAAGTGTTGTTTGTAATTAGTATAAAATAGTTTCCATAACAAATCAAAATTTATAATTAGAGAGTAATTTATATGAAGATTGATTAAATTAAAAGAAAATAAAGATATATAGATACATATACATATATCCGTATATATAAATAAAACAAAATGTTCTGCAATTTGCTTGTTTTTACGTGATAATTAATAAAAAAAGAAGCGAATTTCCTTCACAAACTGCATGGACCATAAATTGTCCACCCGAATAAGGTGCTTTGAGCTGTAGGAAAGCCAGTGCGTGAGAAAACTCCCTGGCACATGACTTTAAGATATAAATCCATTCCAATGACAATATCAATGGAAGCTGATTCATGAAATCTAGAATCTGCCAGAAAGAAATTGTTAAAATGTCTTTTATAAGTTTCGGGCAGTGACTGCGTGGGGGTATGAAGTGCAATACGATTATCCACTCTAAAAATTCCCTCTATTTTGGAAGATGAGTCAAATCTCGATTTCAAGACCATTGGACATATCGTTTCTTCACGAAGTGTGTAGGCTGTTAAATGAAGCTTCTCGATTAAGGCTTTCGAAACGCGACTTACGGTTGACCCAGAATCTAGCAGACAACGTGCGTGCGATGTTGTAGAACCAACTTTTACTAAAACGGTTGGGAGGAGAACAATTTTGTTTTGCTGGATAATAGACGTAAAGGAATTGGATTTTAACTTTGTTGTACTCGTAGGAGCTAGTTTCTTCGTCGACTTTGATAGATGCTTAGATGATGTCGATGGTTTTGGTTGAGGTGAGCACGATCTTGAACTGGACTCCGTGGTAGATTTCAGAAGGTCCTTTGCACGCCTAGGACAAACATGCAATAACGTATGGTGGAATCTGTGACAGTGCTTACATCCATGTTTCGAAAAGCATTTTCCATTCGAATGTTTATGCGCTAGACAGTTATGACAGTATTTGTTATTTCGTACTGCACGAATACGATCGGACGTATTCATGGCAAGAAATTTACTGCAAGTACGCAAGTGGATGTGGACGATGGCAAAGCCGGCAGAGAAAAAGCTTGTCCATTCTAGAAGCAATTTTTGAACTCGAAGACGAAGTTTTTGTCATGATTGGCTGAAAAAGAAAGTTACTATATAAAAAAAGGAATTTATTCAAAATAAAATTTAAGACGAGTTTGGTAACATTATGAGCTTGACAATCGGCCGTGTTATTACACCACGTTGGGTGAAAATATCAGCAACTCTGATGCGTTTGTCGGCGCCGGCATAAATTTTCACTACTCGGCCGAGTCGCCAACAATTTGGTGGAAGGTTTTCGTTTTTGATCACTACCATGGCTCCTACGTTTACGTCATTTTCTGGACGTTGCCATTTAAGTCGCTTACTCATCTCTTTCAAGTACTCGTTTTTCCATCTAAAACAAAAATTTTGATGAACTATTTTTAGTCTTTGCCATCGATTGACTAAAGAAATGGACGACTCCTTCACATCAGGATCAAGTGGTGCTAGTATTGGACCGCCTATTAGAAAATGGCCTGGTGTCAATGCACACAGATCACTTGGATCGGATGAAATAGGAGAAATAGGCCGAGAGTTTAAACAGGATTCGATCTTAGTCAGTAAAGTGGACAATTCTTCAAAAGTATATTTGATATTTCCAGCAATCTTCCGAAAATGAGTCTTGAAGCTTTTGACTCCAGCTTCCCACAAACCACCCATGTGAGGAGCGCCTGCGGGAATGAAGTGCCACGTAATGTTCTGAAGGGCATAATTAGCCTGAACACATTGTTGCGAAGTTTGGAAGAATTCTCTTGATAAGATTTTAGACGCGCCTACAAAGTTCGTACCATTATCCGAATGGAGATGAAGCGGACAGCCTCGACGTGAAACGAATCGGCTAAACGCTGCTAAAAACGATTGTGTGGATAGGTCAGAAGTTAGTTCCAAATGTATCGCCTTAGTTGAGAAGCACACAAAGATGCAGACGTATCCCTTTGAAATGCGACAGGAGCGTCCTGAGTAGCTTTTAACATCAAAAGGGCCTGTAAAATCTAATCCAGTGTGTGCAAAAGGACGTGTTATTTCAGTTCTTTCTGCAGGCAAAGCGGCCATTATTTGCCGCTGACATCTCTTTCTATAAATAACACAAGTTTTGCAATTATTAATGCGGGTCTTTATTAAATTCTTGGCTTTAGGAATCCAGTATTGGGTTCGTAGTAGCCTTAAAACCAGCTGGTTTCCTCCGTGTAAGCTAATATCGTGAATAAAATGAACCAAAAGCCTTGCGTATTGGGAATTATATGGAATTATAATAGGGTTTTTTTCATTATACGTAAGACCTGGAGAATTTTGTAATCGCCCACAGCAGCGAACAATCCCTTCAGAATCCAAAAATGGATTCAAGTTATAAATAGCGCTGGATTTGGAGATTATTTCCTTAGAATTAAGCGCCTTATACTCTGCGGGGTACCATGCTTTTTGAGAGACAACAATTAACTTACACTGAACGGACGTAAGTTCGGAGTTGGAAAGTGTTTTAGATCTGTTACAGAAATCTGACTTATACTTATAATGACTTCTATGGATAAATCTTTAAACATACGCCATTACACGAAGTGCTCTCGGAAAGGAAGAAAATCGATCTATCAAATCTTCGAAGTTTGAAAAATAGGAGAAATAAACTTTAACAGGCTTAATTTCTAGATTAGTATTAGGAATATCAGATAACTTAGTAGTCGGCCATTGAGATTGCGCATTATTTAACCAGTTTGGGCCAAACCACCATAGCTCATTGTTTTGTAAATCCTGTGGACAAATTCCTCGGCTTGCTAGATCCGCAGGATTCATATCTGAATGTACGTGGTCCCACTGTGAGTAATTGGTAGTTTGAGTGATTTTGGACACTCTGTTTGCTACAAAGGTCAACCAGTTACAAGCAGGCTTAGCCAACCAAGACAATACTATTGTTGAATCTGTCCAACAAAACACGAGGTGGTTTTCAACCTCGAACTGTGGTAAAAGATTATCTAGCATTTCCGTTAACAAAACTGGCCCGCACAATTCTAGTCTTGGAATTGAGAGTGTCTTGATGGGAGCCACTTTAGTTTTCGAAGCAATTAAATGTGTAGAAATTGAACCAGCATATACGATTCGTACATACAATGCTGCTGCGTATGCCTTTTCAGATGCATCGCAGAAGCCATGGAATTGGACATCGGCCTTGGGACAATAATTAATCCATCTAGGGATACGGATGTTATTGACTGCAGAATAGTTATGTTGAAAGGTTTTCCATTGAGAAAAGGTCCGTGGCGAGAGGACTTCATCCCAACCTGTACCATCTTTCCATATTTGTTGCATCAACATTTTCGCTTGGACAATACATGGGGCCAACCATCCCGCTGGGTCAAACAGTTTGGCAATTTGAGAAAGAACTCGCCGTTTGGTATCGTTCGAAGTCTCTTCAAAAGGGCTAGCCACGAAATAGAATTCATCTAAGCAAGCATTCCACCGAATGCCAAGAGTCTTTGTTGAACTGCTGTCTTCAAATTTTAGAAAATCTTCATTTAAAAGATGCTCAGACGGAAAATCCTTTAGAATCTCTTTCGAGTTTGACGTCCACTTCCTCAATGAAAAACCAGCAGAATCAAGAGCTTGAACTAGCTCGTTTTTTGCTGTAATAGCTTGAAGTTTTGTGTGAGAACCGGAAAGAACATCATCAACGTACATTGCGTTTCGAAGTATAGAACTTGCTATTGGATAAATTTTTTTAACATCGTCTGCCAATTGTAATAACTTACGTATTGCAAGATATGGTGCACAATTGACCCCAAACGTCACCGTTTTCAATTCATAATCGGAAATCGGATTCTTTGGATTAGTTCGAAACAAAATTCTCTGATACTGAGTATGTTCAGGATTCACTAGAATTTGCCTATACATTTTTTGTATATCGGCATTAAAGACAAATCGGAAGAAACGCCATTTTAGAATTAGGACAGTAAGGTCATTTTGAAGAATAGGTCCAGTGTGAAGGAGAGAATTTAAGCTTTGACCATTGGAAGACGGAGCAGAAGCATTAAAAACTACGCAAACTCTTGTGGTTGTACTATCAGGCTTAATTACTGCATGATGGGGTAAGTAGTATGGATTTGAATTTTCGGATGGGCTAGGAAATTTTACTACATGCATGTGGCCCAATTCTTCGTATTCTTGAACAACTTTGTCATAATCTAGTTTAAAGTTTGGAGTACGAAGAAGTCTAGCTTCATTGCGAAAGAATTGTGCCATTGCACTGGCTCGGGAATGACCCAAATTTAAAGCTTCGAACCCTTCTTTGAAAGGTAAAGAAACTATGTATCTTCCATTAGAATTTCTTTTTGTAGTCCTTTTATACAAATCCTCACATGATATATCAGAGGCAGACATTACGTTCTTCTTGGGAAGATTCTCCACCTCCCAAAATCGAGAGATTTTTCTGTCTAAGGAGATCTCGCAGAAATGTGAAACGATTGTGCAACTGGCCTTATTATTGTTAAAGATACGACCGGTGAGAATCCATCCGAAAATGGTTTCTTGTGCTATCAATGATTCACACACATTATGAATAATTCCTGTTTTTATAATTGAAGGGAAAATGTGTCCTCCAATCAGCATATCAATTTTCCCACTACGATGAAATTTGGGGTCTGCTAGAGGAATATTGGGAAGATTTGAGAATGTAGAGATTGCAATAGTTTTGGAAGGCAAATTATTCGAAAGTTGGGGTACAACTAGAGCATCAACTGGAATCTCAATATTACTGTTTAAGGGTGATCCTAGCAAAATGGAACATTGACGTTGAACGTTGGCCGAGACCGTGTTATTTAATCCAGAAATTTGTGCATTGGTACGCAGAGAAGGTAGCTTGAGGATATTGAATATACGTTCTGAGATAAAAGTACCCTCTGAACCTGAGTCAATCAAAGCACGAACTTGATATTTTGTACCCAAATGATTCATATTTACCCAGGCTGTTCCCAATAAAACCCCTTTCCAACTCGTAGCAAAACAAGACTGAACTGTGTCTGCTTCTAATGTGACAGTGGACTGTACTAATTGGGGTGAATATGGAGTGGAGTTCGGATTCAAGGACGAAATTTTATTTCCATTTTGTGGTTGTGAGGATGAACTTGACCTAGTGAATTCACTATGCAGAAGTGTATTGTGCCTTTTATGGCATTTAAAACAACTATTTTTGCTAGTGCAATTTTTCACTGAATGTGTTTTAGAAAAACAATTTAGGCATAAGCCTTCCTTTTTAATCTCATTAAATCTTTGCTGATAGTTCATTTGTAGAAATTTAGGGCACAGGCGTATAGCATGATTTTCTTTAGTACATAGCTGACATTTAGGACCCGCAACCTTTACTTGAAAACTATGAACTTTCTTACTGGACTTTGAATTGGAGCCGCTTTTTAATTTTGATTCAGAGTTCTTTGAATTATTAGAAGTTCGAATTTCAGACACAGACTCTAACGTTCTGTAGCGATTTGTAAGGAACTCATTTAAATCGGACCATTTCGGGATAGTTGTTTTGTCCTGTAACTGTTGTTCCCATAATGTTAATGTGTGTTCTGGTAGCCTACTTGTGCAAAGAAAGACAAAAATTGGGTCCCAACTTGCCACATCTATTTCATACAATGTCAAAACTGAAATGCAAGAGTTTATTTCTTGTTGTAGATGTTTTAATGCTTTACCCGTTTCAGATTGTAGAGACTGAAGAAGGAAAAGTATCTTCAACTGACCATTAACCAAAACTCTACGGTTTTCATATCGACGACACAAATCCTGCCAAGCTAAATCGAAGCCTTGATTAGTAAGGGGACTTCTTTGAACTATTTCCCGGGCCTCACCTTTTTTTTTGGGTTAAGTAAACCAGTTTTTCAACATTGCTAGCTCGGGAGTTAAGAACTACTGCGGTGAATATATCACGGAATGTGGGCCAAGAAGCATAGTCTCCATGAAAGGTTTCGATTTCTATTGGAGGTAAATGAAGACTGTGCATCCCGGCTGGAGTAGAATTACTACATGTAGGACGTTCCAAAGACCTTTCACGCTGACAAATCCCTACTTCTGGGTTTTTAACAATCGTTGGCCTAAACGAATCCGCTATTTCAGAAAGTCTTACCAAGCAACTACAGTAGGTAGTGTAAGTACTTTTGTACTTCACTTTGACGGATTCTATGTCCATGGAATCATCATCGGCGGCAGTTTCGCTATCGATTTCCTGTAAGAGATTCTCATAAGTTGCCTTAACACGATTCCAATTCGACTTTAACTCATTCCGATGAACTTCAAGAGCGTGCAATGATGTCAATGGAAATTGGTTTTCATTTAGGTCAGCCTCGAACTCTACAATGCTGTCCGCAAGACGCAACGAATCAACGAATCCTTAATGATTTAAATGAGCAAGGTGTTCAATGGACAAAGTTTATCTTGTTAATATTTTAAATAAAAAATTTTTTGAAAATGAATTTAATTTTCCCACTGTACGTAATTTAAAGGGAGTTTATGGATTATAATGCATTAAAGCACTTTTATTAGTTTGTATGAAATATTTCAAAATTTGCCAAAAGTATGTATTAAAATTACCGATTCAAAAATGATTGCTATCCTTTATAGTGCTGCAATATAAATCAGCTGTGAATTTAGAAAACATTGGAGAAACGGTCATTCACCTTTAAGATAATTGGAAATTAAATAATATTCCAACGATATATAAGGTGTATTCGTGCACTTAGACACAACAACAGTAGATAAAAATTATGTAAAATGCAACTAAAGGCGACAAATCAAAAGTAGAAACGAAATTGCTTAATGTCGTGTCAATACGTATTATTATTGTATTTATTTAAGTATGCAAACATATGTACATATGTACATATATTGAAACAAATTGAATAATTCGCACTGTTGAATAATTTTAGCGATGTTATATTTTTATTTTTGTTTTATTCCTTTACAGTTTCGTATACTTTAATTTTTCAAGAAAATTATTTTGGACGCCTCAGTGTACAAAACTGACCTATTATAACAGCCAATTCAATTTAGTATATTATTCCAGACCCTTTTGTGTAAAGGAAAATAGTGTGACCGTTGGGTATTTTCTTTTTATTATTTTTATTAACATACTATATTTGTTTTAAATTTCGTGACTTATCTTTACTGTAAAAATTATTCGCTTTTCAAATAGGTAAACGGAGAAAACGTTGTCTTCGTTTTATTTATATTTTTTGTTTGTTTTTTAATGAATATATTTACGTGAAACAATAATAAAGTTGGTACAAGTGCAGTAGAAGTAGATTTCTTACCAAATAAATCTGACTAGTTTTAGCCGGTGACATATATTGCGTCACGGTAACACTGAATCAAATATCACTGGAATGTATGGAAATATAAAGAGAGCAAAAAAAAAATACTTTATGGTGAGAGGATGTATCATAAGAGAAAATCATAAAGTTAACTCTTTCAAAATGTGGACTGTAAGTTTGCGTATAGAGGTGATGAACGATCAAGAAAAAGAAATATGTACACATAAATGTAAGTATGTATGTATGAACATGCACACATATATTTCTATATTATTTGCGTGACAAAGAATGTATGTATGTATGTAAAAAGAAATGTTGTGAACAACAGTACTATACAAACTTATGCCAAACATACATACATACGTACTTTTGACCTCTAAGATACTTGGGAAAGAAGGGGGCAAAATGGTAGGGGGATAACCTTCAAATTGAATGCCCATATAATGACCGATTTTGCATGACCAAAAAATATGTGGATACACTTACATACATATGTATGTACAAATGTACCTATATATGTATGTATTTCTTTTCCTGCCTTTTATATTTTTGCTCTAAGGAGAAAATATAGGATCACTTACATTAACCGCCGTCTGGTAGTGATGGACGAAAAACATAACCTTCTGTATTTTTGTTAGCTGGAGCGGAATAGTTGATTCCCGAGAAAAAATGTAAATTTTCTCCTTCCAGGTGCACTTCTGGTTGTTGGTTCTTGAATATGTTCACTCACGCGTTTATATAGGAATTAACATATGTATGTTTTAGTATTTTTACTTTTATTCGGCTATTTTAATTTTATTTAAAATAAATTTATTTCAATGTACGAACAACGATGCGAAGCCGAACTGAATATGAAATGCACTTTTGACACTTTCAGCAAAAAAAATAGAACATACCTTATTAGAATGTAGATGTTGATATATTTGTAAGTGAATATATGTATATGTATGTAGGTATGGTTGAATGTGACCACTTGCAATCCAATGTTGAATTCTCAGAGAATTAATTAATTATATTCCAATCCGGCTCGAGTAGGACCAAATGTTTCTCTCTAAGATAAAAATGGCTGGAATTGACCAGAATCAATTAACCTCTGAGCCAATCGATTAAAGTAAAAGAAACTTTATTCAATATTTCACTCAGCAATTACAAACCCCAGTAGGAAATGTATAATATAAGGAAATGAATTTAAACAATTGTAGTAGTTAGTTGAATAGGAGTTTATTGAATTTAATTGCTCGTGGTTACCTTTCAATTCGGCTGTTGAAACAAGAAGAACAATTTTTAGAGCTTAGTTAAAAGCCGGAAACAGCATATTTGACGTATAAACTAATATGACGGACCCATTTAGGCGTTATTTGCTAATGAGACAAGCTGCCGTGAATAACATTCAGCTTTGGTATACCTTCTTGCTTTAGGGGAAACCTTTTGTACAAACTTTACTTAATGCTAACAAAGTTAAAGAAAATTTGGCATTAACATTATCATTATTTGCTAGATCTCAAATGTATTCGTGTTGTAATTTCCTCTCCTCGGAAATTAATTAAATTAGAGTAAGAGAACTTATCTCTCGGCAGTAAACTGGAAAATAGATAAGATATCGAGGAATCTCAACAATTTGATACCCTGGGGGGACATTAATCGCAAATTCATTCAACACGCAAGATATTCACGATGAAAATATTGACGGGTAGATCTGAGTAATGGTCTTGATTGGGAACTAGAATTTTCTTATTGAATCCAAAAAGTTTTCCAATTGTGTTATCTTTGTTAAAGTATATGGGATCCTTAGAGCTATTTACTCTAACTTGCATTGTATTGTTATTAGCTTCTTTATCAGTTTTATTTTCCGGACAATACTGCTTATAGTGATGTTTAATATAATCAATTATATCATTCAATTCATAAGATCCTATTGGTATTTTAATTACATGTTCACCAATATGAAATATATTGTTATAATCATCTACATTGGGAATGCTATTAAATGAATGAAAATCAGTTAGAGCACATTCATATTCACCATCCAAACGAATAGGAGGAAAGTAATTTGCAGATAACTCGGATGAGTTTGAGCTAAGAGTAAGTGTTATTGACATTATGGTTATCTGATTACAAATAAGTGAAATTAAACACAGCACTTTGTATAAAAAAGGAAGTTTATATATAATTATATTTTATTTAATATATTAGATACAAATATAGACTTATATATACACTTAACTACAATTTCATTTTTATTGATCCAAGAATTATGTTGATTGGTAAATCCTAACCATTTAACATATGCCTTCTCGCCTTTAGTTTTAAGAACTTTTTCAACTAGATATGTATTTGGATATCTGGTTTTTGAAAGTTCTTCACCATAGAATCCACCTTTAATAGGGTTACCACGATAGTCTTCTAATATGTACGTAGCTGGATGTGTATTTTGAACTCTTTTAATCTTAAAAATTTCTGTGGTCCAATTTGGTGTATATCCTTTTTCAAAAACATGCTTATATTTACTTATACGCACATGATCTCCCACATTGAACTTTGATAATTTGAATAGTTTTAAGCGATTATATACCGTATTTAATAATTTTTTCTCATTTTTATAGTTAACTTGAATCGGTGGCATTTTTATGGTACGATGAATTTTTTTATTATATGTATTAATCAATTCTTTGTAAATGCTGAGCCAGTTATAAGACCCATTAAAGCTAAACACTTTCCACATCATCCCTTTTAATGTTCTGTTAAATCGTTCTACTATTGATGCTTTCATTCTGCTATATGTTGAGTAGTGATTAATGTTGTATTTATTCATCAATTTTCCAAAGTGTTTATTGAAAAACTCTTTACCGTCATCTGTTTGCAAGTTTTTTGGTATTAGTCCCAGTTGAAAAATATTCTGCATAGCCTGGCTTATTTCCAATGCAGTCTTTCTTTTCAAGGGTACTGCCCAAGCAAATTTTGAAAATGTATCAATTACAGATAGCAAAAATCGATAATCTCTATTGTCTGTAGAATAGTTCCCCATTTCAACTAAATCAGCTTGCCAAAGATCATATATTCCTTTCATAACAACTCTTCGACGTGGAAAATGTTTTCGTGCTTGCTTATGTAGTTCATTTGTTAAATTTTGAAGTCATTATTTAACGTATTTAGAATTTGAGGGGATAAGTTGAGTTCAGTGAGAGTTCATTTAAGTACTGTTGACCATCATATTTCTTACGTACCCATAATTTAACTCATTTATCTTTCTAATTTCTTTTTCAAAGAATAATTTCATACTCGAAATTGTTTCCTGAATTTCATTGAGTTTCTGACTTAAACTTATGTTGATTTCATCTCGTACCTCTTCAATTTGACTTTGCAGAAACAATTTATTAACAACGTCGTTATCCTCCATTTTTGATTCTTTTGTTTTGAACGTCAATGTTCTTAGTTGTATCCATAACGAAGCCCAGCAGCTCAGGAACATTTTTCACAAAAACTGTGCCACCTGTATCATTAAGATTGTGTCCAAACTTATCGATGGACATAATTTATGTAGATAATTATTATTCTAAAATTTTTGCCTCATATAATTCTTCGATAATTGAGACAATTTCGTTATTGTGATTAGTATGAACTGCAGCTTGTGATGCTAGCAATAGCCTAAGGCGATCTACTAACTCATTAGGATCATCCCAGTATATATAGTTAGGTTTGTATGTGTTTAGTTTCATCAAACCCTCACCCTTGTAAGGACTTTTTATTGGATGTAGTGATCATGAAGTTGATGAGTTCTTTTTACTTTCTTTCTTAAACAATTTACTGATAATATGCCTATATTTATAAGCACTCGTTCCTTTGATTTGTCCATCAGGTCTATATTCTCTTTTGTATGCATTTGTGCTTAATAAAATTTTCTTATAGATATCTAATTCATGTTTATCATAATATTTTGGTGTTTTGTGAAACAGTAAAGAAAATAAACCTGGTGTGAAAGCCCATATTTGATTTCCAATCGCTATCTTATCTTCAGTAAGTTTAATACTACTATTGCCAAACTTCCATTCATTATTAAAATCTTTATGTGGGCCATATAGAGTATCTAATTCGTTTCTGCTTTCCAAGAGTGCTAGGTCAGTATAACTCTTATTATTATCTGAATTGTCTAAAATTTCCAATTGAGAGTAAAAATTATCGTCGTCATCATCATCAGTATCGACATTATCAGCCTTATTTGCGTTTCGATTACTAAGTGAGATATTTTTATTGCATAACGTTTCTTCAACAAGTTTCTTTGGAGTACTTGTCTCTAACTTAACTGATTGTTCGTTGAATGGAAATTTTGAATAATTATAAACTTTCGTTTTAACTTCATCTCTTTCTGCCTTAATACCTCTATTATTATTCTTAGAATTGTTTAAAAATTCTGTTAATGGTTCTAAAATTGTTTTAAGTGTATTTTTGAATTGATTATGTGCATCTGCTTCATCAACTTTTATACTAAGAAATTTTTTCTTTAAAACATTTATTGTCTTTATTAGCTCTTTTAAAACTTTTTCATCCATTTGCAACTGTTAGGCAGCAGATCAGGTATCAGCTATCACATCAGGTATTACTTAACAGATGACTTTTTAGATCACCTACCAGATCAGCAGGTAAAAGATCAGCTATCAGACCAGGTATTGGGGTATCAGATCAGCTATCAGATCAGGTATCAGCTATTAGATCAGGTTACAGATCAGTTTTCAGTTCAGGTATGGTAAATACTTTAGGAAATAAGTAGGTGTACTATGCGCAAGGCCAAATTAAGTACTAATGTTTTGCTTTTATGTAAAGTAATTTATATCGTTTTAAAATAGTCGAATTGCTTTTTATAGCGACCATTGTTTAAGTCATTATCTTTGCTTATCATCATAAATCCATACTTATCCTTCCAACACTCTCGACAAATTTCATGAAACTTTTCATAACTCATGTCGCTGGCAACATGATCAGTATAAACGTGCTTCATGTTTGTCTCATCTTGTTTAAACATTATAATCACATTTGCGTTGTTTCTTATTAAGTGCTTGGGAATTCTCGTATAAGTTTGGCACAAGTAGAATGAATCAACATCCTTATGTCGTCCCATGCAAAAATATGCTCGTATATTATTTTGCTTCTCGCATGCAACATCATCAAATATCATAATTGAATTAGTTTTCGCCTCGTCAGGAGGAATAACTTTTTCATTATCTGTAAATGTGTTATATCCCATCCCTTTAATTGGTGAAAGTAATCGCCTTAAGTATTCATATTTTGGTTGATAAAGGGATTTTGAGTATAAATAGATGTTTTCAAACTTGAGTCCATTAGGACTTTCTAGCAAGCTAATCATAACATTAGCCTTTCCACAATTTGATGGCCCAACTATTAGAGCACGAATAGAATTTGGTAAGAGAGAGCTATGTTTTATTTTAGATCTGATGTTCGTTGAAGCATCAATATTGCGAATCACAATATTTTTATGTTGTTTAACTAATTGCATTCTTATAACTAATTGCATTTCGAAAATGTTACTTTTATTATAGAAGAAAAAATAAAATAAGATGTTAATACATTATAACAAAACGTTTAGTTATAAAAAACCAGCCGTTGGAAAAGGTTTAGTGAATAGAGTAATAAACTCTCTGCCTGTTGAATTACACCTTCCTGGATATCAGTTTGGTGGACCCGGAACAAAATTACAAAAACGTTTAGATTGCGGTGCCAAAGGAATTAATTTATTAGACGCAGCATGTAAAAATCACGATATTGCTTATTCCAAAACAAATGATTTAAATAGTAGACATCAAGCTCATAAAATTCTTGAAAATAAAGCTTGGGAGCGAGTTATTTCAAAAGGTAGCAGTCTTGCAGAAAAATCGTTTGCATATATGGTTACTAACGCAATGAAAGCCAAAAGAAAATTTGGTATGGGATTGAAGAAGAAGGTGGCAAAAAAGTGAACAAAATGGAAAAAAGCTGTTCATTACATCAATTAAAACTTCAACAAAAATACTGAAGAAGGAAAAACCTCAAGACATTAACTCTGGCATTAGGATTGAACGTAAGACCATCAACAAGTCGTTAAGGGGGAAGAAATCGGAAGTTGTAATACCACGCGTAATTAATGTTCCAAAGTAATTCATGTTCCTACCTTTGGTACCTATTCTTACAGCTCTGAGTGCAATTGGTAGTCTTTTTACTGGTGGAGCAGCTATAGCAAAAGCAATAAATGCTGCAAAGAATGCCAAACAACAACTTGATGAAGCAACTAGACATAATAAAACAATGCAAGCAGTAGCAATGGGGAAAGGTTTATACCTTAAACCATATAAGAAAGTATATGGATTGGTTTGTCAAGAAAAACAAAAACCAAATTTTTCGTAAAGCTGCCCAATAAACCCCTATCTGATGTTGATCTGAGAAACTTTTCAACAAAGATTCCATACTTTACAGGAGTTTTCATGTTGGATACACTACCGAAACGATCGAGAAAAATAGAATGCGGAATCATTAATTTGGATTTATCAAGAGGACCTGGAACCCATTGGGTAGCATATTATAAAAACAATGAACATAAAGAATATTTCGACAGTTTGGGAAATTTACAACCTCCATTAGAACTAGTTAAATATCTGGGCAAAAATATAAAATATAATTACAATCAATATCAAGATTATAATTCATTTAAATGTGGGCATTTATGTCTTCAATTTCTTTACAAAAAAAGTTTAAAAAATAAATAAATACAACTCACAAAGAATTTTTAAAATTTGTTCTGTTTTATTAATAAAAAAGTTTATAAAATATAGTTTTTTACATATTATTCCCACTGTGGGAGTAGTTAGATACTGGCGGTTCTATGGCAATAAAAATTTTCACATTTGGGTAATTAACGTAAAAAATTTTGTAATTTATGGGAAAATTTTAAAATAATGTCAAAGGTGTGAAGTGACGAGGGTACTCGATGGTTTGTAGATGTCGGTCAGTTGATGTACATATTCGTAATTTATTTTCGTTGGCACGCATGCTTTGCACGTATGTTTTTGTTTTAATTGTGAATTGAAGTGTGATTTTGTTTGTTTGTCAAGTGGTTACAGCATTTTTTTATTTTCTTTTGAGCTGGTGACCATGGAAGGTTATTTTAGAAGACCTTATGTATGCTTGTGGGAAATCTATGAATTTTTTTGTTGTTGGATTTATTTAGTTTGATTTTTCTATTTCCTATGTTTAAAGAGTTTGAAGAGAAGAAATAAAATAAGTAATTTATCAGCAACGACCTTACTTGAAGGTTGGAGAAATGGAAGTGTAAGATATTTAGGATTGTCAAAGAGATGCTCATGCATGTGTATTTGTGTATGTTTTTACAATAACTTTAGCGTTGGCAGATGGGTAAGTAGTTGTATATGTATATAAAAAAAAGCGAGTGTGTAAAGTCGAGTACACATCTGGCATTTCTTAGTTATAATCATTTTTTAAAATGTGTGCAACGTCTTTCACGTCATGTTTTTTTTATAGGGAAAGCAATACCACACAACAAGAAAAAATTTCAAAAATGACAAACGTTGGCACTAGTACACACAGTTGCGATGTTACAAAATATCATAGTATGTACTCAGCATTTGTTTTTTTGTAATATTCTTTTTAGCTCATGGAGCTGGAAGGGTATTTATAGAAAGAAATTATGTATGCTGGTGAGATATTAATGTTTTTGTTGTTGGTTTTATTTAGTTTTATTTATGTTTTCTTTTTTTGTGTAAAGAGGCTGACATTTGTCAAACAAACCATGCACACTTAAATACATATATACATACTTACTTACTACATACATATGTATGTATATGTAAATAAATTAATGAACAGCAGTTTTGTATATACATACATATTTATGTTGTAACAATGTAAGAATAGAACGTAATTCGCATAAATTGAAAAAAAATGTGTAAACAGATTTTTATTGTCGCTTTTTCACATTTTTCTTTGTCCTTGTACAAACCATATACAAATAAATAAATGATTGAACAAAATTTTGTATATGTTTTAATCTACATATTTCTTTTAAAGAAATATCGTCAAAATGTGTATGTTGTGTGGAGGAGTTACATGGTTTTGTGCGACTAAAATAAGCTTCTACATGGTTTTTTGCTCACTCTCGGCAAATTAAAAATATCGATTTTTTGGAAGCAATGAAAATGTACTTCCGCCAGAATGACTTTTTTTTCACTGGGATAGATTGAAGAACGTTTTAAATTGGATTTTAAACATTTTACAACACTTTTAATTAATAAAAATATTTTCATTCAATAAGAATTGAAATTACTGAACTTAAGCCCAACTATGAATTATTTCTGATTAAAATTCACTACAGTTCAATTAAAATATCTAAAAAAATTTCTCACTTAATACATCATGGGCACGTGACAAAAATATGTTCACTTGGCAATCACTGTTCACTTGGTTATCACAGTTTCAGAACGCTGGAATAACCAAAATAAAACTGTATAATGCAACAACAAGGAACATAGACCACTACAAAAATACTTACATGCATGTACCGATGGTACATCGAATAAGTAAAAATAATTAATGTGATGATCGTAAAAAGATATGTAAGAATAGTTAAACATACTGAGGTAGAGTAAAATAATTTCGTGCTAACCTAAATAGAAAAATGAAAAAAATTGGAAAAAACAAAAAATTAATAGTGATACTTATAAATGTGTTTACCAAAGGTAAATCAATTGTATACACAACAATCGTTTCTCATATTCCGTTCATTGTACATTTAAGTTAAATAGCTGATGTTAATAAGAATCTCTACCCAAGTAGATAGACTAGGGTGCTGATGAAGTGCGTGGCTGCACAGAAAAGTATCGGTATTTCCCCCAGCTTAAAGTCTAAGTTTAATTTTTCTTCTCTTCTTTAGAAACTCACATTAATTAATAAAAATATTTTCATTCAATAAGAATTTAAATTACTGAACTTAAGCCTAACTATGAATTATTTCTGATTAAGATTACAAAAATTTAAAATTATATAGGAAAAAATGTAAGGCATAAGAAAGAACCTAAGCTTAGAAAAATCTTTACAAGTACTAATAAATTTAGCAATATTAAAGTAAATTCAAATTAACAACCAACTTAAATTACAGGCAACATTGTGGATAATATTGACAATAATAGTATTAGCACCAACCCAAGCCAACATAGTCATTCAACCAATAGTGGAAACTAACGGCTACATAGAAGTTAATAACAATAATTTTAGCATACCAATAGAGTCGGACTTAATTTTACACTATATAGATGTAAAAGAAACAGCATATATTCTTATGCAAATGAGAAACGATTTAAATATTTTAAATACGAATGAACAAATATTTATAAAAAATTAAATAGATGCATTATTAAGTAAGTTAAAAACAATAACACCTAACAACAGACAAAAACGTGGACTGATTAATTTGGTAGGAAATGCGTGGAAATACCTCTTTGGCACTATGGACAACACCGACCGGGAGGACATCACCAATCATTTTAATACAGTTGACACAAACATACATAACTCTATAACGAACTTAAATCAACAAATGAAAATCAACAACCATCTAAATAAAACAATACAGCTTATAAGAGATACTTTAACACAAAACCAAAAGAACACAGTACACTTCCTGGAAGGACTCCACAAATCAGTAAGGGACATCCTTAAAAGGACTATATATCTTGAAAGTTTACTCATTTTGACTACAATAAGAAATCACATAGAACACATACAGAACTACATAACAACAGCAAGAAATGGCATAAGTGATGCTAGCATTTTGACAAAACAAGAAATAGAAGATTATGACATTAATTTAAGTAAAATTAAATATTTAAGAAAAGCAATTCTTGAAAAGAACAATGAATTAATTTTTTAATTTTAATTAAAGTACCCAAAACATTCCAATATGTACAAATAATAACTATAATACCTATACCATATTTAAATAAAGAAATAGAAGCAGAAATCGAATATAAAGAAAACAATTATATAAACGAATGTAAAATATCAAAACATTGTACAATAAAGAAAACATGTAAACTTATAAAGAATGACAATACTGAAATCATAAACATCAATGATCAAACGATTATAGTAAAAAACGCAAAAAAACAATGCAATTACAAGTAGTAACAACAAAACAAAAAATATTTTAAATGGAAATTTTTTAATACAATATAATAATTGCACACTAATGATAGCAAACCAAAAATTTTCAAGCCAAAATAAAATGTATTTAGACAAAATAATCGTTCCAAAATTCCAAAATGTAACATTTAACAGTACACTTACAATGGAAGAAGTTAAACTAACAACTATTCAAAATTTAAAAGAAATAGAAGAAATTAAATATAACAATAAAATTATATCCTACATTATACTACCAGTTGTAGTTATACCTCTAATAATAATATTAATTATTATATTCACCCTTATTCCAGTTGTCGTTATCGACGTCACTTTAACACAATACCAAAAAAATGGGGCTTGTTTACTCGCTCTCAAGAAAAATTTTACGCAACTGTCAATATATTTCCGTTCCCTAAGGTCTAGAAAATAGCATAAACCTGCCAACAGGAGTCAGTTGTTTTCGACAACGGATATACGAGCACCAATTTTCTGGTATTGTGTTAAAGTGATGTCGATGGCGACAACTGGAATAAGGGTGATTATATGATAAATGTAAAACATCAAATAAAAGAATTCAGGAGAATCCTTTATCTTCAGGGGGAGGAGTTACGTATATACTTCCAGAAACTCCCCTCGTAGACATTAATTCAATTATAGCCAAATATAACAAACAAAACTTAAACTAAGTCAATGACACTTTCTTATATATACATATAAAAGCGTCTTTGACACAAGTTCGAAAATGCTGACTTTCATTCAGTTAAATTTAAATTCTTTCATTTGTTTCTGAAATTTGATTCCCCTTCCGTTCTGTTAACAAAAAATTCATTCTTATAATTTTGTTGAAAAAAAAGGGCAACGACAATTAAAACACAAAACTTATGAATCATGAAAAAATAAAACTTGTGTTTAAATTTGTCGTTCAACAAAAAAAGATATCCCAATGACCAAACAAAATCGACATAACGAAATTTTTATGATCGATTTTGCTTGCTAAACATATTGTAAATTGTATGCATATAAATAAGTTTATATTAAGAAAGTTGTATAAAAATAAGAAAAAACCACAAATAAAGTCAGTCTCATATCAGAACTCAAAAAGGCAAAGCCTTTCTTTTTTAATACTTAACTCGCGTGACACGATAAAATCATGACATTTGCACATCTCTACTAAAAACCCTGGTTTTATTAATTTAAGTTTAATTAAATGAATTGGAATTGCATTTTATACTTGTACAATCACAATAATTTTTAAAGTTTTTTCCTACTAAAAATAAATTTCACTTAAAAAAATCTTTAATTTATTGTGCGTCTCTCGGTGTGGAGTGCGCAGTGTACCTTATAAGATACAACCAGTTTTTCTTTAATAAAATGACAAAAAAAAATAAAAAATTTAAAGATGCAAACGCAGTCTTTAATTTTGTGGTTATTTACATATGTATGTACAATATATTTTTTTCATAAAGACTCAAGATCGTGCGAATTTAAGGGTTAACAAAATTATTTTTAACAAATGCCAGAACAGATATTTGCAAATCGGCAAATTAAAAATATCGATTTTTTGGAAGCAATGAAAATGTACTTCCGCCAGAATGACTTTTTTTCACTAGGATAGATTGAAGAACGTTTTAAATTGGATTTTAAAAATTTTACAACACTTTTAAATGATATTGATCCGTCATTCCAATTCAGATGATGAAAGTTTCTTGTTAGCCAATTCGCTTCTCTTTGTTTTGCTATTGATAATCTTCTGAAGTTAAATGGTGGTTTGATAATAAAATTTATGTGCTCCTCATTATTAAAAACAATTGATATTTCTTTTGCAATAAAGATGTTTGAATTAGATTTAAATCCTTGCATATCGATAAAAACTTTATCCCCAATCATCTTATTTTTTATTTACATTATTTTATTCATTTTTAATGCCATTTTACGACTGGAGTATTATCCAGACTGCTGGAAGCTTGCCAAGGTTAAAATGATTCCAAAGCCAGGTAAAGATCTTTCCAAGGCTGAGTCATATAGGCCAATAAGTTTACTGTCAACAATGTCAAAGCTTTTTGAAAAGCTACTCATGACAAAATTGTCTTCAATTTTAACTGATAATGGGTGCATCCCGGACCATCAATTTGGTTTTAGAAGCCAGCATAGCACCATTGAGCAAACGCATAGATTGGTTCAATTTATCAGAAAAACATTTGAGGAATAGAAGTATTTTTCTGCCGTGTTTATTGATGTTTCTCAGGCATTTGATAAAGTGTGGCATGAAGGCCTGATTTTGAAATTGAAGACATACTTACCAATAAACATTCTAAATCTTTTGGAAAGTTACATTGTTGCACGAAAATTTACAGTTGTGGAAGGACACTTTATGAGTATGCCTGAAACTATCTCATCCGGTGTGCCACAGGGGAGTATACTGGGGCCATTTTTATATTTGATTTATACTTGTGATATGCCTGTGAGCAGTAGTATCCACACTTCTACATTTGCCGACGATACCGCCTGCCTTAGTATGCACGAAAACCCTGATGAGGCATCCCGAAAACTCCAGGAACACATTAGCCAGATGGAACTATGGTTAAACTTATAGAGAATTAAGGTAAATGAACAAAAGTGTGTCCATATAACATTTACCTTACGAAGAGATACTTGTTCCCCCATTCGGATTAATAATCAAGTTGTTCCTCAACATTCACATGTGAAATACCTTGGTATACACCTCGATCGACGGCTTACATGGAAACATCACATTGACTATAAGTTAACTCAAATGAAACTAAAATTAACTCAGGTACATTGGCTGATTGGCAGAATTCAACACTCAGCCTAGACTGCAAACTTTTAATATACAAGTCGCTTTTAAAGCCAATATGGTGTTACGGTATCCAGTTATGGGGCACTGCTTCTGCTTCCAATGTAGAGAGAATTCAACGAAGACAAAACAAAATTTTAAGGTTAATATCATCTGCTCCATGGTACATTAAGAATTCAAATATACATCGTGATTTAAATATGCCACTAGTGACTGAAGAAATTGCAAAATACGCAGGCAAATATCTAACTAAACTCGTGTCACATCCTAATCCGCTTGCTCGTAACATCTTGAACTTTACTGGACACATCCGCTTAAAAAAGAGAGATACAAGGGCTCTAATACTAAACACTCCGAATGAAGTTGCTTGAAAAAAAAATTTTTTTTTTGCTTATCACCACTTATGTATTATTTACAACTATCACTTAGTTATGTCTGGCATTGGTCGGGCCTATTAATTATATGTTAGATTTAAGATTTGAACACTTATTGTTAGTTCATATATGAAGATACAATAAATAAAAAAACATGCATAAAAAAAACATTATTTTACGAACTTGACCTTTTAAGGGTATGTATTCTATTATGCGATCGTGGATGAGAATGCAAAAAGCAGATGTATCAGGAGGAATGTTGTCCGTTTCATTTTCAATTTTTATATCAACAGGACCGTTAGAGAGGGCTTCGTTTTGGTGACTGACATCTACTACCACTATCGGCACACTATTTTTAAATTCTTGAGCAGTTAGAAGCGGTTGTGCTTCAATCATGTAGTAGCTTTGTTGAAACCGCAGATACATATCATATAGGATGGCAACCCGACCATTTTTAAATTTTATGTTTAGATCATCATATGGGTACGATTCGGAATTTAAATGCACTTTTAAATTGTTTTGATTACAGTGAACAAAATTATTTTCTTGTTGAAAAGAAATCAACACAAAACGGGGTCGTTCTCTATTTGCAGCCAATTTAACATTCCATATATAGCTAGTTCCTGTATTTAGTTGAGAATTAATGTGACAATCCCAACTGCGAAATGCCATCGGTATAGAAGCACCACTGTTAATAATTTTAGTCATATTCAATTTGCTCAGATCGGATAATTGTACATGTGGAATTCTCCATGAGATGTTTGAGATACTAATTTTTGGTTTGTCAGTAGCAACAGTTGAGTATACGAAAGAAAATTTTTTAGGCTGCTTGTAATCGCTAAATGTCTTGTATGATCAATTTCTATGCCTTTAAGTTCATATCGAATTTCGACAAAAAGATGTGCCACAAAGTTATTTTTTAAGTTTAGATTTAAAAACGAAAATATTTTGCTATTATTATCATCTACAATACTTCCCTCAACATATATGTAGCTTTCGCTGGGTAGCACAGTCTTGATTTTGTATTGAAATTCGAATCTCATCATTATTGTTGAAGGATTGTAGGTATGGTGTATATGTGTGATAGTCCTTTTTAATTATACTCTCGTCTGATTGGAGTTTTTCTAGAACATCTAGTATGTAACTCATTTCTTTGTCAACTTTAAATTGAGAGACTTTAAAAATTTTTTATTTTCTTGCGTCAAATATTTTTTGTGTAATGATCTCTTTAATTGTGGTTTAGTTTGCAGTAGTATTTTATGAGTGTATCTAATTTTATCTTTAGATTGCTTAACGTTGTATATTATCATTATTTGCTAGATCTCAAATGTATTCGTGTTGTAATTTCCTCTCCTCGGAAATTAATTAAATTAGAGTAAGAGAACTTATCTCTCGGCAGTAAACTGGAAAATAGATACGATATCGAGGAATCTCAACAATTTGATACCCTGGGGGGACATTGATCGCAAATTCATGTAATGTGTGTGCTTGTGAGTTATTCGTATATGTGTTAACGACTATACTACATTCAACACGATAGATATTCACCATGAAAATATTGACTGGTAGATCTGAGTAATGGTCTTGATTGGGAGCTAGAATATTCTTATTGAATCCAAAAAGTTTTCCAATTGTGTTATCTTTGCTAAAGTATATGGGATCCTTAGAGCTATTTACTCTAACTTGCATTGTATTGTTATTAGCTTCTTTATCAGTTTTATTTTCCGGACAATACTGCTTATAGTGATGTTTAATATAATCAATTATATCATTCAATTCATAAGATCCTATTGGTATTTTAATTACATGTTCACCAATATGAAATATATTGTTTTAATCATCTACATTGGGAATGCTATTAAATGAATGAAAATCAGTTAGAGCACATTCATATTCACCATCCAAACGAATAGGAGGAAAGTAATTTGCAGATAACTCGGATGAGTTTGAGCTAAGAGTAAGTGTTATTGACATTATGGTTATCTGATTACAAATAAGTGAAATTAAACACAGCACTTTGTATAAAAAAGGAAGTTTATATATAATTATATTTTATTTAATATATTAGATACAAATATAGACTTATATATACACTTAACTACAATTTCATTTTTATTGATCCAAGAATTATGTTGATTGGTAAATCCTAACCATTTAACATATGCCTTCTCGCCTTTAGTTTTAAGAACTTTTTCAACTAGATATGTATTTGGATATCTGGTTTTTGAAAGTTCTTCACCATAGAATCCACCTTTAATAGGGTTACCACGATAGTCTTCTAATATGTACGTAGCTGGATGTGTATTTTGAACTCTTTTAATCTTAAAAATTTCTGTGGTCCAATTTGGTGTATATCCTTTTTCAAAAACATGCTTATATTTACTTATACGCACATGATCTCCCACATTGAACTTTGATAATTTGAATAGTTTTAAGCGATTATATACCGTATTTAATAATTTTTTCTCATTTTTATAGTTAACTTGAATCGGTGGCATTTTTATGGTACGATGAATTTTTTTATTATATGTATTAATCAATTCTTTGTAAATGCTGAGCCAGTTATAAGACCCATTAAAGCTAAACACTTTCCACATCATCCCTTTTAATGTTCTGTTAAATCGTTCTACTATTGATGCTTTCATTCTGCTATATGTTGAGTAGTGATTAATGTTGTATTTATTCATCAATTTTCCAAAGTGTTTATTGAAAAACTCTTTACCGTCATCTGTTTGCAAGTTTTTTGGTATTAGTCCCAGTTGAAAAATATTCTGCATAGCCTGGCTGGTTTCCAATGCAGTCTTTCTTTTCAAGGGTACTGCCCAAGCAAATTTTGAAAATGTATCAATTACAGTCAGCAAAAATCGATAATCTCTATTGTCTGTAGAATAGTTCCCCATTTCAACTAAATCAGCTTGCCAAAGATCATATATTCCTTTCATAACAACTCTTCGACGTGGAAAATGTTTTCGTGCTTGCTTATGTAGTTCATTTGTTAAATTTTGAAGTCATTATTTAACGTATTTAGAATTTGAGGGGATAAGTTGAGTTCAGTGAGAGTTCATTTAAGTACTGTTGACCATCATATTTCTTACGTACCCATAATTTAACTCATTTATCTTTCTAATTTCTTTTTCAAAGAATAATTTCATACTCGAAATTGTTTCCTGAATTTCATTGAGTTTCTGACTTAAACTTATGTTGATTTCATCTCGTACCTCTTCAATTTGACTTTGCAGAAACAATTTATTAACAACGTCGTTATCCTCCATTTTTGATTCTTTTGTTTTGAACGTCAATGTTATTAGTTGTATCCATAACGAAGCCCAGCAGCTCAGGAACATTTTTCACAAAAACTGTGCCACCTGTATCATTAAGATTGTGTCCAAACTTATCGATGGACATGATTTATGTAGATAATTATTATTCTAAAATTTTTGCCTCATATAATTCTTCGATAATTGAGACAATTTCGTTATTGTGATTAGTATGAACTGCAGCTTGTGATGCTAGCAATAGCCTAAGGCGATCTACTAACTCATTAGGATCATCCCAGTATATATAGTTAGGTTTGTATGTGTTTAGTTTCATCAAACCCTCACCCTTGTAAGGACTTTTTATTGGATGTAGTGATCATGAAGTTGATGAGTTCTTTTTACTTTCTTTCTTAAACAATTTACTGATAATATGCCTATATTTATAAGCACTCGTTCCTTTGATTTGTCCATCAGGTCTATATTCTCTTTTGTATGCATTTGTGCTTAATAAAATTTTCTTATAGATATCTAATTCATGTTTATCATAATATTTTGGTGTTTTGTGAAACAGTAAAGAAAATAAACCTGGTGTGAAAGCCCATATTTGATTTCCAATCGCTATCTTATCTTCAGTAAGTTTAATACTACTATTGCCAAACTTCCATTCATTATTAAAATCTTTATGTGGGCCATATAGAGTATCTAATTCGTTTCTGCTTTCCAAGAGTGCTAGGTCAGTATAACTCTTATTATTATCTGAATTGTCTAAAATTTCCAATTGAGAGTAAAAATTATCGTCGTCATCATCATCAGTATCGACATTATCAGCCTTATTTGCGTTTCGATTACTAAGTGAGATATTTTTATTGCATAACGTTTCTTCAACAAGTTTCTTTGGAGTACTTGTCTCTAACTTAACTGATTGTTCGTTGAATGGAAATTTTGAATAATTATAAACTTTCGTTTTAACTTCATCTCTTTCTGCCTTAATACCTCTATTATTATTCTTAGAATTGTTTAAAAATTCTGTTAATGGTTCTAAAATTGTTTTAAGTGTATTTTTGAATTGATTATGTGCATCTGCTTCATCAACTTTTATACTAAGAAATTTTTTCTTTAAAACATTTATTGTCTTTATTAGCTCTTTTAAAACTTTTTCATCCATTTGCAACTGTTAGGCAGCAGATCAGGTATCAGCTATCACATCAGGTATTACTTAACAGATGACTTTTTAGATCAGCTACCAGATCAGCAGGTAAAAGATCAGCTATCAGACCAGGTATTGGGGTATCAGATCAGCTATCAGATCAGGTATCAGCTATTAGATCAGGTTACAGATCAGTTTTCAGTTCAGGTATGGTAAATACTTTAGGAAATAAGTAGGTGTACTATGCGCAAGGCCAAATTAAGTACTAATGTTTTGCTTTTATGTAAAGTAATTTATATCGTTTTAAAATAGTCGAATTGCTTTTTATAGCGACCATTGTTTAAGTCATTATCTTTGCTTATCATCATAAATCCATACTTATCCTTCCAACACTCTCGACAAATTTCATGAAACTTTTCATAACTCATGTCGCTGGTAACATGATCAGTATAAACGTGCTTCATGTTTGTCTCATCTTGTTTAAACATTATAATCACATTTGCGTTGTTTCTTATTAAGTGCTTGGGAATTCTCGTATAAGTTTGGCACAAGTAGAATGAATCAACATCCTTATGTCGTCCCATGCAAAAATATGCTCGTATATTATTTTGCTTCTCGCATGCAACATCATCAAATATCATAATTGAATTAGTTTTCGCCTCGTCAGGAGGAATAACTTTTTCATTATCTGTAAATGTGTTATATCCCATCCCTTTAATTGGTGAAAGTAATCGCCTTAAGTATTCATATTTTGGTTGATAAAGGGATTTTGAGTATAAATAGATGTTTTCAAACTTGAGTCCATTAGGACTTTCTAGCAAGCTAATCATAACATTAGCCTTTCCACAATTTGATGGCCCAACTATTAGAGCACGAATAGAATTTGGTAAGAGAGAGCTATGTTTTATTTTAGATCTGATGTTCGTTGAAGCATCAATATTGCGAATCACAATATTTTTATGTTGTTTAACTAATTGCATTCTTATAACTAATTGCATTTCGTAAATGTTACTTTTATTATAGAAGAAAAAATAAAATAAGATGTTAATACATTATAACAAAACGTTTAGTTATAAAAAACCAGCCGTTGGAAAAGGTTTAGTGAATAGAGTAATAAACTCTCTGCCTGTTGAATTACAGCTTCCTGGATATCAGTTTGGTGGACCCGGAACAAAATTACAAAAACGTTTAGATTGCGGTGCCAAAGGAATTAATTTATTAGACGCAGCATGTAAAAATCACGATATTGCTTATTCCAAAACAAATGATTTAAATAGTAGACATCAAGCTCATAAAATTCTTGAAAATAAAGCTTGGGAGCGAGTTATTTCAAAAGGTAGCAGTCTTGCAGAAAAATCGTTTGCATATATGGTTACTAACGCAATGAAAGCCAAAAGAAAATTTGGTATGGGATTGAAGAAGAAGGTGGCAAAAAAGTGAACAAAATGGAAAAAAGCTGTTCAGTACATCAATTAAAACTGCAACAAAAATACTGAAGAAGGAAAAACCTCAAGACATTAACTCTGGCATTAGGATTGAACGTAAGACCATCAACAAGTCGTTAAGGGGGAAGAAATCGGAAGTTGTAATACCACGCGTAATTAATGTTCCAAAGTAATTCATGTTCCTACCTTTGGTACCTATTCTTACAGCTCTGAGTGCAATTGGTAGTCTTTTTACTGGTGGAGCAGCTATAGCAAAAGCAATAAATGCTGCAAAGAATGCCAAACAACAACTTGATGAAGCAACTAGACATAATAAAACAATGCAAGCAGTAGCAATGGGGAAAGGTTTATACCTTAAACCATATAAGAAAGTATATGGATTGGTTTGTCAAGAAAAACAAAAACCAAATTTTTCGTAAAGCTGCCCAATAAACCCCTATCTGATGTTGATCTGAGAAACTTTTCAACAAACATTCCATACTTTAGAGGAGTTTTCATGTTGGATACACTACCCAAACGATCGAGAAAAATAGAATGCGGAATCATTAATTTGGATTTATCAAGAGGACCTGGAACCCATTGGGTAGCATATTATAAAAACAATGAACATAAAGAATATTTCGACAGTTTGGGAAATTTACAACCTCCATTAGAACTAGTTAAATATCTGGGCAAAAATATAAAATATAATTACAATCAATATCAAGATTATAATTCATTTAAATGTGGACATTTATGTCTTCAATTTCTTTACAAAAAAAGTTTAAAAAATAAATAAATAAATAAATACAACTCACAAAGAATTTTTAAAATTTGTTCTGTTTTATTAATAAAAAAGTTTATAAAATATAGTTTTTTACATATTATTCCCACTTTGGGAGTAGTTAGATACTGGCGGTTCTATGGCAATAAAAAGTTTCACATTTGGGTAATTAACGTAAAAAATTTTGTAATTTATGGGAAAATTTTAAAATAATGTCAAAGGTGTGAAGTGACGAGGGTACTCGATGGTTTGTAGATGTCGGTCAGTTGATGTACATATTCGTAATTTATTTTCGTTGGCACGCATGCTTTGCACGTATGTTTTTGTTTTAATTTTGAATTGAAGTGTGATTTTGTTTGTTTGTCAAGTGGTTGAAGCATTTTTTTATTTTCTTTTGAGCTGGTGACCATGGAAGGTTATTTTAGAAGATCTTATGTATGCTTGTGGGAAATCTATGAATTTTTTTGTTGTTGGATTTATTTAGTTTGATTTTCCTATTTCCTATGTTTAAAGAGTTTGAAGAGAAGAAATAAAATAAGTAATTTATCAGCAACGACCTTACTTGAAGGTTGGAGAAATGGAAGTGTAAGATATTTAGGATTGTCAAAGAGATGCTCATGCATGTGTATTTGTGTATGTTTTTACAATAACTTTAGCGTTGGCAGATGGGTAAGTAGTCTTATATGTATATAAAAAAATCCGAGTGTGTAAAGTCGAGTACACATCTGGCATTTCTTGTGTTATAATCATTTTTTAAAATGTGTGCAACGTCTTTCACGTTATGTTTTTTATATGGAAAGCAATACCACACAACAAGAAAAAATTTCAAAAATGACAAACGTTGGCACTATTACACACAGTTGCGATGTTACAAAATATCATAGTATGTACTCAGCATTTGTTTTTTTGCAATATTCTTTTTAGCTGATGGAGCACACAGTTGCGATGTTACAAAATATCATAAGTATGTACTCAGCATTTGTTTTTTTGCAATATTCTTTTTAGCTGATGGAGCTGGAAAGGTATTTATAGAAAGAAATTTTGTATGCTGGTGAGATATTAATGTTTTTGTTGTTGGTTTTATTTAGTTTTATTTATTTATTTTTTTTTTTTGTGCAAAGAGGCTGACATTTGTCAAACAAACCATGCACACTTATATACATACACTTATATACATACTTACTTACTACATACATATGTATGTATATGTAAGTAAATTAATGAACAGCAGGTTTGTACATACATACATATGCATGTTGTAACAATGTAAGAATAGAACGTAATTCGTATAAATTGAGAAAAAATGTGTAAACAGATTTTTATTGTCGCTTTTTCACATTTGTCTTTGTCCGTGTACAAACCATATACATATAAATAAATGATTGAACAAAATTTTGTATATTTTTTAATCTACATATTTATTTTAAGGAAATATCGTAAATATGTGTATGTTGTAACAATGTAAGAATAGAAAATTAAAATAAATTATTTAGTTATTTTCCTGATAAAGAAAATATGCATTTCTTAAGGCACAAACTCCATAATTGTAAAAGCTGCAGTAAAAATATTTCGGATATTTAAAATGTATTTGCTTAAAGTTGTTGCAACCAAAATCCTCGATGTTGAAAACTCTAAGTTGAATTAGTTTTTCAAACCATTTCTTCTTTTCCACACCCTTAACATCCCAGTAAAAAAAGACTCCAAAAAAGTCATGAAAATGTAGAGTTTACGATGCGGAAGTAGTGCAAATTTCGATCCGATCTAATGATTTTTACATAGGGTTGTCATTGCAAGAAGTTCTCTTTTTCGATGCCTGGTCACTGAATTGGAAGCGATATTAAGAAAAATTCCCTTTTTTGTGTTCTATGATAATATTTTCATCTAGGAAAAAGGGTAAATAGTTGCCTTTTTTAACAATTCGTTTCTTTTTATACGAATTTAAGCCCGAAACAGTGTTTTCATGTAAATTTAAGCAAATAACTTTTAAATTTTAGACTAAAAATAACTCATAAATTTCTTTAAAAAAATAAATTTTTTTTTAAATTTTGGTGAGTATTTTCTAACACTATGGAGGAGTTACATGGTTTTGTGTGACTAAAATAAGCTTCTACATGGTTTTTTGCTCACTCTCGGCAAATTAAAAATATCGATTTTTTGGAAGCAATGAAAATGTACTTCCGCCAGAATGACTTTTTTTCACTGGGATAGATTGAAGAACGTTTTAAATTGGATTTTAAAAATTTTACAACACTTTTAAATGATATTGATCCGTCATTCCAATTCAGATGATGAAAGTTTCTTGTTAGCCAATTCGCTTCTCTTTGTTTTGCTATTGATAATCTTCTGAAGTTAAATGGTGGTTTGATAATAAAATTTATGTGCTCCTCATTATTAAAAACAATTGATATTTCTTTTGCAATAAAGATGTTTGAATTAGATTTAAATCCTTGCATATCGATAAAAACTTTATCCCCAATCATCTTATTTTTTATTTACATTATTTTACGAACTTGACCTTTTAAGGGTATGTATTCTATTATGCGATCGTGGATGAGAATGCAAAAAGCAGATGTATCAGGAGGAATGTTGTCCGTTTCATTTTCAATTTTTATATCAACAGGACCGTTAGAGAGGGCTTCGTTTTGGTGACTGACATCTACTACCACTATCGGCACACTATTTTTAAATTCTTGAGCAGTTAGAAGCGGTTGTGCTTCAATCATGTAGTAGCTTTGTTGAAACCGCAGATACATATCATATAGGATGGCAACCCGACCATTTTTAAATTTTATATTTAGATCATCATATAGGTACGATTCGGAATTTAAATGCACTTTTAAATTGTTTTGATTACAGTGAACAAAATTATTTTCTTGTTGAAAAGAAATCAACACAAAACGGGGTCGTTCTCTATTTGCAGCCAATTTAACATTCCATATATAGCTAGTTCCTGTATTTAGTTGAGAATTAATGTGACAATCCCAACTGCGAAATACCATCGGTATAGTAGCACCACTGTTAATAATTTTAGTCATATTCAATTTGCTCAGATCGGATAATTGTACATGTGGAATTCTCCATGAGATGTTTGAGATACTAATTTTTGGTTTGTCAGTAGCAACAGTTGAGTATACGAAAGAAAATTTTTTAGGCTGCTTGTAATCGCTAAATGTCTTGTATGATCAATTTCTATGCCATTAAGTTCATATCGAATTTCGTCAAAAAGATGTGCCACAAAGTTATTTTTTAAGTTTAGATTTAAAAACGAAAATATTTTGCTATTATTATCATCTACAATACTTCCCTCAACATATATGTAGCTTTCGCTGGGTAGCACAGTCTTGATTTTGTATTGAAATTCGAATCTCATCATTATTGTTGAAGGATTGTAGGTATGGTGTATATGTGTGATAGTCCTTTTTAATTATACTCTCGTCTGATTGGAGTTTTTCTAGAACATCTAGTATGTAACTCATTTCTTTGTCAACTTTAAATTGAGAGACTTTAAAAATTTTTTATTTTCTTGCGTCAAATATTTTTTGTGTAATGATCTCTTTAATTGTGGTTTAGTTTGCAGTAGTATTTTATGAGTGTATCTAATTTTATCTTTAGATTGCTTAACGTTGTATATTATCATTATTTGCTAGATCTCAAATGTATTCGTGTTGTAATTTCCTCTCCTCGGAAATTAATTAAATTAGAGTAAGAGAACTTATCTCTCGGCAGTAAACTGGAAAATAGATACGATATCGAGGAATCTCAACAATTTGATACCCTGGGGGGACATTGATCGCAAATTCATTCAACACGCAAGATATTCACGATGAAAATATTGACGGGTAGATCTGAGTAATGGTCTTGATTGGGAGCTAGAATTTTCTTATTGAATCCAAAAAGTTTTCCAATTGTGTTATCTTTGTTAAAGTATATGGGATCCTTAGAGCTATTTACTCTAACTTGCATTGTATTGTTATTATCTTCTTTATCAGTTTTTTTTTCCGGACAATACTGCTTATAGTGATGTTTAATATAATCAATTATATCATTCAATTCATAAGATCCTATTGGTATTTTAATTACATGTTCACCAATATGGAATATATTGTTATAATCATCTACATTGGGAATGCTATTAAATGAATGAAAATCAGTTAGAGCACATTCATATTCACCATCCAAACGAATAGGAGGAAAGTAATTTGCCGATAACTCGGATGAGTTTGAGCTAAGAGTAAGTGTTATTGACATTATGGTTATCTGATTACAAATAAGTGAAATTAAACACACCACTTTGTATAAAAAAGGAAGTTTATATATAATTATATTTTATTTAATATATTAGATACAAATATAGACTTATATATACACTTAACTACAATTTCATTTTTATTGATCCAAGAATTATGTTGATTGGTAAATCCTAACCATTTAACATATGCCTTCTCGCCTTTAGTTTTAAGAACTTTTTCAACTAGATATGTATTTGGATATCTGGTTTTTGAAAGTTCTTCACCATAGAATCCACCTTTAATAGGGTTTCCACGATAGTCTTCTAATATGTACGTAGCTGGATGTGTATTTTGAACTCTTTTAATCTTAAAAATTTCTGTGGTCCAATTTGGTGTATATCCTTTTTCAAAAACATGCTTATATTTACTTATACGCACATGATCTCCCACATTGAACTTTGATAATTTGAATAGTTTTAAGCGATTATATACCGTATTTAATAATTTTTTCTCATTTTTATAGTTAACTTGAATCGGTGGCATTTTTATGGTACGATGAATTTTTTTATTATATGTATTAATCAATTCTTTGTAAATGCTGAGCCAGTTATAAGACCCATTAAAGCTAAACACTTTCCACATCATCCCTTTTAATGTTCTGTTAAATCGTTCTACTATTGATGCTTTCATTCTGCTATATGTTGAGTAGTGATTAATGTTGTATTTATTCATCAATTTTCCAAAGTGTTTATTGAAAAACTCTTTACCGTCATCTGTTTGCAAGTTTTTTGGTATTAGTCCCAGTTGAAAAATATTCTGCATAGCCTGGCTTGTTTCCAATGCAGTCTTTCTTTTCAAGGGTACTGCCCAAGCAAATTTTGAAAATGTATCAATTACAGTCAGCAAAAATCGATAATCTCTATTGTCTGTAGAATAGTTCCCCATTTCAACTAAATCAGCTTGCCAAAGATCATCTATTCCTTTCATAACAACTTTTCGACGTGGAAAATGTTTTCGTGCTTGCTGATGTAGTTCATTTGTTAAATTTTGAAGTCATTATTTAACGTATTTAGAATTTGAGGGGATAAGTTGAGTTCAGTGAGAGTTCATTTAAGTACTGTTGACCATCATATTTCTTACATACCCATAATTTAACTCATTTATCTTTCTAATTTCTTTTTCAAAGAATAATTTCTTACTCGAAATTGTTTCCTGAATTTCATTGAGTTTCTGACTTAAACTTATGTTGATTTCATCTCGTACCTCTTCAATTTGACTTTGCAGAAACAATTTATTAACAACGTCGTTATCCTCCATTTTTGATTCTTTTGTTTTGAACGTCAATGTTATTAGTTTTATCCATAACGAAGCCCAGCAGCTCAGGAACATTTTTCACAAAAACTGTGCCACCTGTATCATTAAGATTGTGTCCAAACTTATCGATGGACATGATTTATGTAGATAATTATTATTCTATAATTTTTGCCTCATATAATTCTTCAATAATTGAGACAATTTCGTTATTGTGATTAGTATGACCTGCAGCTTGTGATGCTAGCAATAGCCTAAGGCGATCTACTAACTCATTAGGATCATCCCAGTATATATAGTTAGGTTTGTATGTGTTTAGTTTCATCAAACCCTCAACCTTGTAAGGACTTTTTATTGGATGTAGTGATCATGAAGTTGATGAGTTCTTTTCACTTTCTTTCTTAAACAATTTACTGATAATATGCTTATATTTATAAGCTCTCGTTCCTTTGATTTGTCCATCAAGTCTATATTCTCTTTTGTATGCATTTGTGCTTAATAAAATTTTCTTATAGATATCTAATTCATGTTTATCATAGTATTTTGGTGTTTTGTGAAACAGTAAAGAAAATAAACCTGGTGTGAAAGCCCATATTTGATTTCCAATCGCTATCTTATCTTCAGTAAGTTTAATACTACTATTGCCAAACTTCCATTCATTATTAAAATCTTTATGTGGGCCATATAGAGTATCTAATTCGTTTCTGCTTTCCAAGAGTGCTAGGTCAGTATAACTCTTATTATTATCTGAATTGTCTAAAGTTTCCAATTGAGAGTAAAAATTATCGTCGTCATCATCATCAGTATCGACATTATCAGCCTTATTTGCGTTTCGATTACTAAGTGAGATATTTTTATTGCATAACGTTTCTTCAACAAGTTTCTTTGGAGTACTTGTCTCTAACTTAACTGATTGTTCGTTGAATGGAAATTTTGAATTTTTATAAACTTTCGTTTTAAATCCATCTCTTTCTTCTTTAATACTTATATTATTACTTTTAGAATTGTTTACAAATTCTGTTAATGGTTCTATTATTGGTTTAAATGTATCTTTGAATTGCTTATGTGCATCTGCTTCATCAACTTTTATACTACGAAATTTTTTTTTAAAACATTTATTGTCTTTATTAGCTCTTTTAAAACTTCTTCATCCATTTGCAACTGTTAGGCAGCAGATCAGGTATCAGCTATCAGATCAGGTATTACTTAACAGATGACTTTTTAGATCAGCTATCAGCTATTAGATCAGGTATAAGATCAGCTATCAGACCAGTTATTGGGGTATCAGATAAGCTATCAGATCAGGTATCAGCTATTAGATCAGGTTACAGATCAGTTTTCAGTTCAGGTATGGTAAATACTTTAGGAAATAAGTAGGTGTACTATGCGCAAGGCCAAATTAAGTACTAATGTTTTGCTTTTATGTAAAGTAATTTATATCGTTATAAAATAGTCGAATTGCTTTCTATAGCGACCATTGTTTAAGTCATTATCTTTGCTTATCATCAAAAATCAATATTTATCCTTCCAACACTCTCGACAAATTTCATGAACCTTTTCATAACTCATGTCGCTGGCAACATTATCAGTATAAACGTGGTTCATGTTTGTCTCATCTTGTTTAAACATTATAATCACATTTGCGTTGTTTCTTATTAAGTGCTTGGGAATTCTCGTATAAGTTTGGCACAAGTAGAATGAATCAACATCCTTATGTCGTCCCATGCAAAAATATGCTCGTATATTATTTTGCTTCTCGCATGCAACATCATCAAATATCATAATTGAATTAGTTTTCGCCTCGTCAGGAGGAATAACTTTTTCATTATCTGTAAATGTGTTATATACCATCCCTTTAATTGGTGAAAGTAATCGCCTTAAGTATTCATATTTTGGTTGATAAAGGGATTTTGAGTATAAATAGATGTTTTCAAACTTGAGTCCATTAGGACTTTCTAGCAAGCTAATCATAACATTAGTCTTTCCACAATTTGATGGTCCAACTATTAGAGCACGAAAAGAATTTGGTAAGCGAGAGCTATGTTTTATTTTAGATCTGATGTTCGTTGAAGCATCAATATTGCGAATCACAATATTTTTATGTTGTTTAACTAATTGCATTCTTATAACTAATTGCATTTCGTAAATGTTACTTTTATTATAGAAGAAAAAATAAAATAAGATGTTAATACATTATAACAAAACGTTTAGTTATAAAAAACTAGCCGTTGGAAAAGGTTTAGTGAATAGAGTAATAAACTCTCTGCCTGTTGAATTACACCTTCCTGGATATCAGTTTGGTGGACCCGGAACAAAATACAAAAACGTTTAGATTGCGGTGCCAAAGGAATTAATTTATTAGACGCAGCATGTAAAAATCACGATATTGCTTATTCAAAAACAAATGATTTAAATAGTAGACATCAAGCTCATAAAATTCTTGAAAATAAAGCTTGGGAGCGAGTTATTTCAAAAGATAGCAGTCTTGCAGAAAAATCGTTTGCGTATATGGTTACTAACGCAATGAAAGCCAAAAGAAAATTTGGTATGGGATTGAAGAAGAAGGTGGCAAAAAAGTGAACAAAATGGAAAAAAGCTGTTCAGTACATCAATTAAAACTGCAACAAAAATACTGAAGAAGGAAAAACCTCAAGACATTAACTCTGGCATTAGGATTGAACGTAAGACCATCAACAAGTCGTTAAGGGGGAAGAAATCGGAAGTTGTAATACCACGCGTAATTAATGTTCCAAAGTAATTCATGTTCCTACCTTTGGTACCTATTCTTACAGCTCTGAGTGCAATTGGTAGTCTTTCTACTGGTGGAGCAGCTATAGCAAAAGCAATAAATGCTGCAAAGAATGCCAAACAACAACTTGATGAAGCAATTAGACATAATAAAACAATGCAAGCAGCAGCAATGGGGAAAGGTTTATACCTTAAACCATATAAGAAAGTATATGGATTGATTTGTCAAGAAAAACAAAAACCAAAGCTGCCCAATAAACCCCTATCTGATGTTGATCTGAGAAACTTTTCAACAAACATTCCATACTTTAGAGGAGTTTTCATGTTGGATACACTACCCAAACGATCGAGAAAAATAGAATGCGGAATCATTAATTTGGATTTATCAAGAGGACCTGGAACCCATTGGGTAGCATATTATAAAAACAATGAACATAAAGAATATTTCGACAGTTTGGGAAATTTACAACCTCCATTAGAACTAGTTAAATATCTGGGCAAAAATATAAAATATAATTACAATCAATATCAAGATTATAATTCATTTAAATGTGGACATTTATGTCTTCAATTTCTTTACAAAAAAAGTTTAAAAAATAAATAAATAAATAAATACAACTCACAAAGAATTTTTAAAATTTGTTCTGTTTTATTAATAAAAAAGTTTATAAAATATAGTTTTTTACATATTATTCCCACTGTGGGAGTAGTTAGATACTGGCGGTTCTATGGCAATAAAAATTTTCACATTTGGGTAATTAACGTAAAAAATTTTGTAATTTATGGGAAAATTTTAAAATAATGTCAAAGGTGTGAAGTGACGAGGGTACTCGATGGTTTGTAGATGTCGGTCAGTTGATGTACATATTCGTAATTTATTTTCGTTGGCACGCATGCTTTGCACGAATGTTTTTGTTTTAATTTTGAATTGAAGTGTGATTTTGTTTGTTTGTCAAGTGGTTGAAGCATTTTTTTATTTTCTTTTGAGCTGGTGACCATGGAAGGTTATTTTAGAAGATCTTATGTATGCTTGTGGGAAATCTATGAATGTTTTTGTTGTTGGATTTATTTAGTTTGATTTTCCTATTTCCTATGTTTAAAGAGTTTGAAGAGAAGAAATAAAATAAGTAATTTATCAGCAACGACCTTACTTGAAGGTTGGAGAAATGGAAGTGTAAGATATTTAGGATTGTCAAAGAGATGCTCATGCATGTGTATTTGTGTATGTTTTTACAATAACTTTAGCGTTGGCAGATGGGTAAGTAGTCGTATATGTATATAAAAAAAAGCGAGTGTGTAAAGTCGAGTACACATCTGGCATTTCTTGTGTTATAATCATTTTTTAAAATGTGTGCAACGTCTTTCACGTTATGTTTTTTTTATAGGGAAAGCAATACCACACAACAAGAAAAAATTTCAAAAATGACAAACGTTGGCACTAGTACACACAGTTGCGATGTTACAAAATATCATAGTATGTACTCAGCATTTGTTTTTTTGCAATATTCTTTTTAGCTGATGGAGCTGGAAAGGTATTTATAGAAAGAAATTATGTATGCTGGTGAGATATTAATGTTTTTGTTGTTGGTTTTATTTAGTTTTATTTATTTTTTGTTTTTTTTTGTGCAAAGAGGCTGACATTTGTCAAACAAACCATGCACACTTATATACATACTTACTTACTACATACATATGTATGTATATGTAAGTAAATTAATGAACAGCAGTTTTGTACATACATACATATGTATGTTGTAACAATGTAAGAATAGAACGTAATTCGTATAAATTGAGAAAAAATTTGTAAACAGATTTTTATTGTCGCTTTTTCACATTTGTCTTTGTCCGTGTACAAACCATATACATTTAAATAAATGATTGAACAAAATTTTGTATATTCTTAAATCTACATATTTATTTTAAGGAAATATCGTAAATATGTGTATGTTGTAACAATGTAAGAATAGAAAATTAAAATAAATTATTTAGTTATTTTCCTGATAAAGAAAATATGCATTTCTTAAGGCACAAACTCCATAATTGTAAAAGCTGCAGTAAAAATATTTCGGATATTTAAAATGTATTTGCTTAAAGTTGATGCAACCAAAATCCTCGATGTTGAAAACTCTAAGTTGAATTAGTTTTTCAAACCATTTCTTCTTTTCCACACCCTTAACATCCCAGTAAAAAAAGACTCCAAAAAAGTCATGAAAATGTAGAGTTTACGATGCGGAAGTAGTGCAAATTTCGATCCGATCTAATGATTTTTACATAGGGTTGTCATTGCAAGAAGTTCTCTTTTTCGATGCCTGATCACTGAATTGGAAGCGATATTAAGAAAAATTCCCTTTTTTGTGTTCTATGATAATATTTTCATCTAGGAAAAAGGGTAAATAGTTGCCTTTTTTAACAATTCGTTTCTTTTTATACGAATTTAAGCCCGAAACAGTGTTTTCATGTAAATTTAAGCAAATAACTTTTAAATTTTAGACTAAAAATAACTCATAAATTTCTTTAAAAAAATAAATTTTTTTTTAAATTTTGGTGAGTATTTTCTAACACTATGGAGGAGTTACATGGTTTTGTGTGACTAAAATAAGCTTCTACATGGTTTTTTGCTCACTCTCGGCAAATTAAAAATATCGATTTTTTGGAAGCAATGAAAATGTACTTCCGCCAGAATGACTTTTTTTACTGGGATAGATTGAAGAACGTTTTAAATTGGATTTTAAAAATTTTACAACACTTTTAAATGATATTGTTCCGTCATTCCAATTCAGATGATGAAAGTTTCTTGTTAGCCAATTCGCTTCTCTTTGTTTTGCTATTGATAATCTTCTGAAGTTAAATGGTGGTTTGATAATAAAATTTATGTGCTCCTCATTATTAAAAACAATTGATATTTCTTTTGCAATAAAGATGTTTGAATTAGATTTAAATCCTTGCATATCGATAAAAACTTTATCCCCAATCATCTTATTTTTTATTTACATTATTTTATTCATTTTTAATGCCATTTTACGACTGGAGTATTATCCAGACTGCTGGAAGCTTGCCAAGGTTAAAATGATTCCAAAGCCAGGTAAAGATCTTTTCAAGGCTGAGTCATATAGGCCAATAAGTTTACTGTCAACAATGTCAAAGCTTTTTGAAAAGCTGCTCATGACAAAATTGTCTTCAATTTTAACTGATAATGGGTGCATCCTGGACCATCAATTTGGTTTTAGAAGCCAGCATAGCACCATTGAGCAAACGCATAGATTGGTTCAATTTATCATAAAAACATTTGAGGAAAAGAAGTATTGTTCTGCCGTGTTTATTGATGTTTCTCAGGCATTTGATAAAGTGTGGCATGAAGGCCTGATTTTGAAATTGAAGACATATTTACCAATAAACATTCTAAATCTTTTGGAAAGTTACATTGTTGCACGAAAATTTACAGTTGTGGAAGGACACTTTATGAGTATGCCTGAAACTATCTGATCCGGTGTGCCACAGGGGAGTATACTGGGGCCATTTTTATATTTGATTTATACTTGTGATATGCCTGTGAGCAGTAGTATCCACACTTCTACATTTGCAGACGATACCGCCTGCCTTAGTATGCACGAAAACCCTGATGAGGCATCCCGAAAACTCCAGGAACACATTAGCCAGATGGAACTATGGTTAAACTTATGGAGAATTAAGGTAAATGAACAAAAGTGTGTCCATATAACATTTACCTTACGAAGAGATACTTGTTCCCCCATTCGGATTAATAATCAAGTTGTTCCTCAACATTCACATGTGAAATACCTTGGTATACACCTCGATCGACGGCTTACATGGAAACATCACATTGACTATAAGTTAACTCAAATGAAACTAAAATTAACTCAGGTACATTGGCTGATTGGCTGAAATTCAACACTCAGCCTAGACTGCAAACTTTTAATATACAAGTCGCTTTTAAAGCCAATATGGTGTTACGGTATCCAGTTATGGGGCACTGCTTCTGCTTCCAATGTAGAGAGAATTCAACGAAGACAAAACAAAATTTTAATGTTAATATCATCTGCTCCATGGTACATTAAGAATTCAAATATACATCGTGATTTAAATATGCCACTAGTGACTGAAGAAATTGCAAAATACGCAGGCAAATATCTAACTAAACTCGTGTCACATCCTAATCCGCTTGCTCGTAACATCTTGAACTTTACTGGACACATCCGCTTAAAAAAGAGAGATACAAGGGCTCTAATACTAAACACTCCGAATGAAGTTGCTTGAAAAAAATTTTTTTTTTGCTTATCACCACTTATGTATTATTTACAACTATCACTTAGTTATGTCTGGCATTGGTCGGGCCTATTAATTATATGTTAGATTTAAGATTTGAACACTTATTGTTAGTTCATATATGAAGATACAATAAATAAAAAAACATGCATAAAAAAAAACATTATTTTACGAACTTGACCTTTTAAGGGTATGTATTCTATTATGCGATCGTGGATGAGAATGCAAAAAGCAGATGTATCAGGAGCAATGTTGTCCGTTTCATTTTCAATTTTTATATCAACAGGACCGTTAGAGAGGGCTTCGTTTTGGTGACTGACATCTACTACCACTATCGGCACACTATTTTTAAATTCTTGAGCAGTTAGAAGCGGTTTTGATTCAATCATGTAGTAGCTTTGTTGAAACCGCAGATACATATCATATAGGATGGCAACCCGACCATTTTTAAATTTTATATTTAGATCATCATATAGGTACGATTCGGAATTTAAATGCACTTTTAAATTGTTTTGATTACAGTGAACAAAATTATTTTCTTGTTGAAAAGAAATCAACACAAAACGGGGTCGTTCTCTATTTGCAGCCAATTTAACATTCCATATATAGCTAGTTCCTGTATTTAGTTGAGAATTAATGTGACAATCCCAACTGCGAAATACCATCGGTATAGTAGCACCACTGTTAATAATTTTAGTCATATTCAATTTGCTCAGATCGGATAATTGTACATGTGGAATTCTCCATGAGATCTTTGAGATACTAATTTTTGGTTTGTCAGTAGCAACAGTTGAGTATACGAAAGAAAATTTTTTAGGCTGCTTGTAATCGCTAAATGTCTTGTATGATCAATTTCTATGCCATTAAGTTCATATCGAATTTCGTCAAAAAGATGTGCCACAAAGTTATTTTTTAAGTTTAGATTTAAAAACGAAAATATTTTGCTATTATTATCATCTACAATACTTCCCTCAACATATATGTAGCTTTCGCTGGGTAGCACAGTCTTGATTTTGTATTGAAATTCGAATCTCATCATTATTGTTGAAGGATTGTAGGTATGGTGTATATGTGTGATAGTCCTTTTTAATTATACTCTCGTCTGATTGGAGTTTTTCTAGAACATCTAGTATGTAACTCATTTCTTTGTCAACTTTAAATTGAGAGACTTTAAAAATTTTTTATTTTCTTGCGTCAAATATTTTTTGTGTAATGATCTCTTTAATTGTGGTTTAGTTTGCAGTAGTATTTTATGAGTGTATCTAATTTTATCTTTAGATTGCTTAACGTTGTATATTATCATTATTTGCTAGATCTCAAATGTATTCGTGTTGTAATTTCCTCTCCTCGGAAATTAATTAAATTAGAGTAAGAGAACTTATCTCTCGGCAGTAAACTGGAAAATAGATACGATATCGAGGAATCTCAACAATTTGATACCCTGGGGGGACATTGATCGCAAAATCATGTAATGTGTGTGCTTGTGAGTTATTCGTATATGTGTTAACGACTATACTACATTCAACACGATAGATATTCACCATGAAAATATTGACTGGTAGATCTGAGTAATGGTCTTGATTGGGAGCTAGAATATTCTTATTGAATCCAAAAAGTTTTCCAATTGTGTTATCTTTGCTGAAGTATATGGGATCCTTAGAGCTATTTACTCTAACTTGCATTGCATTGTTATTAGCTTCTTTATCAGTTTTATTTTCCGGACAATACTGCTTATAGTGATGTTTAATATAATCAATTATATCATACAATTCATAAGATCCTATTGGTATTTTAATTACATGTTCACCAATATGAAATATATTGTTATAATCATCTACATTGGGAATGCTATTAAATGAATGAAAATCAGTTAGAGCACATTCATATTCACCACCCAAACGAATAGGAGGAAAGTAATTTGCAGATAACTCGGATGAGTTTGAGCTAAGAGTAAGTGTTATTGACATTATGGTTATCTGATTACAAATAAGTGAAATTAAACACAGCACTTTGTATAAAAAAGGAAGTTTATATATAATTATATTTTATTTAATATATTAGATACAAATATAGACTTATATATACACTTAACTACAATTTCATTTTTATTGATCCAAGAATTATGTTGATTGGTAAATCCTAACCATTTAACATATGCCTTCTCGCCTTTAGTTTTAAGAACTTTTTCAACTAGATATGTATTTGGATATCTGGTTTTTGAAAGTTCTTCACCATAGAATCCACCTTTAATAGGGTTACCACGATAGTCTTCTAATATGTACGTAGCTGGATGTGTATTTTGAACTTTTTTAATCTTAAAAATTTCTGTGGTCCAATTTGGTGTATATCCTTTTTCAAAAACATGTTTATATTTACTTCTACGCACATGATCTCCCACATTGAACTTTGATAATTTGAATAGTTTTAAGCGATTATATACCGTATTTAATAATTTTTTCTCATTTTTATAGTTACCTTGAATCGGTGGCATTTTTATGGTACGATGAATTTTTTTATTATATGTATTAATCAAGTCTTTGTAAATGTCGAGCCAATTATAAGACCCATTAAAGCTAAACTCTTTCCACATCATCTCTTTTAATGTTCTGTTAAATCGTTCTACTATTGATGCTTTCATTCTGCTATATGTTTAGTAGTGATTAATGTTGTATTTATTCATCAATTTTCCAAAGTGTTTATTGAAAACCACTTTACCGTCATCTGTTTGCAAGTTTTTTGGTGTTAGTCCTAGTTGAAAAATATTCTGCATAGCCTGACTTGTTTCCAATGCAGTCTTTCTTTTCAAGGGTACTGCCCAAGCAAATTTTGAAAATGTATCAATTAAAGTCAGCAAAAATCGATAATCTCTATTGTCTGTAGAAAAGTTCCCCATTTCAACTAAATCAGCTTGCCAAAGATCATCTATTCCTTTCATAACAACTCTTCGACGTGGAAAATGTTTTCGTGCTTGCTTATGTAGTTCATTTGTTAAATTTCTTTTTGATGTCATTATTTAACGTATTTAGAATTTGAGGGGATAAGTTGAGTTCAGTGAGAGTTCATTTAAGTACTGTCGACCATCATATTTCTTACATACCCATAAATGAATTCATTTATCTTTCTAATTTCTTTTTCAAAGAATAATTTCATACTCCAAATTGTTTCCTGAATTTCATTGAGTTTCTGACTTAAACTTATGTTGATTTCATCTCGTACCTCTTCAATTTGACTTTGCAGAAACAATTTATTAACAACGTCGTTATCCTCCATTTTTGATTCTTTTGTTTTGAACGTCAATGTTATTAGTTGTATCCATAACGAAGCCCAACAGCTCAGGAACATTTTTCACAAAAACTGTGCCACCTGTATCATTTAGATAGTGTCCAAACTTATCGATGGACATGATTTATGTAGATAATTATTATTCTATAATTTTTGCTTCATATAATTCTTTGATAATTGAGACAATTTCGTTATTGTGATTAGTATGACCTGCAGCTTGTGATGCTAGCAATAGCCTAAGGCGATCTACTAACTCATTAGGATGATCCCAGTGTATATAGTTAGGGTTGTATGTGCTTAGTTTCATCAAACTCTCACCCTTGTAAGGACTTTTTATTGCATGTAGTGATGATGAAGTTGATGAGTTCTTTCCACTTTCTTTCTTAAACAATTTACTGATAATATGCTTATATTTATAAGCTCTCGTTCCTTTGATTTGTCCATCAGGTCTATATTCTCTTGTATGCATTTGTGCTTACTAAAATTTTTTTATAGATATCTTATTCATATTTATCATAATATTTTGGTGTTTTGTGAAACAGTAAAGAAAATAAACCTGGTATGAAAGCCCATATTTGATTTCCAATCGCTATTTTATCTTCAGTAAGTTTAATTATACTATTGCCATACTTCCATTCATTATTAAAATCTTTATGTGGGCCATAGAGTATCTAATTCGTTTCTGCTTTCCAAGAGTGCTAGGTCAGTATAACTCTTATTATTATCTGAATTGTCTAAAGTTTCCGATTGAGAGTAAAAATCATCGTTGTCATCATAATCAGTATCAACATTATCAGCCTTACTTGCGTTTCGATTACTAAGTGAGATATTTTTATTGCATAACGTTTCTTCAACAAGTTTCCTTGGAGTACTTGACTCTAACTTAACTGATTGTTCGGTGAATGGAAATTTTGAATTTTTATAAACTTTCGTTTTAAATTCATCTCCTTCTGCTTTAATACTTATATTATTACTTTTAGAATTGTTTACAAATTCTGTTAATGGTTCTATTATTGGTTTAAATGTATCTTTGAATTGCTTATGTGAATCTGCTTCATCTACTTTTATACTACGAAATTTTTTCTTTAAAACATTTCTTGTCTTTATTAGCACTTTTAAAACTTTTTCATCCATTTTCAACTATTAGGCACCAGATCAGGTATCAGCTATCAGATCAGGTATTACTTAAGAGATGTATTTTTATATCAGCTATCAGATCAGCTATCAGCTATTAGATCAGGTATAAGATCAGCTATCAGATCAGGTATTGGGGTATGAGATCAGCTATCATCTGATACCCCAATCTCATCTCATCTCATCTCATCTTGTTTAAACATTATAATAACATTTGCATTGTCTCTCATTTAGTGCTTGGGAATTCTCGTATACGTCTGACACAAGTATAATGAATCAACATCCTTATGTCGTCCCATGCAAAAATATGCTCGTATATTATTTTGCTTCTCGCATGCAACATCATCAAATATCATAATTGAATTAGTTTTCGCCTCGTCAGGAGGAATAACTTTTTCATTATCTGTAAATGTGTAATATCCCATCCCTTTAATTGGTGAAATTAATCGCTTTAAGTATTAATATTTTGGTTGATAAAGGGATTTTGAGTATAAATAGATGTTTTCAAACTTGAGTCCATTAGGACTTGCTAGCAAGCTAATCATAACATTAGTCTTTCCACAATTTGATGCTCCAACTATTAGAGCACGAATAGAATTTGGTAAGCGAGACCTATGTTTTATTTTAGATCTGATGTTCGTTGAAGCATCAATATTGCGAATCACAATATTTTTATGTTGTTTAACTAATTGCATTCTTATAACTAATTGCATTTCGTAAATGTTACTTTTATTATAGAAGAAAAAATCAAATAAGATGTTAATACATTAGAACAAAACGTTTAGTTATAAAAAACCAGCCGTTGGAAAAGGTTTAGTGAATAGAGTAATACACTCTCTGCCTTTTGAATTACACCTTCCTGGATATCAGTTTGGTGAACCAGGAACAAAATTACTAAAACGTTTAGATCGCGGAGACAAAGGAATTAATTTATTAGACGCAGCATGTAAAAATCACGATATTGCTTATTCCAAAACAAAAAATTTGGCGACGAGTCCTAGTTTCCGAGTTATGGGCTTCTGAAATTTTAGTGCAATATTGTTATTATACAGTGTTTTTCAACGAATAAAATTAATATTGGTATCTCAAAAATTAAAAAAAAAATACTCTATCCTATAGAAAATTTAAAAATAAGACAAACAAATTAAATAAAAAAATTGGTGGCGGGCTTAGTTTTTGAGTTCTGGGCGTTTGAAATTCTAATATAATATTGTGATTATACTTTGTTTTCCTTGTCGGGAATTATCATGGTGGAGAAAATCCTTAAAAAAAATGTTATTAAGCAGGAAAACTTTACTTGGCTGCGCCGTCTCGGGAAACACCATGGTGGAGAAAATCCTTAAGCAGAAATCCTTAATGCAGAAAAATGTTATTAAGCAATAAAACTTTGCAATCCAGAAAATCATAACTAGGCTGCGCCGTCGCGGGAAACACCATGGTGGTAAAAATCCTTAAGCCCGGCCGAAGGCCGGCAATGCAGGAAAATATTGTTATGGTGGAAAAAAATCCTGAAAAAAAACAGATATAAAGCAGGAAAACTTTGCAAGGCAGAAAATCTTTACCAGGCTGCACCGTCTCGGGAAACATCATAGAGGAGAAAATCCTTAAAGCCGGCCGAAGGCCGGCAATGCACGAAAATATTGTTATGGTGGAAAAATTCTGAAAAAAAACGATATTAAGCAGGAAAACTTTGCAAGGCAGAAAATCTTTACCAGGCTGCGCCGTCTCGGGAAACACCACGGTGGAGACAATCCTTAAGCCCGGCCGAAGGCCGGCAATGCAAAAAAATTTTATTAAGCAATAAAACTTTGCAATCCAGAAAACCATTACTAGTCTGCGCCGTCTCGGGAAACACCATGCTGGAGAAAATCCTTAAGCCCGGCCGAAGGCCGTCAATGCACGAAAATATTGTTATGCTAGAAAAATTCTGAAAAAAACGATATTAAGCAGGAAAACTTTGCAAGGCAGAAAATCTTTACCAGGCTGCGCCATCTCGGAAAACATATTGGTTGAGAAAATCTTTAATACCCGGCCAACATTAGTCGGGGCCGGAATCAGAATCGTTTTCTGATTCTTCTAAGATCTCCTCTTGAGCCATGGCAGCAAAATTTTCATCCAACTTGATTTCTTCTTGAGGATCATACATTTTACCCGCCATTTTTAAACACTCCACAAATTTATTTTTCTTACTGGCTCTGCAAAATCGCAAGAAAATAAATTTCTGGACGTAGCCATTGAAAAATAATTTTCTGCGATTGTAATGAGGCACAGATTTTTTAAAGTGGCGCCATAAGCCTTCAATCGTGTTCGTCTGGTCCCCTCTGTCATTAGTAAAAGATACAGAATGGTTTACTTTCCTATGCGTGTAGCTGAAATCACTTATGTTATCGTAAGACTGAAAATAGATAAAATAGTTAGTAATAAAATATTATTTGTTTGTTTTAGTCTTACTTTCCAAAAATCAGAGATAATAATAGAGTTGGGAGCGATATATTGTTGTATTAGTGGTAATAATGTTTCACGGCTCCTGTTTTCTACAGGAACCATGAAACATTTACCACTTATTCGCTCCACTCCTCCGAAAACCCACTGCCCTTCTACGTGATGTCCTCTATGGTGTTTTCTTTCCACAATCACTCCGGGTCCTCCGATTTGAAACTTTGATTGAAAAGAGCCAAAAACAGTGACTTCCCTACAAAAACTATTCCAGTCAACTGCTGTTTGTTGTGCAATATCAACTTCATTTTTTATTAATTGTAGGTCTACGTTTCCAAGCCATAAAAACAAAACATTAGCATTTGGCAAATGTGTAGGTGCGACTTATCAAAAAATTTTCCCTTCCTGAATGATAATTTGAGGTTGCACTTTTGATTTTTTTTTTGGAGAACACTTTTGAGCAACTGAATAATTTCAATTAATTTTTTTTAACTGCATAATTATTTTTACTTACCGCCAAATGTATCCATCGATGTTGTTGTACGGGTTCAACTTATATGTGTGTCCATTAGGACACATATAGGTTACTTCTTTTGGAATCAGTCCCCAGCCCACTAAAATTGGAATAGCTTCCTCAGGTACGGGACCTTTCAAATTATTTTCGAAAATTTAAAAAATTTCTGTTGAACACGTTTAATCTCCATTATGATTTGTGTTTAATGATAAAAGTTTAAAATAATAAACTTACATATATAACGGTTATTCCTTATACTTCTTGTCCATATTCTTTTATTACTTGTTATTTATAAGTAAGTGTACATATACATATATATATATATATATATATATATATATATATATATATATATATATATATATATATATATATATATACATACATATATACTTATATATATATATGTATATATATATATATATATATATATATATATATATATATATATATATATATATATATATATATATATATAAGTAGATATGTATATATATATATACATATATAGTTATATATATATGTATATATATATATATATAACTATATATATGTACATATGTATGTAATACATTTTAAAATAAAAAAAATTTTATTTTTTTCTTCTTTCAATACTTGTTTACATGTTTGATAATTTTTATATTAATGTATACAATTTCACAAGCCCATAACTCGCCAAATTTTTTATTTATTTATTTTTCCTTATTTTTGAATTTTCTACAGGATAGGATTTTTTTTTTAATTTTTGAGATACCAATATTGGTCATATTCGTTGAAAAACACCGTATAATTAAAATACTGTACTAAAATTTCAGATGCCCATAACTTGGAAACAAAGCCTTGTCGCCAATATTTTTATTTCTTATGTTCTTATTTTTCAATTTACTATAGGATAGGATACTTTTTGTTCATTTCTGGGAGGTGCCCCTAAACTAGATTTGTTCCAGAATGCCAAACAACAACTTGATGAAGCAACTAGACATAATAAAACAATGCAAGCAGTAGCAATGGGGAAAGGTTTTTACCTTAAACCATATAAAAAGGATATAAATTAATTTGTCAAGAGGACCTGGAACCCATTGGGTAGCATATTATAAAAACAACGAACATAAAGAATAATTCGACAGTTTGGGAAATTTACAACCTCCATTAGAACTAGTTAAATATCTACGCAAAAATATAAAATATAATTACAATCAATATCAAGATTATAATTCATTTAAATGTGGACATTTATGTCTTCAATTTCTTTACAAAAAAAGTTTAAAAAATAAATAAATAAATAAATACAACTCACAAAGAATTTTTAAAATTTGTGCTGTTTTATTAATAAAAAAGTTTATAAAATATAGTTTTTTACATATTATTCCCACTGTGGGAGTAGTTAGATACTGGCGGTTCTATGGCAATAAAAATTTTCACATTTGGGTAATTAACGTAAAAAATTTTGTAATTTATGGGAAAATTTTAAAATAATGTCAAAGGTGTGAAGTGACGAGGGTACTCGATGGTTTGTAGATGTCGGTCAGTTGATGTACATATTCGTAATTTATTTTCGTTGGCACGCATGCTTTGCACGTATGTTTTTGTTTTAATTTTGAATTGAAGTGTGATTTTGTTTGTTTGTCAAGTGGTTGCAGCATTTTTTTATTTTCTTTTGAGCTGGTGACCATGGAAGGTTATTTTAGAAGACCTTATGTATGCTTGTGGGAAATCTATGAATTTTTTTGTTGTTGGATTTATTTAGTTTGATTTTCCTATTTCCTATCTTTACAGAGTTTGAAGAGAAGAAATAAAATAAGTAATTTATCAGCAACGACCTTACTTGAAGGTTGGAGAAATGGAAGTGTAAGATATTTAGGATTGTCAAAGAGATGCTCATGCATGTGTATTTGTGTATGTTTTTACAATAACTTTAGCGTTGGCAGATGGATAAGTAGTCGTATATGTATATAAAAAAAGCGAGTGTGTAAAGTCGAGTACACATCTGGCATTTCTTGTGTTATAATCATTTTTTAAAATGTGTGCAACGTCTTTCACGTTATGTTTTTTATAGGGAAAGCATTACCCCACAACAAGAAAAAATGTCAAAAATGACAAACGTTGGCACTAATACACACTGTTGCGATGTTACAAAATATCATAGTATGTACTCGGCATTTGTTTTTTTGTAATATTCTTTTTAGCTCATGGAGCTGGAAGGGTATTTATAGAAAGAAATTATGTATGCTGGTGAGATATTAATGTTTTTGTTGTTGGTTTTATTCAGTTTTATTGATTTTTTGTTTTTTTTTTGTGTAAAGAGGCTGACATTTGTCAAACAAACCATGCACACTTATATACATACATACTTACTTACTACATACATACGTATGTATATGTAAATAAATTAATGAACAGCAGTTTTGTATATACATACATATGTAGGTTGTAACAATGTAAGAATAGAACGTAATTCGCATAAATTGAAAAAATTTGTAAACAGATTTTTATTGTCGCTTTTTCACATTTTTCTTTGTCCTTGTACAAACCATATACATATAAATAAATGATTGAACAAAATTTTGTATATGTTTTAATCTACATATTTATTTTAAAGAAATATCGTAAAAATGTGTATGTTGTAACAATGTAAGAAAAGAAAATTAAAATAAATTGTTTAGTTAGTTTCCTGATAAATTAAATATGCATTTCTTAAGGCACAAACTCCATAATTGTGATAGCTGCAGTAAAAATATTCCGAATATTTAAAATGTATTTGCTTAAAGTTGATGCAACCAAGATCCTCGATGTTGAAAACTCTAAGTTGAAGTAGTTTTTCAAACCATTTCTTCTTTTCCACACCCTTAACATAAATTGAAGAACGTTTTAAATTGGATTTTAAAAATTTTACAACACTCTTAAATGAATTTGATCCGTCATTCCAATTCATATGATGAAAGTTTCTTGTTAGCCAATTCGCTTCTCTTTGTTTTGCTATTGATAATCTTCTGAAGTTAAATTGTGGTTTAATAATAAAATTTATGTGCTCCTTATTATTAAAAACAATTGATATATCTTTTGCAATGAAGATGTTTGAATTAGATTTAAATCCTTGCATATTGATAAAAACTTTATCCCCAATAATCTTATTTTATTATTTTTTATTTACATTATCTTACGAACTTGACCTTTTAAGGGTATGTATTCTATTATGCGATCGTGGTTTATTTTTATCAAAAGTGTCTAAATACTTATTATTTGCCTTGGAGTATCTTTTACAACATTGGACAATTCCACCTCGTATCCCTCTTTTAAAGAAATGTACATGTCGATATCGGTTATTAGCTCTAATTCAATGTTTGTATGCTTAAGCATAGCATTGACGGGGGTCCAAATTATAAATTTTTTTACAGACATTCCTAAAATTTTCAAAAATATACGTTAGGAGAAGCACATCTGTTTTCAAATACAATTCTATATAATCTTTCGAAGTTTTGCAGTTAAAAATTGTCCAGACTTCATTCGCATGCGCATAGTCTTTAATAGAACATTCTTTGTTTTTAAGTTTATTAAAGAAATCTTTTCTAAGTGGAAGTTGTGTTTCATTAAGTTTTTCAAAAGAATCAAGATAATCATAGGGAAAAATTCCTTTCCTCCTTATGAGATTAAATTCTTGGCTTGTTTGAAATTGTGCTCTAATAGTATGAAAATCGTTGACGGTAAGATTATTTGCCAACGATTCCAAACTATCGGCCATAAAACGCATTGTATCAAGAAACCTAAGTTCAAGATCTGTACCATCACTCATATTAATAAATTGAGATAGAGATATATATAACTCTTTATTTAACGGAAGGACTTTTATATTTGTTGCAACCTTACTTAATTCTTTCACAAAAAGATGAGAATCATAGGATGAATAGTTATGAAAATAAATTGGAATAAACTTGGGTACTTGATAACTTAGGTTGCATCTGTTATGCGCAGCACCTCGATATTTACCGCTTATATGACAATGATCTCTCACACGATCATTATTTAAGTATTGTCCACATATGTGTCAAGTTATCGCATTGTAAAATGTTACATTTTCTTCATCTGTCAAGTTCTCCATTTCAATTGTTTTTGTGAGATAATTGTTATAGATATCTTGACAATCTTGATTCAAAAATGTAACAAATTTTTCAGAAGCATCTTTACCCGTATAAATTCTCAGCTTATCCAATTTATTGTCATGCTTACACTTAATAAAATAGCTGAATGCGCATGGTACATGTGACTGATTTAATTTAGTTTTACTACTTACACTAAAGTCTATCTGTTGCAAAACACATTCAAAATCGGCGTATAGAACAAAAGGGACGTCAATTTTTCTATGGTGGCTCTTGAACCGCAGTATGGAGTCTTCTGCCTTTGGCATTGTGGTAACTATTTTACCACATTCCATTTTATGTTTCTCCATAATATTTTCAAGATGGGTGTATTGCAGACAACTGTTGCAAAATAAGAGTCGTTCGCAATGTGTCGTTGTTTGCCTTTTTACTAGTCTGTAAGACATCAAAAACGCGTATTGTATTATTTAATTTTAAATACTTTCCAATATATTACTTACTTTGAAATATCTTTTATAAAAATATAGTGATGCCCATCCACGTTTTCCAATAGCAATAAGTTAACATGCTTGGTCTTCTCATTTTGGGTTATTGAAATGGTCCAATTAGTTCATCACTCTCGTCGTCATATCCAAACACATTCACACTAACATCATTCTGTCCCTCAAATTCCTTAATATATTTTAGTGACATCGGAAATGTCAAATTTGAAAAATCAATTGTAGTTCCATCTTGAAGCGAAATTATATTAGCACTAATATCTTCAATGTTATATGAAGAGCATCGATTCGGAAAATTGATAGCCGAGGTACTCATTGCCGCAATTAAGGCTCACTTAAAACAGTAATTATCACTGTTTTCAATATTAATGCAAGCACCACGACTAGCAAGCTTCTGCGGGGTGCTAATCCAATGAGCTCCTTTTACCAAAGAAGATTTATTAATATTAAGTTCAGCTCGAACTATGCGAACAATAGTCCATCCGGAATCTCTTTCCTGAAACTCAGACATTTTCTTTTGAATTTCTCTGACCTGCTTACAGAAAAATTCATTCACGTCATCTGCTCTAGTCAACAAGCTCATTTTTGCTGTATGTACTAAAATTATTATTTCTAATTCTTCGCCCACAATTTTTAAATATTCTGCAACTATACTTATATTAAATTTCAATATAATATGTTGCTTCAAATGGTACTCAAGCCTCTCTATAAAAGTCGATTCATTTTCGACAACAAAATCTTCAAAGAGAAGTTGATCCTTTTTATTTTCTATTTCATAAGAAATAATATTATTTTGAAATGCTCTTCTGATCTCATAATATTTCATACACTCTCCATCAATGTTGATATTATTATTTGTTGAGCTACTTCCTAAATCCTGTAAACCTTGCTGTTGTTGTTGTTGTTGATGTTCATAAGTATTTGTGTACCATTGCATGGAGGTAGAGGGTTGTTGCCAATACATTTGTTTTTGTTGTTGTTGTAGTTGATATTGCAATTGTTGGTCAGTATTTGGGTACCATTGCATGGCCGTAGGATATGGTTGCTGTTGTTGAGGATATTGATATTGTTGATATTGTTGAGGATATTGGTATTGTTGTTGTTGAGGATATTGATATTGTTGTTGAGGATATATATATTGTTGTTGTTGTTGAGGATACTGATATTGTTGGTGTTGTTCTTGAGGATATTGGTATTGTTGTTGTTGTTGTTCTTGTTGTTGAGGATATTGATATTGTTGCTGTTGTTGAGGATATATATATTGGTCCTCAACACCATGATTTTGGATGTGATCCAAAAAGCATTTTTTGTATTTATAAATTTTTTTACCCACATTGCACTCATAAGCTAAAGAAATCATTTTCTTTTTTTTTTAATTTAGTTTATACAATATTATTATATATAAATATATATTTAATATTATTATATTTAATATTTTTTATTCAAAAGTCACTTTGATTATTTACGTATTAACAGCGAAATTATTGAGGATTTGACACTTGTAGAGACAATGCTTTACTTGCTGCTAGAAGAGAAAACTTCTCAATTTATACAAGTTACGATTAAGTCATATGCACAATGTAAAAGTCAATAGACAGAGACAAATGTCAGCAAGCAGTGAAAATAACAACCAATCTTTGACAATCTTCAATATCACAAACTTCAATTTCTTTACAAAAGAAGTGAAAAGAATGAATAAATACAACACGCATAAATTGTATATTTTATTCATTTCTTCAAACTCATTACACATAAAAAAATTAAAATCAAACAATAACAACAACAAAAACAAAACATTGATATCTCACCAGCATACATAATTACTTTCTAAAATACCCTTCCATGTCCCCAGCTAATAAAACGAATATTACAAACAACAAAAAGTTCACACTACGATATTTTGTGACATCGCAACAGTGTGCCCTAGTGGTAACGTTTATCATTTCCGTTTTGTATTCCATATAAACAAAAAAAAAACATAATGTGAAAGGCGTTGCACACATTTTAAAAAATGATTAGAACACAAGAAAATGCCAGATTTGTACTCGGCATTGCACATATACATATACGACTACTTACCCATCTGCCAACGCTCAAGTTATTGTAAAAACATACACACGTATGAGCATAACGTTGGCTCCCGTGATCACGCATCTCTAATTCCCTTTGACAATCATAAATATCTTAGACTTCATTTTTTCAACCTTCAAATAAGTTCATAAATTACATACTTCGTTTACCTCTTCAAACTCTTTAAATAAGGAAATAGAAAAATCAAACTAAAGACAACCAACAACAAAAAACATTCATAGATTTCCCACAAGCATACATAATTTCTTTCTAAAATAATCTTCCATGACCACCAGCTAAAAAAAGAATATTGCAAAAAGACAAAAGCAACATTTTTCTCTATGCAAACACGCACTTACACTCTAAAATCATAAACCTGCTTCAACCGCTTAACAAACAAAAAAAATTCCATTCAAAATTAAAATTAAAACAAAAACATACATAAAATCCTTCGTACCTACATAATTAACTATGTACATCGACGAACGGATATCAAACCATGATTATCTCACAAACCATATATTTTATTCATGTCTTCGAACTCTTTAAACATAGGAAAAAAATAAATAAAAATCAAACTAAATAAAACCAACAACAAAAAACATTCATAGATTTCCACACAATTTCTTTCTCAAGTACCTTTCCGCAACCGCTTCACAAACGAAAAAACAGAATACGTACAAGCAAAAGAATATTACAAAAAACTAAACTATGTACACACGCACACACAATATAAAATCATAAACCTGCTGCAACCGCTTAACAAACGAAAAAACATACTACGTACAAACAAGCCCCACGTGCATACATAATTAACTATGCGCATCGGCGAACGGATATCAAACCATAAAATTAAAACAAACACACATCGACGGCTAACATCAAACTACCCTTTCTCTAAAATCATAAACCTGCTTCAACCGCTTAACAAACAAAAAAAAATTCCATTCAAAATTAAAATTAAAACAAAAACATACATATAATCCTTCGTACCTACATAATTAACTATTTATATCGACGAACGGATATCAAACCATGATTATCTCACAAACCATATATCTTATTCATGTCTTCGAACTCTTTAAACATAGGAAAAAAAATAAATAAAAATCTAACTAAATAAAACCAACAACAAAAAACATTCATAGATTTCCACACAATTTCGCTCTCAAGTACCCTTCCGCAACCGCTTCACAAACGAAAAAACATAATACGTACAAGCAAAAGAATATTACAAAAAACTAAACTATGTACACACGCACACACAATATAAAATCATAAACCTGCTGCAACCGCTTAGAAAACGAAAAAACATACTACGTACAAACAAGCCCCACGTGCATACATAATTAACTATGCGCATCGGCGAACGGATATCAAACCATAAAATTAAAACAAACACACATCGACGGCCGACATCAAACTACCCTTTTCTACGTACACACCGTCCATAACCCTCGTCACTTCGTACCATATACAGTAATTACCTTAATATGTAAATTTTAGCCCATAAATTACAAAATTTCGATTTTAATTAACCAAATTTGACAATTTTAATTGCTCGGGCGCATACATTCTACTACTACTGATACTAGTTTTTAGTTGGCACAACTGTTTAATAAATCCCTTTTAATATACAAAAGAAAAATCCGTTTTTTAAATGCAACACAACATTTTTTATTAGTATTAGCAAGAGTACAGTTTGATACCTTTTGGCAGTTTCAAGGAAGTATATTGATATTAGAAAGCAATTTTAGCTTAATTTAATTTTAATTTGAAATTTATTTGCTGGTGGTTTAGCTTGGTCTATATACGTATTTCATTGGCGCTTGAACCAAATCATCAGTAGACTTCAACCACAAATTTTCAACAGTCACGTATATAGACCAAGCTAAACCACCAGCAAATAAATTTCAAATTAAAATATAATGACAATATGTCGAATAATAAATTTCTTAAATGTTAATTTAATTTTAATATACTGAATTAAATCATTAAAAGGATACGTTGTTCTGTATACCAACATTTACTACACAACTCAATGTTTTAATGAGCTATTTTAGCTGCCTTAAGTTGCACAGACTTTGGTGGTAAATTCAACGACGATCAAACATTTGCTCGAGACAAATGGGACCAACACAAGTGATAAAAATATTTATGTAAGTGTTGAATTAGTAAATTGAACGCATAGTAAAAAATTCAAAATGATTAACATTATTTAAATAGAAGGAAAGTTTGTTTGTGAAAGTGAACATTGAAAATAAAAGTGGATTTAGAAAATTTTGCTTGAGCTATATGGAGGATTTGAAAAAAAAATTACAAAAGACACAAGAGGAGACCAGGGAAATTTCTGAGCGAGTGTGGAATCTCATAAAGTACCTTAACAATACCAAAGAGTATATAGAGTTAGTAAAGCATAAAGTGAGGAGCCAGGGAAACATAACCGAATTTGAAAAGATAGATATTTTATTGGAAGAACTACAAGTGCTACATGAACATCAACAAAGTCCAGCTATATCCAAGGAAATAGAATAATATTTACACGTTAACCGGATTTTGAAGCAGCAGAACGAAAGCTTAAGAAAAACCATTGAAGAAGCTGAACAGCAGATTCAAGACAGCGAACAGAAGACACAAGCATTTAAAGAATTCGCACAGCGCGTTAACCCTAACTTGACTCCTGATCAGTTGCAGCAAGTCATCGAAAATAGAAAGGTGATAGAGGAAAAAACTCAACAAATTGAAACGCTGAAGTCAAAGATACGAAACTTACAAGGAGAGACGGGGAAAGTGATTACAGTTAAAACAACAAGTAGTAACAACATGACAACTTTTACCGAACTCTTGAAAACCATATCCCATGTGGTACCAATTTTCTACGGAACTGGCAAGGGAAGCCAAGAAGTTTATTGAAGGATGTAGATAGCAAAGGATAAACTAGAAGAACCAGGTAATGTGGTCGACATAATCAAATGCATCAAAACTAGACTATTTGGAAATGCTTACTCATATTTGCACAATAAAGAGTTCACAACAATAGAAGCCTTATGTCAGGCTATTAGAGAAAAATTTGTAAAAGGCAAAACCCTAACAGAATTGCAAGAACTAATTTTCAGCAGTAAGCAAGGTCCAACGACTAGAGAGACTAGAAGGACTACTTACAGATGCCACAGAACTAATTGCAGCACAATGGCAAGAAGTTTCCCATCGAAACTATATGATAGATCACTGCAACCAATCCGCAGTAAGAAGTTACATAAGAGGCTTACGAGATCCTAGATTGATGTCAAAATTCATCGGACACGAAAACGAAAAGCTTTCTGCCCTGCTGAAAATCACCAAGGATGCTCAAAATCTCTTTGGTTCTAATATGAAATCTTCAAATATCATGACAATGCATAACGAGGAACCTTTATATGATACGGTCCAGCAGTTGATAAAAGAAGTCCGACAACTATCCATGCATCAGAAGACCTGTAACTATTCAACGCCAAACAGTAATTCACGAGAAAACTCAAATTACTGGAGCCCTATGATAGACGAATGCTATTACCAAGGAAACAATATGTGCTGTAATCAAAGACAGGGGCATAACGAATGCAATTTGAGAAGGAACATGAAACCTCCCGACTATGGAACAAATAGGCAAAATTTTACAAGCTTGAAAACTCAAAACAAAAGTGGAACTAGGTATAACAACAACGAGGAGCGACGCTGTTTTAGATGCAATCAACAAGGTCACATTTCTACCAATTGCCCAAGAAACAGACGGAATATAAATAGCGATAATAGAAACGGCATCAATAGAGGCAATGTAAATGTAGAGAAAATACTAATGAAAAAAATTAAAATAAAACAGAACACCCCGTAGGAACTAACTATGAAGATAAAGCTTTTAATTTAGATATTAACAATATACACTTGACAGAGGAGCAGGATAATCAGAAACAGGAAGACAAGGATAACACCGAATTAATATCTGGTACAAGACGCACAGATTTTGTAAGAAAATCCCTGGATAATATGGCAATGATGACATGTAATGATATAAATAATAGAATAATTAAGGACGGAAACGTCGCAGAACATCACATAAACCACTCAGAGTATAAAAATGAACTGAGACTGGAGAGTGATGTTAGTAGCAACGAAAGTTGTGAGATAAACGATGCGTATATAAGCTTTCCTTGTAGAGACGCAAAAGAGGAAAAATTACTACTGTTTGTAGACTCAGGCGCTGATACTACACTAGTAAAAAAGAAGCTTTGACATCGTGCATAAAAGTTAATGAAAAGGAGAAGAAAACCTTGTCAGGAGCCTTTGGAGGAAACATGAGTACCAAAGGAAGTATAACTGTGAACCATAAATACGTGGACAAACTAAGTTTTAAAATGCACATAGTACCAAAGGGCACAATTTTGCCAGCAGATGGTTTGCTGGGCCGAGATATGATGTGGAATAGGTCGGTTACCGACACAATAAACAAAAACATAAATTTTTTGGACAACCTGAGAGAAATAGTTTCCTTGCCACTTGTTTCAGAAATTCCTCTCTTATATATATATTCAAAAATTTTTCTATAAAAGGACGTTCCCAGGGAGTTGTATCAGTAGTAGTAACCAAGGCTACGGGAGAAATAATAGTAAACAAACTACAAATTTTACCAGGGGTTTTTGTGGGCGAAACCCTAACAACAATTAAAGGGGGAATAGCATTTATTCCAATTCTAAACACCAACAACTATACAGTAAGAAAATAATGTGAAGTTATGAAAACCCTGAGGACTACCAGATAAAATCAACAACAGCCATTAATACAATAAGCACTGCGGACAACAAAGAAAGAACCAAATTACTATTGGAAACAGTACAGCTTTCCGCAGAATTGAATCCGGAAGAGAGATTATCGATCGGGAGCATTTTGAAATCATACCATGACATGTTTCAATTACCCGGAGATAGTCTAACTCACACAAATGTACTTAAACATAAAATCCCAACTGATTCTACTCAACCCCCAATAAATACTAAGCAATATAGACTACCTGAGGTCCACCGAAATGAAGTGGATAGACAAGTAGGCCAGATGGTCAAAGATGGAATTATCTCTCCCAGTACTTCCCCTTGAAATTCACCAATACTCCTAGTACCAAAAAGGCAGGAAAGGTCGGAGAGAAAAAATGGCGCTTAGTAGTAGATTTCATAAAATTGAACGAGGCCACAATAAAGCAAGTCTTCCCCATACCAAGAATTGACAAAATCTTAGACCAACTGGGATACAGCCGATATTTTTCTACCCTCGATCTAGCGAGTGGATACCACCAAGTTTTAATGGACCCACTGGACAGACAAAAAACCGCTTTTAGCACCAATTTGGGACATTTCGAGTTTAATCGTTTGCCTTTCGGATAAACAGGGGCACCAGCCACTTTTCAAAGAATCATGAGCTCGATAAGGAATCGATTGTTTCGTCTATCTGGACGATATAGTAATCTACGGCAGAAACCTAGCGGATCACCAATTAAGGCTCAAGAGAGTATTAGATATATTAAGAAGGTACAACCTTAAGTTACACCCCGAAAAATGTCATTTCCTTCAAAGGGAGGTAGTTTATCTATCCCCATAAAACTAAAGCAGTAAAAAACATTCCACCTCCTACAAGTATCAAAGACTTGCAAGCATTTCTAGGATTGATCAACTACTACAGGAAGTTTATACCAAACTCGTCCGAAATTGCCTTACCCCTAAACAAACTACTAAGGAAGAACGTGAAATTTTAATGGACACAAGAGTGTCAGCAAGCTATGGACAAATTAAAAGCAGCAGTTTCGAATCCACCTCTATTACAATACCCTGACTTTGCGAAACCATTTGTTCTAACGACGGATGCTAGCAATGAAGCCCTAGGAGCTATCCTCGCTCAAGGAGAGCCTGGTAGCGATTTACCAGTATATTTTGCAAGCAGAGTACTAAGTGTCTCAGAAAAACGATACTCTACAATAGAGAAGGAGTTGCTTGCCATCGTATGGGTAACAAAAACTTTTAGGCCATATTTACTCGGGAGACACTTCACCATTTTTACAGACCACAAACCACTCAAGGGTATAGCTAATCTGAAAGATCAAGAAGGCAGATTGGGGCGCCTTAGACTAAAACTTTTAGAATATGATTTCGAGATAGGGTATAAATCAGGAAAAACGAATCAAAACGATGATGCCCTCAGTCGCCTTCCAATAGAGAAAATAAATGTAGGGGCAATAACTAGATCAAAAGCTCGAGAATTACAAAACAAACAGAATGAGGTAAATGAAGAAATTATGGATCAAACAGAGGTAAACCAGGATATGGGAGAGGAAGATATGGCTGTTTATTTAACGAATGCAGAAGATATAAATAAAGTAATAAAAGCATTCCACGATACACCTTTGGGTGGACACCAAGGGACATTCAAAACTTATTCCCGCATCAGGAATCAGTATAAATGGGCCGGCATGTATCGAGAAATAAAAAATTATGTAACAACGTGTAGCCTATGCCAGAAAAACAAATGTTCGAAAGCTTAAAAAAGCCATTGGTTATAACACGCACTTCAAGTAAGCCTTTTTAAAAGGCTTACTTGTTGCCAGAATCAGCTAGGGGAAACAAATACATTGTCACCTTTCAAAACGATTTTTCAAAATTTTTCGCATGTGCAGCCGTGCCTGACGCAGAGGCACCAACTGTAGCTAAAGTCTTTTTTAAGGAAATAATTTCAAGATACTTTATTCCCAAGGTGTTGATAACATATAATGGTTCAAACTTCACATACAGATTATTAAAGGAAACATGTAAGATGCTAAAAATATAGAAACTACTAACTACTCCTTATCATCCACAAGCGAATGGGGCTTTAGAACGAGGTCATCGACCATTGGACGAATTTCTGAGAAATTTCTTTAACCTGGATGGTACCAACTGGGATAACTGGATTCATCACGCCATGCATGCGTATAATTCTTTTTATGCATGTTTTTTTTATTTATTGTATCTTCATATATGAACTAACAATAAGTATTCAAATCTTAAATCTAACATATAATTAATAGGCCCGACCAATGCCAGACATAACTAAGTGATAGTTTTAAATAATACATAAGTGGTGCTAAGCAAAAAAAAATTTTTTTTCAAGCAACTTCATTCGGAGTGTTTAGTATTAGAGCCCTTGTATCTCTCTTTTTTACGCGGATGTGTCCAGTAAAGTTCAAAATATTACGAGCAAGCGGATTAGGATGTGACTCGAGTTTTGTTAGATATTTGCCTGCGTATTTTGCAATTTCTTCAGTCACTAGTGGCAAATTTAAATCACGATGTATATTTGAATTCTTAATGTACCATGGAGCAGATGTTATTAACCTTAAAATTTTGTTTTGTCTTCGTTGGATTCTCTCTACATTGGAAGCAGAAGCAGTGCCCCATAACTGGATACCGTAACACCATATTGGCTTTAAAAGCGACTTGTATATTAAAAGTTTGCAGTCTAGGCTGAGTGTTGAATTTCTGCCAATCAGCCAATGTACCTGAGTTAATTTTAGTTTCATTTGAGTTAACTTATAGTCAATGTGATGTTTCCATGTAAGCCGTCGATCGAGGTGTATACCAAGATATTTCACATGTGAATGTTGAGGAACAACTTGATTATTAATCCGAATGGTTACTAATTCCATCCATACCGGGAGCTTTTTTCGAGTTGAGTTCGGCAATTAGTTTTTGTACATCACACATCGTAAATTTTAAGGGTCGAGGGGGTAGAGCAACTACACTCGGCAAATCAGCAACACCGGTACATGTATTTGGTGTAAATACGGATTTTAAATGCTCAGCAAATATGTTACCTTTTTCAGTATCGCTTCTTGCCCAACCTCCGGTAGAAGTGCGCAGAGGTGGCTTAAACTCAACGGTTGTTTTAAACTTTTTAGCAGCGCGCCACAAAGAGTAATTAGATGCTGGTGTGACATCAAGGCCTTCCAGATCATTTTTGAAAGATGCAGTGTTTTCAGATGCAAGCAACTGTTGGAGTCGTTTAGTGCACTCTTTAAATCTGATTTTGTGTTGAGGTGATCTGTGCTGTTGCCATTCCCTTCTAGCTCTTCTTTTTTCACGTACGAGATGTTCAACGTCTGTAGAATAAATTTTATTGAACCCAGTATGCGGATGGGAGGTAGTGGCATGTTCAGAACCTTGTTTAATATTCTCGTTAAGATTTGCAATGTTCGATTCAATATCATTGGGTGTTCTTAGCGTCATATTTTCCGTGCAATGACTACTAAGATATTTTTTGAATCCCAGCCAATTAACACAATTTATCATCTTGACATATGGGTGAGGTAAAGCGCTTCTCATTGGACTACAGATTGCAACGATCGTGGGAGAGTGATCGGACGAGAGATCTAGGGAAGCGTCAACGTGAATTAATTCCCTAGAAATACTTTTTATGACGCCGAAATCTATAACATCCGGAATTTTTCGTACGTCAGTAGGCCAGTAAGTAGGCTCCCCACTTGAAATAACATCGAAACCCATTTTTGAAATTGTGTTGAACAACGCCATACCTCTAGGCGTAATAAAACGCGAACCTCAGAACGTATGCTTAGAATTGTAGTCGACAGCTGCTACGAAACAAGGTCCAAGAGATTTGTAGAACTTCTCGTATTGGTCCTCAGTGATTGAAAATCTGGGAGGGGAGTAAATTGAAGATATCACGAAATTTGTAGAAAAATTTTCAATGCAGATATTTGTTGCTTGTAGATGTTCTTCACAAATTTTGTCAAGAATATAGTGCTTGAGTCTTGACTTTATTAGAAATGCTGATCCACCGCATGCTCTCCCTTTTGGGTCCTTTGTATCATATAAAGTGTAGCCATTAATTTTAAAGAGGCTTCTAGAAGTCAAATGAGTCTCAGAGACCAACATTATATCAATATTTTTTTCCGTAAGGAAGTGCTCAAGTTCGTTTTTATGTTGGCGTATGCCGTTTGCGTTCCAGAAACATATTTTTAAAGTGTTCATGGCTTGTTAATTAATGCTTGAAGCAGAGATTCTGCATTCTCAGCATTTCTTGCATCATGGTAGTCATATTTGTTGTAAAGTTGTTTATAGTTAGCACCAGATTCTCAATAGCAGCTTCAAGGCGACTAAAGTTAAAGCTTGAATTTGCATTCGTTGAATTATTTGGCGGTGAAACATTTGGTGTGGGAATAGAACTAGCCTTAGCAGCATTGGCATACGATACACGTGAAGTAACTGGTTGGCTCACTGGAGCAAAAGTGGCGGAGTACGCGTTTAATGGTTGAGCTGGAGCTAATTTAGGTTTTTGCACCATAGCCTGCTTGACGAAAGAGTACACAGGACATCCTCTTTAGTTAGCGGTGTGATTACCTCCACAATTACTGCATTTTTTTCCGCTTGATCTTTTGGTTTGGTACAACTTGCAGTACCGTGCAATTCACCGCAGATAACACACACTGTACGTAAATTGCAGTAAGCTTTTGTATGGCCATACTCTTGGCAATTATGACACTGCACGGGACCTGCACGCTTATGTGGCTCTTCAACTGTGATTTTTCTGTATAAAAGGTATTTAAGGCTATAAATAGGATGAGTCTCGTTTTTTTCAACTGTATATCATTTGGCTCCAGTTTAACACGAAGTAGTGGTTGGGGTACTTTTTCTTTGTTAAATATGTTTGATACATTCTTTACCTTAAATCCCTGGAGGACAAGTGCATCTTTTATTTCTTCAGGGACATCATAAGAATCTATGCCCTTCAATACGATCTGCAGGCCTTTAGCGCTCTTGAGCTGGTATGTGTAGAAGCTTGTTTTATTTGTTTCAAATTCAGAAACCATTTTGCGGAAATCCTTTTCATCATAAATTTGAATTATCGTTTCATCGATGTTGCCACGTTTTATTGGGACAATGTGGAATTTATTTTCACCAATGACCGAAATTAATTTTTTAATAAGGGCATTTGAATTTTTCTCTCTCAAGTAGATTGGTGGCGGCTTGGATGGATACATCGGGTTTGTCGTTCTCATCTTGCAAAATTTTAAAACGGTTTTGGCGATTAGTTGAGGATGCGCTGTTATCTCTAGACATCTTTGGAGCGGATGAAGTTTTTAAAGAATTCGGGCTTCGCCCACGCCTTACCACGGTTATATATCTGTCCATACCGACTTGCACTTTGGGTTTTGAAATACTGTTATCTGTAGTGATAACTTTGATAAGTGACGAATACGAGCCTGAAGGGGATGATATTACTGACTTATATGAGGAAGTACTAGGCAATTGTAATGTTAATGAATCACTACTACTTGGCATTGGACAAAGCGAAGTTGTCCGCTGACGAAAAATTGGCTTTGCCGTAAAAAAAAACACCGCTAATCGACTGTTCGCTATGAAGGTACCACGAGAACTGCATGCGTATAATAATAGCAAACATTCAACAACAAAACAAACACCGACGAGAGTGTTATTCGGGTTTGAATTTGAAATACCCATCTCTTTGAGAATATCCCCGACACCACTATAAAACGCGGATGATTATAGAAAAATTCTGAAATATCAAATCCAACGTTCACATGAAATCGTTAGAGAGAACCAAGAGAGGGCAATATTAAGAGCCAAACAGTATTATGATAAGGGTTCAAAGATCAGAGAGCATAAAATAGGTCAAAAGGTTTGGTTAAAGAATCAAACTAGAAAAAATAAATTTTAGTTAGGACCATATGAAGTTATAGACATACCAACACGTGTAAACATGAAATTGAGAGTAAAAAATTGTGAAAAGGTCTACCATAAGAATTTAGTAAAACTCTATAAGGAACGGCATTTAATATAAGGTATATGGTTATTAATCATCCAGTTACGATCCAGGCTATTTAGTTATAAATTTATAAGGGAGAGCATTGATTTTTAGTTATTTTACTTTTTATATAAATTTTACTTTAAATGTAGAAAATTGTTTAACAACAGTAAAGAATTCCTTTCCGGATAGCTTGAAACAAACAAAAACACAAATATGCTTACTAAAACGTTTCTTCAAATAATAATAAAAAAAAATTTTTAAACATAAAAAAAAGTTAGTTGAATAAACCCTCACTACAATACGTAATTGCAATTAAACAAAATTGTTGACAAAAGGAAAATGATAAAAAAAAAAAACAAAAAATGTTTAACTGCAATATGAGTTTTGGGAAAGTTAAGCTAGGTCAGTTATGCATTGTACGGTTTGAAGTCAACAATATGAAGTACCAAAGTGCTGACGACGTATTTATTTGTACTACACGCGTATATATGCACACCTGTTGTCATATTTTTGTTTTTTATTCTTTTATACAACTTTATGTTGACTTACTTTAAATTTGATGACCATTTATACTTAATAATTTTATATTGGGAAAAAAATATAATAGCAATAAGCATAAACAGTAATTATTCCGAAAAAAAACTAATGAAATTGCAAAGGCAAAATACATAGTTAAATTATGCATCTTAAAAAAAAATATATTGAAAATCTATAATTGTATGGTCAATTATTTAGCTGCTAAAATTAAGTAAACAGAATGATAGCAAAAGAAAAATGTTTGTATTTGAAACAAAACATCCAAAAGTATTATTACATATTTTATTATATTATAGCATAAGATCAACTACGTTTAAGATTATAACATACTATATAAAAACGTTTGATCCAATTAGTATTATTGGAAAATATCTATGACTAGATATTTTCTTCCGCCAAGGGGGGAGGGATGTTGTGAATCAGAATTGAACAACCCTCTTACCCGTACATTGCACTAATTTGTTAACGCAGCAACAACCAGTTCATTCACTTGGTTGTTTGTTAAATTCTTTGCGTTGACAAATTGTGCAATAGCGATATTTCGTAATTGGGTCAAAAGCTTAATAATATTAAGTACGTTAGCAAGTAAGCATAATAATATTAACTATTAAGCATAATATTAATATATTAAATTATGATTAAGTTTTGTATAAATATTTCATGTTAAGAAACCAAATGGGCATTTGTAGTTTGTTAGTTGGAGGAGTTGTAGTTTGTTAGTTGAAGACAGTTGTAATTAGTTAGTTGTAATTAGAGTCTTGTATTTAGCAGTCAAAAGTTAGAGTCATACCTGCGATTCCCACGGGACCCTTCAGGTTTAAAATTGTAAAGTAAAATAATAAGATACTAGTTTTTAGTTGGCACAACTGTTTAATAAATCCCTTTTAATATACAAAAGAAAAATCCATTTTTTAAATTCAACACAACATTGTCTGATTACAAATAAGTGAAATTAAACACAGCACTTTGTGTAAAAAAGGAAGTTTATATATAATTATATTTAATTTAATTTATTAGATACAAATATAGACTTATATATACACTTAACTACAATTTCCTTTTTATTGATCCAAGAATTATGTTGATTGATAAATCCTAACCATTTATATGCCTTCTCGCCTTTAGTTTTAAGAACTTTTTCAACTAGATATGTATTTGGATATCTGGTTTTTGAAAGTTCTTCACCATAGAATCCACCTTTAATAGGGTTACCACGATAGTCTTCTAATATGTACGTAGCTGGATGTGTATTTTGAACTCTTTTAATCTTAAAAATTTCTGTGGTCCAATTTGGTGTATATCCTTTTTCAAAAACATGCTTATATTTACTTATACGCACATGATCTCCCACATTGAACTTTGATAATTTGAATAGTTTTAAGCGATTATATACCGTATTTAATAATTTTTTCTCATTTTTATAGTTAACTTGAATCGGTGGCATTTTTATGGTACGATGAATTTTTTTATTATATGTATTAATCAAGTCTTTGTAAATGCCGAGCCAGTTATAAGACCCATTAAAGCTAAACTCTTTCCACATCATCCCTTTTAATGTTCTGTTAAATCGTTCTACTATTGATGCTTTCATTCTGCTATATGTTGAGTAGTGATTAATGTTGTATTTATTCATCAATTTTCCAAAGTGTTTATTGAAAAACTCTTTACCGTCATCTGTTTGCAAGTTTTTTGGTATTCGTCCCAGTTGAAAAATATTCTGCATAGCCTGGCTTGTTTCCAATGCAGTCTTTCTTTTCAAGGGTACTGCCCAAGCAAATTTTTAAAATGTATCAATTACAGTCAGCAAAAATCGATAATCTCTATTGTCTGTAGAATAGTTCCCCATTTCAACTAAATCAGCTTGCCAAAGATCATCTATTCCTTTCATAACAACTCTTCGACGTGGAAAATGTTTTCGTGCTTGCTTATGTAGTTCATTTGTTAAATTTCTTTTTGAAGTCATTATTTAACGTATTTAGAATTTGACGGCATAAGTTGAGTTCAGTCTGAGTTCATTTAGGTACTGTAGACTATCATATTTCTTACATACCCATAAATTAACCCATTTATCTTTGTAATTTCTTTTTCAAAGAATAATTTCATACTTGAAATTGTTTCCTGAATTTCATTGAGTTTCTGACTTAAACTTATGTTGATTTAATCTCGTACCTCTTCAATTTGACTTTGCAGAAACAATTTATTAACAACGTCGTTTTCCTCCATTTTTGATTCTTTTGTTTTGAACGTCAATGTTATTAGTTGTATCCATAACGAAGCCCAGCAGCTCAGGAAAATTTTTCACAAAATCTGTGCCACCTATATCATTAAGATAGTGTCCAAACTTATCGATGGACATGATTTGTGTAGATAATTATTATTCTATAATTTTTGCTTCATATAATTCTTCGATAATTGAGACAATTTCGTTATTGTGATTAGTATGACCTGCAGGTTGTGATGCTAGCAATTAGTTATGAAACGATACCACTAAGGTATCGATACTTTTACTTGATACGGCATCGGTACAGAAGTATCGATACATACTCAGTATCGAATAAAAAGCATCGATACTTACTTGTATCGGTCAAGCCTTTCACATGATTTAAAGTAGTGAAAACAAAAATAAATACCCACCAAATCAAATGCTCTTAATTCGTAACGAATTCTTAATGACTAGTCGACAAAATCTTCCGATTTCGGAAGCGATTAATATAAGAATAAACTAATTGTTTAAATTTCTTGCAGACGAGTTTTGGTAAATTAATTTTTTTGAATAGGAAAAATTTTTAAGTTCAATTTTGTTAACAACATACCATAAAAATCGCGATAAATTCATTTATCGCCAGCAAAATCGACAGGTTGCCAAATCATCAACTTAGATGCCAAACAAAGTGGAGAAATCGTTACGTTTGGGCTGGATATAGATATAGTCGAGATGACATTTTAAATGTTTGTGCAAATTCGTTTTGTTTCCGCAATAACGCACGCCTTAAAAAATTTTTTGCAGCTCGCAATTTTATCGTCTTTTTTTATGAAATATTTGATTTGGGTGGTCCTATTTTCACGAACTTACTCTAATATACATACATATATTCCAAATATAAATTTACATTTAACACGAACAAATAAAATTGTGTTAAACTGGTTAAACTGTGTTAAACTGGTTAGGCATGTTCAACTTTTTTGTAGCCAATAAGAAATGAGTATATTTGACCGATACGAGTTCTTTTTACCGATATCTACTTGGTACTCAGTAGTAGAGTATCGATACCAAAAGTACTTGGTTTCTAAGAAAAAGTATCGAGTATTAACTTGTATTTACTTGTATCGTTTCATCCCTACTAGCAATAGCCTAAGGTGATCTACTAACTCATTAGGATGATCCCAGTATATATAGTTAGGTTTGTATGTGTTTAGTTTCATCAAACCCACACCCTTGTAAGGACTTTTTGTTGCATGTAGTGATGATGAAGTTGATAAGTTCTTTTCACTTTCTTTCTTAAACAATTTACTGATAATATGCTTATATTTATAAGCTCTTGTTCCTTTGATTTGTTCATCAGGTCTATATTCTCTTTTGTATGCATTTGTGCTTACTAAAATTTTCTTATATATATCTAATTCATATTTATCATAATATTTTGGTGTTTTGTGAAACAGTAAAGAAAATAAACCTAGTGTGAAAGCCCATATTTGATTTCCAATCGCTATTTTATCTTCAGTAAGTTTAATTCTACTATTGCCATACTTCCATTCATTATTAAAATCTTTATGTGGGCCATATAGAGTATCTAATTCGTTTCTGCTTTCCAAGAGTGCTAGGTCAGTATAACTCTTATTATTATCTGAATTGTCTAAAGTTTCCAATTGAGAGTAAAAATTATCGTCGTCATCATCATCAGTATCGACATTATCAGCCTTATTTGCGTTTCGATTACTAAGTGAGATATCTTTATTGCATAACGTTTCTTCAACAAGTTTCTTTGGAGTACTTGTCTCTAACTTAACTGATTGTTCGTTGAATGGAAATTTTGAATTTTTATAAATCCATCTCTTTCTTCTTTAATACTTATATTATTACTTTTAGAATTGTTTACAAATTCTGTTAATGGTTCTATTATTGGTTTAAATGTATCTTTGAATTGCTTATGTGCATCTGCTTCATCAACTTTTATACTACGAAATTTTTTCTTTAAAACATTTCTTGTCTTTATTAGCTCTTTTAAAACTTTTTCATCCATTTTCAACTATTAGGCACCATATCAGGTATCAGCTATCAGATCAGGTATTACTTAACAGATGACTTTTTAGATCAGCTATCAGATCAGCTATCAGCTATTAGATCAGGTATAAGATCAGCTATCAGACCAGGTATTGGGGTATCAGATCAGCTATTAGATCAGGTATCAGCTATTAGATCAGGTTACAGATCAGTTTTCAGTACAGGTATGGTAAATACTTTAGGAAATAAGTAGGTGTACTATGCGCAAGGCCAAATTAAGTACTAATGTTTTGCTTTTATGTAAAGTAATTTATATCGTTATAAAATAGTCGAATTGCTTTCTATAGCGACCATTGTTTAAGTCATTATCTTTGCTTATCATCAAAAATCCATATTTATCCTTCCAACACTCTCGACAAATTTCATGAAACTTTTCATAACTCATGTCGCTGGAAACATGATCAGTATAAACGTGCTTCATGTTTGTCTCATCTTGTTTAAACATTATAATCACATTTGCGTTGTTTCTTATTAAGTGCTTGGGAATTCTCGTATAAGTTTGGCACAAGTAGAATGAATCAACATCCTTATGTCGTCCCATGCAAAAATATGCTCGTATATTATTTTGCTTCTCGCATCAAATATCATAATTGAATTAGTTTTCGCCTCGTCAGGAGGAATAACTTTTTCATTATCTGTAAATGTGTTATATCCCATCCCTTTAATTGGTGAAATTAATCGCTTTAAGTATTCATATTTTGGTTGATAAAGGGATTTTGAGTATAAATAGATGTTTTCAAACTTGAGTCCATTAGGACTTTCTAGCAAGCTAATCATAACATTAGTCTTTCCACAATTTGATGGTCCAACTATTAGAGCACGAATAAATTCGAATAAATTCGAATAAATAAATAAGCGAGAGCTATGTTTTATTTTAGATCTGATGTTCGTTGAAGCATCAATATTGCGAATCACAATATTTTTATGTTGTTTAACTAATTGCATTCTTATAACTAATTGCATTTCGTAAATGTTACTTTTATTATAGAAGAAAAAATAAAATAAGATGTTAATACATTATAACAAAACGTTTAGTTATAAAAAACCAGCCGTTGGAAAAGGTTTAGTGAATAGAGTAATAAACTCTCTGCCTGTTGAATTACACCTTCCTGGAAATCAGTTTGGTGGACCCGGAACAAAATACAAAAACGTTTAGATTGCGGTGCCAAAGGAATTAATTTATTAGACGCAGCATGTAAAAATCACGATATTGCTTATTCCAAAACAAATGATTTAAATAGTAGACATCAAGCTCATAAAATTCTTGAAAATAAAGCTTGGGAGCGAGTTATTTCAAAAGATAGCAGTCTTGCAGAAAAATCGTTTGCATATATGGTTACTAACGCAATGAAAGCCAAAAGAAAATTTGGTATGGGATTGAAGAAGAAGGTGGCAAAAAAGTGAACAAAATGGAAAAAAGCTGTTCAGTACATCAATTAAAACTGCAACAAAAATACTGAAGAAGGAAAAATCTCAAGACATTAAGTCTGGCATTAGGATTGAACGTAAGACCATCAACAAGTCGTTAAGGGGGAAGAAATCGGAAGTTGTAATACCACGCGTAATTAATGTTCCAAAGTAATTCATGTTCCTACCTTTGGTACCTATTCTTACAGCTCTGTGTGCAATTGGTAGTCTTTCTACTGGTGGAGCAGCTATAGCAAAAGCAATAAATGCTGCAAAGAATGCCAAACAACAACTTGATGAAGCAACTAGACATAATAAAACAATGCAAGCAGTAGCAATGGGGAAAGGTTTATACCTTAAACCATATAAGAAAGTATATGGATTGGTTTGTCAAGAAAAACAAAAACCAAATTTTTCGTAAAGCTGCCCAATAAACCCCTATCTGATGTTGATCTGAGAAACTTTTCAACAAACATTCCATACTTTAGAGGAGTTTTCATGTTGGATACACTACCCAAACGATCGAGAAAAATAGAATGCGGAATCATTAATTTGGATTTATCAAGAGGACCTGGAACCCATTGGGTAGCATATTATAAAAACAATGAACATAAAGAATATTTCGACAGTTTGGGAAATTTACAACCTCCATTAGAACTAGTTAAATATCGGGGCAAAAATATAAAATATAATTACAATCAATATCAAGATTATAATTTATTTAAATGTGGACATTTATGTCTTCAATTTCTTTACAAAAAAAGTTTAAACAAGTAAGAGTGCTATATTCGGCTGTGCCGAATCTTATATACCCTTTACCAAAGTGCGTTTATGTAGTATAGAGATACATACATAAGCACAGAGATATGTAGGTACATATTCATTTTGTAAAAAAATTCATACTTTTTTTCTAGTGCAATTTTTAGGTTTTTGGCATTATGTTTAATTTGGTGCTTTTTAAATTTTGGCGATTTTTTTTTATATAGGCAATTTTTTTTTTGTTTTTGGCGATTTTTTTCGGTTTTTGGCGTTTTTTTAATTTGGCGATTTTTTCGTTCCGGCGATTTTTTTCATTTTGACCATTTTTTTTTATTTAGGCGATTTTTTTATTTTTTATATATTTAATTTTTTTTTGTTTTTTTAGTTTTGACACTTTTTTCTCGTTTTAGCGTTTTTTCGAATTTTGTCGTTTTTTTATTTTGGCGATTTTTTTATTTGTTGCGATTTTTTTCATATATGCAATTTTTTTTTCTTTCTGGCAATTTTTTTGATTTTGAAAATTTTTTTCATTTAGGCGATTTTTTTATTTTTTGCGATTTTTTTCATATAGGCTATTTGTTTTTTTTTTTGTGATTTTTTCGTTTTTTGGCGTTTTTTATTTCTTTTTGGCAATTTTTTAGTTTTGACAGTTTTTTTCTCGTTTTGGCGATTTTTTCGGTTTTTGGCGCGTTTTAATTTTGGCGATTTTTTTTTTGTTCTGGCGATTTTTTTGATTTTGATTTATTTTTATTTAAGCGATTTTTTTATTTTTTGCCGATTTTTTTCATATAGGCAATTTTTTTTTGTTTCGGCGATTTTTTCGCTTTCTGGCGTTTTTTTATTTTTGGCGATTTATTTTCGATATGGCGATTTTTTTGATTTTGGCGATTTTTTTTGCATTTAGGCGATTTTTTTTAATTTTTGACGATTTTTGTTCATATAAGCATTTTTTTGGCGATTTTTGCGGATTCTTGTCATTATGGGGTTTTTGTTTAGACACTTTTTTCTCAGTTTGGCGATTTTTTTCGGTTTTTGGCGCTTTTTTAATTTTGGCGATTTTTTTTCGTTCTGGCGATTTTTTTGATTTTGCCGATTTTTTTCATATAAGCGATTTTTTGAATTTTTGTCGATTTTTTTCATATATGCAATTTTTTTTTTTGATTTGGCGATTTTTTTCGGTTTTTGGCGTTTTTTTTTAATTTTGGCGATTTATTTTCGTTTTGGCGGTTTTTTTTTTTAATTTTGGCGATTTTTGTTCACATAAGCATTTTTTTTTGTTTTATAGATTTTTTCGGTTTTTGACGTTTTTTTTAATTTTAGCGTTTTTTTTTAATTTTGGCGATTTTTTTTTCGTTTTGGCGATTTTTGAAAATTTTTGGCGATTTTACAATTTTCGGATTTTTTAGTTTGACCTTTTTTTTTAAATTTCAAGAGTTTAACTCTTACGGTTTCCAAGATATAGCAATTTTTCAAAATTACATAGTCAAAATTGCATTAACTAATGGACCACCCTTTAATATAAATTTTTTTAATTTTTGTGTTAATTGATGTAATCTATACAAAAATACACTAATTTTACAAATTTCAAGTGTCAATATACATATGTACACATACATACAATTGTATGTATATTACATAGGATTTTAAAAGTTTTCGTCACTCATTTTGGAACACCCTTTAATTTTTAGGTTTTATATATTTGTTGTTGTAGCGACCAAAGTTCTACATATACTGTCCAAATTTCAGACCCGTAGCTTTTACCGTTCCTGAGAAAATAGCCTTCTTCCTAAAACATCAAATATGTTTAATTATTAGGAAAAAAGTTAAAGCTTTCCAACCCTGGAAATGTTTTTTTAATTTGTTAAATTTTTAAAATTTTTTTTAATTATAAATAGCAATTTTAGTCATACCGAAGTATAAAATAAGATAATTTAATAAAAAAGTAATAAAAACTTGTTTTCGGTAGTTATTTTCTATGGGAAAATAGAGTTTGAGTTTTCCAGCTCTGAAACCGTCTGTCCGATTTTGCTGATTTTCAATAGCATTTTAGCGTTTTTGTGTCATTGTGGAAATTTATTTTTAGTTTTGACACGTTTTTCTCGTTTTGGCGACTTTTTTCGGTTTTTGGCGTTTTTTTTAATTTTAGCGTTTTTTCATTTTGGCGATTTTTTTGGTTTTGGCGATTTTTTTAAATTTTTGGCGATTTTATAATTTTCGGATTTTTTAGTTAGACCGTTTTTGTAAATTTCAAGAGTTTAACTCTTACGGTTTCCAAGATATAGCAATTTGTCAAAATTACATAGTCAAAATTGCATTAAGTGATGGACCACCCTTTATTTTAAATTTTTTTAATTTTAGTGTTAATTGTTGTAGCCTATATAAAAATACACTAATTTTACAAATTTCAAGTGTCAATATACATATGTACATTGGTACATACAATTGTATGTATATTAGATGGATTTTAACATTTTTCGTTGCTCGTTTTGGAACACCCTTTAAGTTTTAATTCTCATATATTTGTTGTTGTAGCGATCAAAGTTCTACATACTTTGTCCAAATTTCAGACCCGTAGCTCTTACCGTTCCTGAGAAAATAGCCTTCTTCCTAAAACATGAAATATGTTTAATTATTATGAAAAAAGTTAAAGTTTTCCAACCCTGGAAACGTTTTTTTAATTTTTTAAATTATTAAATTTTTTTTTTAATTATAAATACCAATTTTATTCATACCGAAGTATAAAATAAGTTAATTTAATAAAAAAGTAATAAAAACTTGTTTTCGGTAGTTATTTTCTATGGGTAAATTGAGTTTGAGTTTTCCAGCTCTGAAACCGTCTGCTCGATTTTGCTGATTTTCAATAGCAAAATTTTTCGGAAAATTTCTGAAACACCAGTCTAAGAACGAAGTCTCTAGCTCTTCTGGGAGCTTGGGAAAACCGATTTCACGTACAGACAGACGGACAGACGGACATCGCTTGTTCGTCTTCCCTATGCATAAGGATCCAGAATATATATACTTTATGTGTCGCTTATTAATATTCTTGAAATTACAAACGGAATGACAAACCTATATATACCCTTTTACCATTTTTTGGTAAAGGGTATAAAAATAAATAAAGGAATAAAGGAAGGAATTTTTAAAATTTGTTAATAAAAAAGTTTATAAAATATAGTTTTTTACATATTATTCCCACTGTGGGAGTAGTTAGATACTGGCGGTTCTATGGCAATAAAAATTTTCACATTTGGGTAATTAACGTAAAAAATTTTGTAATTTATGGGAAAATTTTAAAATAATGTCAAAGGTGTGAAGTGACGAGGGTACTCGATGGTTTGTAGATGTCGGTCAGTTGATGTACATATTCGTAATTTATTTTCGTTGGCACGCATGCTTTGTACGTATGTTTTTGTTTTAATTTTGAATTGAAGTGTGATTTTGTTTGTTTGTCAAGTGGTTGCAGCATTTTTTTATTTTCTTTTGAGCTGGTGACCATGGAAGGTTATTTTAGAAGACCTTATGTATGCTTGTGGGAAATCTATGAATGTTTTTTGTTGTTGGATTTATTTAGTTTGATTTTCCTATTTCCTATGTTTAAACAGTTTGAAGAGAAGAAATAAAATAAGTAATTTATCAGCAACGAACTTACTTGAAGGTTGGAGAAATGGAAGTGTAAGATATTTAGGGTTGTCAAAGGGAAAGCAATACCACACAACAAGAAAAAATTTCAAAAATGACAAACGTTGGCACTAGTACACCCTGTTGCGATGTTACAAAATATCAAAGTATGTACTCGGCATTTGTCTTTTTGTAATATTCTTTTTAGCTCATGGAGCTGGAAGGGTATTTATAGAAAGAAATTATGCATGCTGGTGAGATATTAATGTTTTTGTTGTTGGTTTTATTCAGTTTTATTTATGTTTTGTTTTTTTTGTGTAAAGAGGCTGACATTTGTCAAACAAACTATGCACACTTATATACATACATACTTACTTACTACATACATATGTAAATAAATTAATGAACAGCAGTTTTGTATATACATATGTTTGTTGTAACAATGTAAGAATAGAACGTAATTCGCATAAATTGAAAAAGAATGTGTAAACAGATTTTTATTGTCGCTTTTTCACATTTGTCTTTGTCCTTGTACAAACCATATACATATAAATAAATGATTGAACAAAATTTTGTATATGTTTTAATCTACACATTTATTTTAAAGAAATATCGTAAAAATGTGTATGTTGTAACAATGTAAGAATATAAAATTAAAATAAATTGTTTAGTTAGTTTCCTGATATATTAAATATGCATTTCTTAAGGCACAAACTCCATAATTGTGATAGCTGCAGTAAAAATATTCCGGATATTTAAAATGTATTTGCTTAAAGTTGATGCAACCAAAATCCTCGATGTTGAAAACTCTAAGTTGAAGTAGTTTTTCAAACCATTTCACACACACTCTTAAATGATATTGATCCGTCATTCCAATTCCGATGATGAAATTTTCTTGTTAGCCAATTCGCTTCTCTTAGTTTTGCTATTGATAATCTTCTGAAGTTAAATGGTGGCTTAATAATAAAATTTATGTGCTCCTTATTATTAAAAACAATTGATATTTCTTTTGCAATGAAGATGTTTGAATTGGATTTAAATCCTTGTATATCGATAAAAACTTTATCCCCAATCATCTTATTTTTTATTTACATTATTTTACGAACTTGACCTTTTAAGGGTATGTATTCTATGATGCGATCGTGGATGAGAATGCAAAAAGCAGATGTATCAGGAGGAATGTTGTCCGTCTCATTTTCAACTTTTATATCAACAGGACCGTTAGAGAGGGCTTCGTTTTGGTGACTGACATCTACTACCACTATCGGCACACTATTTTTAAATCCTTGAGCAGTTAGAAGCGGTTGTGATTCAATCATGTAGTAGCTTTGTTGAAACCGCAGATACATATCATATAGGATGGCAACCCGACCATTTTTAAATGTTATATTTAGATCATCATATGGGTATGATTCGGAATTTAAATGCACTTTTAAATTGTTTAGATTACAGTGAACAAACCTATTTTTTTGTTGAAAAGAAATCAACACAAAACGGGGTCGTTCTCTATTTGCAGCCAATTTAACATTCCATATATAGCTAGTTCCTGTATTTAGTTGAGGATTAATGTGACAATCCGAACTGTGAAATGCCATCGGTATAGAAGCACCACTGTTAATAATTTTAGTCATATTCAATTTGCTCAGATCGGATAATTGTACATGTAGAATTCTCCATGAGATGTTTGAGATACTAATTTTTGGTTTGTCAGTAGCAGCAGTTGAGTATACGAAACTAAATTTTTTAGGCTGCTTGTAATCGCTAAATGTCTTGTATGATCAATTTCTATGCCATTAAGTTCATATCGAATTTAGTCAAAAAGATGTGCCACAAAGTTATTTTTTAAGTTTAGATTTAAAAACGAAAATATTTTGCTATTATTATCATCTACAATACTTCCCTCAATACATATGTAGCTTTCGCTGGGTAGCACAGTCTTGATTTTGTATTGAAATTTGAATCTCATCATTATTGTTGAAGGACTGTAGGTATGGTGTATATGTGTGATAGTCCTTTTTAATTATACTCTCGTCTGATTGGAGTTTTTCTAGAACATCTAGTATGTAACTCATTTCTTTGTCAACTTTAAATTGAGAGACTTTAAAAATTTTTTATTTTCTTGCGTCAAATATTTTTTGTGTAATGATCTCTTTGTGGTTTGGTTTGCAATAGTGTTTTATGAGTGTATCCAATTTTATCCTTAGATTGCTTAACGTTGTATATTATCATTATTTGCTAGATCTCAAATGTATTCGTGTTGTAATTTCCTCTCCTCGGAAACTAATTAAATTAGAGTAAGAGAACTTATCTCTCGGCAGTAAACTGGAAAATAGATAAGATATCGAGGAATCTCAACAATTTGATACCCTGGGGGGACATTGATCGCAAATTCATGTAATGTGTGTGCTTGTGAGTTATTCGTATATGTGTTAACGACTATACTACATTCAACACGATAGATATTCACCATGAAAATATTGACTGGTAGATCTGAGTAATGGTCTTGATTGGGAGCTAGAATATTCTTATTGAATCCAAAAAGTTTTCCAATTGTGTTATCTTTGCTAAAGTATATGGGATCCTTAGAGCTATTTACTCTAACTTGCATTGCATTGTTATTAGCTTCTTTATCAGTTTTATTTTCCGGACAATACTGCTTATAGTGATGTTTAATATAATCAGTTATATCATACAATTCATAAGATCCTATTGGTATTTTAATTACATGTTCACCAATATGAAATATATTGTTATAATCATCTACATTGGGAATGCTATTAAATGAATGAAAATCAGTTAGAGCACATTCATATTCACCACCCAAACGAATAGGAGGAAAGTAATTTGCAGATAACTCGGATGAGTTTGAGCTAAGAGTAAGTGTTATTGACATTATGGTTATCTGATTACAAATAAGTGAAATTAAACACAGCACTTTGTATAAAAAAGGAAGTTTATATATAATTATATTTTATTTAATATATTAGATACAAATATAGACTTATATATACACTTAACTACAATTTCATTTTTATTGATCCAAGAATTATGTTGATTGGTAAATCCTAACCATTTAATATATGCCTTCTCGCCTTTAGTTTTAAGAACTTTTTCAACTAGATATGTATTTGGATATCTGGTTTTTGAAAGTTCTTCACCATAGAATCCACCTTTAATAGGGTTACCACGATAGTCTTCTAATATGTACGTAGCTGGATGTGTATTTTGAACTCTTTTAATCTTAAAAATTTCTGTGGTCCAATTTGGTGTATATCCTTTTTCAAAAACATGTTTATATTTACTTATACGCACATGATCTCCCACATTGAACTTTGATAATTTGAATAGTTTTAAGCGATTATATACCGTATTTAATAATTTTTTCTCATTTTTATAGTTAACTTGAATCGTTGGCATTTTTATGGTACGATGAATTTTTTTATTATATGTATTAATCAAGTCTTTGTAAATGTCGAGCCAATTATAAGACCCATTAAAGCTAAACTCTTTCCACATCATCTCTTTTAATGTTCTGTTAAATCGTTCTACTATTGATGCTTTCATTCTGCTATATGTTTAGTAGTGATTAATGTTGTATATATTCATCAATTTTCCAAAGTGTTTATTGAAAAACTCTTTACCGTCATCTGTTTGCAAGTTTTTTGGTATTAGTCCCAGTTGAAAAATATTCTGCATAGCCTGGCTTGTTTCCAATGCAGTCTTTCTTTTCAAGGGTACCGCCCAAGCAAATTTTGAAAATGTATCAATTACAGTCAGCAAAAATCGATAATCTCTATTGTCTGTAGAATAGTTCCCCATTTCAACTAAATCAGCTTGCCAAAGATCATCTATTCCTTTCATAACAACTCTTCGACGTGGAAAATGTTTTCGTGCTTGCTTATGTAGTTCATTTGTTAAATTTTGAAGTCATTATTTAACGTATTTAGAATTTGAGGGGATAAGTTGAGTTCAGTGAGAGTTCATTTAAGTACTGTTGACCATCATATTTCTTACATACCCATAATTTAACTCATTTATCTTTCTAATTTCTTTTTCAAAGAATAATTTCATACTCGAAATTGTTTCCTGAATTTCATTGAGTTTCTGACTTAAACTTATGTTGATTTCATCTCGTACCTCTTCAATTTGACTTTGCAGAAACAATTTATTAACAACGTCGTTATCCTCCATTTTTGATTCTTTTGTTTTGAACGCCAATGTTATTAGTTGTATCCATAACGAAGCCCAGCAGCTCAGGAACATTTTTCACAAAAACTGTGCCACCTGTATCATTAAGATTGTGTCCAAACTTATTGATGCACATGATTTATGTAGATAATTATTATTCTATAATTTTTGCCTCATATAATTCTTCGATAATTGAGACAATTTCATTATTGTGATTAGTATGACCTGCAGCTTGTGATGCTAGCAATAGCCTAAGGCGATCTACTAACTCATTAGGATCATCCCAGTATATACAGTTAGGTTTGTATGCGTTTAGTTTCATCAAACCCACACCCTTGTAAGGACCTTTTGTTGCATGTAGTGATGATGAAGTTGATAAGTTCTTTTCACTTTCTTTCTTAAACAATTTACTGATAATATGCTTATATTTATAAGCTCTTGTTCCTTTGATTTGTTCATCAGGTCTATATTCTCTTTTGTATGCATTTGTGCTTACTAAAATTTTCTTATAGATATCTTATTCATATTTATCATAATATTTTGGTGTTTTGTGAAACAGTAAAGAAAATAAACCTAGTGTGAAAGCCCATATTTGATTTCCAATCGCTATTTTATCTTCAGTAAGTTTAATTCTACTATTGCCATACTTCCATTCATTATTAAAATCTTTATGTGGGCCATATAGAGTATCTAATTCGTTTCTGCTTTCCAAGAGTGCTAGGTCAGTATAACTCTTATTATTATCTGAATTGTCTAAAGTTTCCGATTGAGAGTAAAAATCATCGTTGTCATCATAATCAGTATCAACATTATCAGCCTTACTTGCGTTTCGATTACTAAGAGAGATATTTTTATTGCATTACATTTCTTCAACAAGTTTCTTTGGAGTACTTGTCTCTAACTTAACTGATTGTTCGTTGAATGGAAATTTTGAATTTTTATAAACTTTCGTTTTAAATTCATCTCTTTCTGCTTTAATACTCATATTATTACTTTTAGAGTTGTTTACAAATTCTGTTAATGGTTCTATTATTGGTTTAAATGTATCTTTGAATTGCTTACGTGCATCTGCTTCATCAACTTTTATACTACGAAATTTTTTCTTTAAAACATTTCTTGTCTTTATTAGCTTGTGGTGAGTGACAGCAATAATGCTAAAAAAAATTACCTTATTGTACTACGCTGAAATGAAATGCAAACAGCTTAAGTTTGACCATTACCCGTTCAGCTCTCGTTTGAAATAGACTCGTTTTTTCTTTTTGTTCAAAAAAACTTTTTGTATTAAATATAAGTAATCTTTAGTTTTAAAAATAAATAAATTGAATTTTGTAATTACATAATTGACTATTAATACGAACACCCCCACAAAGTGGTGACCCCGTCGATTGATTAAAGAATATTTCAAGATGCAAGACAATATTGGTGGCAGCACGCAGCAAGGCCCGACGCCGAGCACATCAAGTACCGAGCCAACAACCGTTAATCGTGTAGCTGTAAAGGTTCCACCCTTTTGGCCCGATCACGCTGAAATTTGGCTGGCGCAGATAGAAGCACAATTTGCTGTTGCCGGCATAAGTGGTGACACATCGAAGTTTAATACAGTCATCGCCGCAATAGAATTGAATGTTCTCGTGCAAATATCAGATGCTATTTTAAATCCACCGGAGACCGATAAATACACAAATCTTAGAAAGTGCATAATAGAACGCTATTGTGAGAGCGAACAAAAAAAGACGCAAAAATTACTATCGGAAATTGATTTGGGAGACAAGCGACCGACACAACTCTTAAATGAGTTAAGCACATTGTCAAAGGACAAGGTAACAACTGATTTTTTGAAAACGCTATGGTTGCAGCGTTTGCCAGCGCAAGTCAGAGCAATCTTACAAGCGTCAGATGCTAATCTGACCGAGTTAGCAAAGTTGGCAGGCAAAATTATGGAGCTGGGAGAGTTTCAGCATTTATCTGTGGTATCTACAATGCCACAAACTTCTAAAAGCGAATTTGATAGATGACTCGATCGCATAGAGCAACAGATAAATAGCCTTTGTAACAAGAACAATAAAAATGTACGTCGGTCACGATCAAGTTCTACACGACGACAAAAAACAGATGCCACTCCAGCAAAGCAAGTGAGCGACCATTGCTGGTACCATCGGACATTTGGCGAAAAAGCCACAAAATGTCGTCAGCCATGTTCATATCAACAAAATTTGTCAAAAAACTAAATTCATCTTCCGAACTGGCGGGCGGATCTCTAGATGAATGCCAAATAGCCCGTCTTATAATTAATGACAGCATATCGAAACGGAATTTTTTAATCGACACTGGTGCCGACGTTTCGGTGTTACCAGCTGGTAGTGTTGAGGGTTTGCGTTTAGGGCTTTTTAGAAAATTGTTTGCTGCTAACGGGTCCCCCATCAAAACCTTCGGTGAGAAAACGTTAAGCATTTCTTTGGGTCTACGTCGCAATTTTACATGGACTTTTTTGGTAGCGAATGTCAACTGTGCTATTATAGGCTCGGATTTTTTGAATCATTACGATCTTTTGGTTGACATTAAGAGAGGTAAGCTTATCGATGGTACTACGCTGCTTGAGGCAAGGGCACGTCCCGCACGTACTGCCTATGTTCAGATTTTAGCATACGACAAAAAAGATAATTACGCCCAGCTGTTATACGAGTATAGAGAGTTAGGTACGATTAATGCCAACAAGCGCCTGGTGGACTCTACGGTCACGCATCACATTACAACAAACGGTCCTCCCACATACGCTAGCGCACGTCGAGTCGCGGGGGATAAGCTCCAAGCTGCAAAAAAAGAGTTTGAGTACTTGATGGAAAATGGTATATGTAGACTGTCAAAAAGTAATTGGGCCAGCCCACTACATTTGGTAAAAAAGCCAAACGGGGACTGGCGCCCATGCGGCGATTATCGTGCCCTTAACAGCATCACCTTACCCGGCAGGTATCCAATACCATTTTTACGTGACATAACGAGTATTATGCACGGAAAGAACATTTTTTCCTCTATCGACTTACAAAGGGCTTACCATCAGATACCCGTGGAGCCATGCGATATACCTAAGACAGCCATAATCACGCCGTTTGGTTTATTTGAGGTTTGTTTCATGACATTTGGTCTACGGAAAGCAGCCCAAACGTTCCAACGTCATATTAACGAAGTCTTGAAGGGAATCGATTTTGCTTTTGCATACATCGATGATATCCTCATAGCGTCCGAAACAGAGGAGGAACATGCAAAGCATCTGCGCATCATATTTGATCGCCTTCGCCGATTCCACTTGTGCGTTAATTTCGATAAATGTCAGTTTGGTAAGCGTGAACTCGTATTTTTAGGCCACAAAATTAGCCCCAAAGGACTTACTCCGCCTGAAAACAAGGTCGATTCGATCCGAAATTTCGAAAGACCAATGATTGTGAAGAATTTAAAAAAATTTTTGGGCATGCTGAATTTTTACCGCCCATTCATACCGCATGCAATAAAAAATCAAAAATTGTTGTTAGAATTGACTCCTGGCAATAAAAAAAACGATAACACCATAATAGAATGGACACCTGAAGCAATGGCTGCTTTTAATGCATGTAAAAACGATATAGCAGAAGCTACCTTTTTGAATTATATGGCTCCGAAAGCATTGATAACGCTTACGACAGATGCCTTAGGGGCAGTACTGCATCAGATAGTCGAAGGGCAAGTACAACTATTAGGATTTTACTCCAAAAAGTTGACACCATCACAACAAAACTACAGCGCTTACGATAGAGAACTCACGGCGATATACCAAGCAATTCAACATTTCAAATACGCAGTTGAAAGAAGAGAATTCGTCGTTTTTCCAGACCACAAGCCAATCATTTTTGCTTTTAAGCAAAAAAGTGAGAAGGCATCACCGCGAAGGATTCGGCAATTAGACTTTATCAGCCAATATACGACGGACATACGACATTTACCTGGGGCTGACAATAACATAGCAGATTTACTCTCCCGCATCAACGCCATAGAGGAGCAAGTAGTAAATTTTGATGAAATGGCCGAGCAGCAAGGCAATGATATTGAACTGCAGGCACTGCTGGACAGCAACACAAACACGTCATTGCAGCTCACTAAATTAGCCATTTCACAGTCGACTAAAGAAATTTACTGTCACGTTTCGAAGGATAGAGTAAGACCTTATGCTCCGAAAAATTATCGTCAGGCAATCATACGCAAGCTTCATTCGCTTTCGCATCCAGGCATTAGGGCAACAAAACAATTGGTTTTAAACCACTACGTTTAGCCATCTATATCTGCAGACGTCGCTAGATATGTGCGCGTGTATTCCTTGTCAGAGAGCAAAAGTACAACGTCATACAAAAGCACCCTTATGTAATTATGCAGCAGTCGATGCCCGCTTCGAACATATAAATATAGACATCGTGGTACCGTTGCCATCATCAAACGGATTCCGATATTGCCTCACTTGTATCGATCGTTTTTCGAGATGGCCCACGGCGATACCACTGACAGACATAACAGCTCAAAGTGTTGCAAGTGGCCTTATGAGAGGATGGATTGCTGTCTACGGCGTCCCCTTGCGTATTACCACCGATTTAGGAAGACAGTTCGAGTCAACCATTTTCAGCGAATTAACGAAGTTACTGGGAATTAAGCATTTGCGGACAACGGCCTACCACCCACAGGCAAATGGCATAATTGAGCGATGGCACCGTACACTAAAGACAGCCATTAAGTGTGCTGAAACAAACGACTGGAGTTCTGCACTTCCGCTAATTCTTTTGAGCATGCGATCAACAATAAAAAGTGATATTGGGCTAAGCCCAGCAGAAATCATTTTCGGCGCTTCCTTAAGAATACCTGGAGCGTTTCTCATTCCTTCCGGAAGAAATATTACGGAAACCGAGTTGGTACAAACACTGCGTAGAACCATTTCAAACTTACCAACTACCCAACCTGTCCGTCACGGGATGCAACGATGTTTCGTTCAACCAGCATTGGCTGACTGCAATTTTGTATTTGTGAGGGTAGATCATGTGCGTACACCATTGGAGCCCAGTTACGAGGGCCCTTACGAAGTTTTAAACAAACATGATAAGTATTATATTGTAAAAATACGCCAGCGAGAAACGAAAATTACAATAGATCGCCTAAAGGCTGCGTATATTTTTAGGGAGGACGCTGTGCCAGCTGAAGCGCCACCAACAGAAGGTGGAAACGAATCCGAGAATTCAGAAAATGTTTCAACACATGTGGACACAGACAAGTCTCAGGAGACTACCATGCAAAAACAACGCCTTACGTCATCCGGGCGTCACGTCAGAATTCCTCTAAAGTATCGTTAAAGTCTTAACTAGGAGCAGGGTATTGTGGTGAGTGACAGCAATAATGCTAAAAAAAAGTACCTTTTTGTACTACGCTGAAATGAAATGCAAACAGCTTAAGTTTGACCATTACCCGTTCAGCTCTCGTTTGAAATAGACTCGTTTTATCTTTTTGTTCAAAAAAACTTTTTGTATTAAATATAAGTAATCTTTAGTTTTAAAAATAAATAAATTGAATTTTGTAATTACATAATTGACTGTTAATACGAACACCCCCACAAGCTCTTTTAAAACTTTTTCATCCATTTTCAACTATTAGGCACCAGATCAGGTATCAGCTATCAGATCAGGTATTACTTAACAGATAACTTTTTTGAAAAGCTATCAGCTATTAGATCAGGTATAAGATCAGCTATCAGATCAGGTATTTGGGTATCAGATTAGCTATCAGATCAGGTATCAGCTATTAGATCAGGTATGGTAAATGCTTTAGGAAATAAGTAGATGTACTATGCGCAAGGCCAAATTAAGTACTAATGTTTTGCTTTTATGTAGAGTAATTTATATCGTTATAAAATAGTCGAATTGCTTTCTATAGCGACCATTGTTTAAGTCATTATCTTTGCTTATCATCAAAAATCCATATTTATCCTTCCAACACTCTCGACAAATTTCATGAAACTTTTCATAACTCATGTCGCTGGAAACATGATCAGTATAAACGTGCTTCATGTTTGTCTCATCTTGTTTAAACATTATAATCACATTTGCGTTGTTTCTTATTAAGTGCTTGGGAATTCTCGTATAAGTTTGGCGCAAGTAGAATGAATCAACATCCTTATATCGTCCCATGCAAAAATATGGTCGTATATTATTTTGCTTCTCGCATCAAATATCATAATTGAATTAGTTTTCGCCTCGTCAGGAGGAATAACTTTTTCATTATCTGTAAATGTGTTATATCCCATCCCTTTAATTGGTGAAAATAATCGCTTTAAGTATTCATATTTTGGTTGATAAAGGGATTTTGAGTATAAATAGATGTTTTCAAACTTGAGTCCATTAGGACTTTCTAGCAAGCTAATCATAACATTAGTCTTTCCACAATTTGATGGTCCAACTATAAGAGCACGAATAGAATTTGGTAAGCGAGAGCTATGTTTTATTTTAGATCTGATGTTCGTTGAAGCATCAATATTGCGAATCACAATATTTTTATGTTGTTTAACTAATTGCATTCTTATAACTAATTGCATTTCGTAAATGTTACTTTTATTATAGAAGAAAAAATAAAATAAGATGTTAATACATTATAACAAAACGTTTAGTTATAAAAAACCAGCCGTTGGAAAAGGTTTAGTGAATAGAGTAATAAACTCTCTGCCTGTTGAATTACACCTTCCTGGATATCAGTTTGGTGGACCCGGAACAAAATACAAAAACGTTTAGATTGCGGTGCCAAAGGAATTAATTTATTAGACGCCTCATGTAAAAATCACGATATTGCTTATTCAAAAACAAATGATTTAAATAGTAGACATCAAGCTGATAAAATTCTTGAAAATAAAGCTTGGGAACGAGTTATTTCAAAAGATAGCAGTCTTGCAGAAAAATCGTTTGCATATATGGTTACTAACGCAATGAAAGCCAAAAGAAAATTTGGTATGGGATTGAAGAAGAAGGTGGCAAAAAAGTGAACAAAATGGAAAAAAGCTGTTCAGTACATCAATTAAAACTGCAACAAAAATACTGAAGAAGGAAAATCCTCAAGACATTAACTCTGGCATTAGGATTGAACGTAAGACCATCAACAAGTCGTTAAGGGGGAAGAAATCGGAAGTTGTAATACCACGCGTAGTTAATGTTCCAAAGTAATTCATGTTCCTACCTTTGGTACCTATTCTTACAGCTCTGACTGCAATTGGTAGTCTTTCTACTGGTGGAGCAGCTATAGCAAAAGCAATAAATGCGGCAAAGAATGCCAAACAACAACTTGATGAAGCAACTTGACATAATAAAACAATGCAAGCAGTAGCAATGGGGAAAGGTTTATACCTTAAACCATATAAGAAAGTATATGGATTGATTTGTCAAGAAAAACAAAAACCAAAGCTGCCCAATAAACCCCTATCTGATGTTGATCTGAGAAACTTTTCAACAAACATTGCATACTTTAGAGGAGTTTTCATGTTGGATACACTACCCAAACGATCGAGAAAAATAGAATGCGGAATCATTAATTTGGATTTATCAAGAGGACCTGGAACCCATTGGGTAGCATATTATAAAAACAATGAACATAAAGAATATTTCGACAGTTTGGGAAATTTACAACCTCCATTAGAACTAGTTAAATATCTGGGCAAAAATATAAAATATAATTACAGTCAATATCAAGATTATAATTCATTTAAATGTGGACATTTATGTCTTCAATTTCTTTACAAAAAAGTTTAAAAAATAAATAAATAAATAAATACAACTCACAAAGAATTTTTAAAATTTGTTCTGTTTTATTAATAAAAAAGTTTATAAAATATAGTTTTTTACATATTATTCCCACTGTGGGAGTAGTTAGATACTGGCGGTTCTATGGCGATAAAAATTTTCACATTTGGGTAATTAACGTAAAAAATTTTGTAATTTATGGGAAAATTTTAAAATAATGTCAAAGGTGTGAAGTGACGAGGGTACTCGATGGTTTGTAGATGTCGGTCAGTTGATGTACATATTCGTAATTTATTTTCGTTGGCACGCATGCTTTGCACGTATGTTTTTGTTTTAATTTTGAATTGAAGTGTGATTTTGTTTGTTTGTCAAGTGGTTGCAGAATTTTTTTATTTTCTTTTGAGCTGGTGACCATGGAAGGTTATTTTAGAAGACCTTATGTATGCTTGTGGGAAATCTATGAATTTTTTTGTTGTTAGATTTATTTAGTTTGATTTTCCTATTTCCTATGTTTAAAGAGTTTAAAGAGAAGAAATAAAATAAGTAATTTATCAGCAACGACCTTACTTGAAGGTTGGAGAAATGGAAGTGTAAGATATTTAGGATTGTCAAAGAGATGCTCATGCATGTGTATTTGTGTATGGTTTTACAATAACTTTAGCGTTGGCAGATGGGTAAGTAGTCGTATATGTATATAAAAAAAGCGAGTGTGTAAAGTCGAGTACACATCTGGCATTTCTTGTGTTATAATCATTTTTTAAAATGTGTGCAACGTCTTTCACGTTATGTTTTTTTTTATAGGGAAAGCAATACCACACAACAAGAAAAAATTTCAAAAATGACAAACGTTGGCACTAGTACACACAGTTGCGATGTTACAAAATATCATATGTACTCAGCATTTGTTTTTTTGTAATATTCTTTTTAGCTCATGGAGCTGGAAGGGTATTTATGGAAAGAAACTATGTATGCTGGTGAGATATTAATGTTTTTGTTGTTGGTTTTATTTAGTTTTATTTATGTTTTCTTTTTTTGTGTAAAGAGGCTGACATTTGTCAAACAAACCATGCACACTTAATTACATATATACATACTTACTTACTACATACATATGTATGTATATGTAAATAAATTAATGAACAGCAGTTTTGTATATACATACATATTTATGTTGTAACAATGTAAGAATAGAACATAATTCGCATAAATTGAAAAAAAAAATGTGTAAACAGATTTTTATTGTCGCTTTTTCACATTTTTCTTTGTCCTTGTACAAACCATATACATCTACTACCACTATCGGCACACTATTTTTAAATCCTTGAGCAGTTAGAAGCGGTTGTGATTCAATCATGTAGTAGCTTTGTTGAAACCGCAGATACATATCATATAGGATGGCAACCCGACCATTTTTAAATTTTATATTTAGATCATCATATGGGTACGATTCGGAATTTAAATGCACTTTTAAATTGTTTTGATTACAGTGAACAAAATTATTTTCTTGTTGAAAAGAAATCAACACAAAACGGGGTCGTTCTCTATTTGCAGCCAATTTAACATTCCATATATAGCTATTTCCTGTATTTAGTTGAGAATTAATGTGACAATCCCAACTGCGAAATGCCATCGGTATAGAAGCACCACTGTTAATAATTTTAGTCATATTCAATTTGCTCAGATCGGATAATTGTACATGTGGAATTCTCCATGAGATGTTTGAGATACTAATTTTTGGTTTGTCAGTAGCAACAGTTGAGTATACGAAAGAAAATTTTTTAGGCTGCTTGTAATCGCTAAATGTCTTGTATGATCAATTTCTAGGCCTTTAAGTTCATATCGAATTTCGACAAAAAGATGTGCCACAAAGTTATTTTTTAAGTTTAGATTTAAAAACGAAAATATTTTGCTATTATTATCATCTACAATACTTCCCTCAACATATATGTAGCTTTCGCTGGGTAGCACAGTCTTGATTTTGTATTGAAATTCGAATCTCATCATTATTGTTGAAGGATTGTAGGTATGGTGTATATGTGTGATAGTCCTTTTTAATTATACTCTCCTCTGATTGGAGTTTTTCTAGAACATCTAGTATGTAACTCATTTCTTTGTTAACTTTAAATTGAGAGACTTTAAAAATTTTTTATTTTCTTGCGTCAAATATTTTTTGTGTAATGATCTCTTTAATTGTGGTTTAGTTTGCAATAGTGTTTTATGAGTGTATCTAATTTTATCTTTAGATTGCTTAACGTTGTATATTTCATTATTTGCTAGATCTCAAATGTATTCGTGTTGTAATTTCCTCTCCTCGGAAATTAATTAAATTAGAGTAAGAGAACTTATCTCTCGGCATTAAACTGGAAAATAGATAAGATATCGAGGAATCTCAACAATTTGATACCCTGGGGGGACATTGATCGCAAATTAATTCAACACGCAAGATATTCACGATGAAAATATTGACGGGTAGATCTGAGTAATGGTCTTGATTGGGAGCTAGAATTTTCTTATTGAATCCAAAAAGTTTTCCAATTGTGTTATCTTTGTTAAAGTATATGGGATCCTTAGAGCTATTTACTCTAACTTGCATTGTATTGTTATTAGCTTCTTTATCAGTTTTATTTTCCGGACAATACTGCTTATAGTGATGTTTAATATAATCAATTATATCATTCAATTCATAAGATCCTATTGGTATTTTAATTACATGTTCACCAATATGAAATATATTGTTTTAATCATCTACATTGGGAATGCTATTAAATGAATGAAAATCAGTTAGAGCACATTCATATTCACCATCCAAACGAATAGGAGGAAAGTAATTTGCAGATAACTCGGATGAGTTTGAGCTAAGAGTAAGTGTTATTGACATTATGGTTATCTGATTACAAATAAGTGAAATTAAACACAGCACTTTGTATAAAAAAGGAAGTTTATATATAATTATATTTTATTTAATATATTAGATACAAATATAGACTTATATATACACTTAACTACAATTTCATTTTTATTGATCCAAGAATTATGTTGATTGGTAAATCCTAACCATTTAACATATGCCTTCTTGCCTTTAGTTTTAAGAACTTTTTCAACTAGATATGTATTTGGATATCTGGTTTTTGAAAGTTCTTCACCATAGAATCCACCTTTAATAGGGTTACCACGATAGTCTTCTAATATGTACGTAGCTGGATGTGTATTTTGAACTCTTTTAATCTTAAAAATTTCTGTGGTCCAATTTGGTGTATATCCTTTTTCAAAAACATGTTTATATTTACTTATACGCACATGATCTCCCACATTGAACTTTGATAATTTGAATAGTTTTAAGCGATTATATACCGTATTTAATAATTTTTTCTCATTTTTATAGTTAACTTGAATCGGTGGCATTTTTATGGTACGATGAATTTTTTTATTATATGTATTAATCAATTCTTTGTAAATGCCGAGCCAGTTATAAGACCCATTAAAGCTAAACACTTTCCACATCATCCCTTTTAATGTTCTGTTAAATCGTTCTACTATTGATGCTTTCATTCTGCTATATGTTGAGTAGTGATTAATGTTGTATTTATTCATCAATTTTCCAAAGTGTTTATTGAAAAACTCTTTACCGTCATCTGTTTGCAAGTTTTTTGGTATTAGTCCCAGTTGAAAAATATTCTGCATAGCCTGGCTTGTTTCCAATGCAGTCTTTCTTTTCAAGGGTACTGCCCAAGCAAATTTTTAAAATGTATCAATTACAGTCAGCAAAAAAAAACAGTTAGCATTTCAACTAAATCAGCTTGCCAAAGATCATCTATTCCTTTCATAACAACTCTTCGACGTGGAAAATGTTTTCGTGCTTGCTTATGTAGTTCATTTGTTAAATTTCTTTTTGAAGTCATTATTTAACGTATTTAGAATTTGAGGGGATAAGTTGAGTTCAGTGAGAGTTCATTTAAGTACTGTCGACCATCATATTTCTTACATACCCATAAATTAATTCATTTATCTTTCTAATTTCTTTTTCAAAGAATAATTTCATACTGGAAATAGTTTCCCGAATTTCATTGAGCTTCTGACTTAAACTTATGTTGATTTAATCTCGTACCTCTTCAATTTGACTTTGCAGAAACAATTTATTAACAACGTCGTTATCCTCCATTTTTGATTCTTTTGTTTTGAACGTCAATGTTATTAGTTGTATCCATAACGAAGCCCAGCAGCTCAGGAACATTTTTCACAAAAACTGTGCCACCTGTATCATTAAGATTGTGTCCAAACTTATCGATGGACATGATTTATGTAGATAATTATTATTCTATAATTTTTGCCTCATATAATTCTTCGATAATTGAGACAATTTCGTTATTGTGATTAGTATGACCTGCAGCTTGTGATGCTAGCAATAGCCTAAGGCGATCTACTAACTCATTAGGATCATCCCAGTATATCTAGTTAGGTTTGTATGTGTTTAGTTTCATCAAACCCTCACCCTTGTAAGGACTTTTTATTGGATGTAGTGATCATGAAGTTGATGAGTTCTTTTCACTTTCTTTCTTAAACAATTTACTGATAATATGCCTATATTTATAAGCTCTTAACTTTGATTTGTCCATCAAGTCTATATTCTCTTTTGTATGCATTTGTGCTTAATGAAATTTTCTTATAGATATCTAATTCATGTTTATCATAATATTTTGCTGTTTTGTGAAACAGTAAAGAAAATAAACCTGGTGTGAAAGCCCTTATTTGATTTCCAATCGCTATCTTATCTTCAGTAAGTTTAATACTACTATTGCCAAACTTCCATTCATTATTAAAATCTTTATGTGGGCCATATAGAGTATCTAATTCGTTTCTGCTTTCCAAGAGTGCTAGGTCAGTATAACTCTTATTATTATCTGAATTGTCTAAAGTTTCCAATTGAAAGTAAAAATTATCGTCGTCATCATCATCAGTATCGACATTATCAGCCTTATTTGCGTTTCGATTACTAAGTGAGATATCTTTATTGCATAACGTTTCTTCAACAAGTTTCTTTGGAGTACTTGTCTCTAACTTAACTGATTGTTCGTTGAATGGAAATTTTGAATAATTATAAACTTTCGTTTTAACTTCATCTCTTTCTGCCTTAATACCTCTATTATTATTCTTAGAATTGTTTAAAAATTCTGTTAATGGTTCTAATATTGTTTTAAATGTATCTTTGAATTGATTATGTGCATCTGCTTCATCAACTTTTATACTACGAAATTTTTTCTTTAAAACATTTCTTGTCTTTATTAGCTCTTTTAAAACTTTTTCATCCATTTGCAACTGTTAAGCAGCAGATCAGGTATCAGCTATCAGATCAGGTATTACTTAACAGATGACTTTTTAGATCAGCTATCAGATCAGCTATCAGCTATTAGATCAGGTATAAGATCAGCTATCAGACCAGGTATTGGGGTATCAGATCAGCTATTAGATCAGGTATCAGCTATTAGATCAGGTTACAGATCAGTTTTCAGTACAGGTATGGTAAATACTTTAGGAAATAAGTAGGTGTACTATGCGCAAGGCCAAATTAAGTACTAATGTTTTGCTTTTATATAAAGTAATTTATATCGTTATAAAATAGTCGAATTGCTTTCTATAGCGACCATTGTTTAAGTCATTATCTTTGCTTATCATCAAAAATCCATATTTATCCTTCCAACACTCTCGACAAATTTCATGAAACTTTTCATAACTCATGTCGCTGGAAACATGATCAGTATAAACGTGCTTCATGTTTGTCTCATCTTGTTTAAACATTATAATCACATTTGCGTTGTTTCTTATTAAGTGCTTGGGAATTCTCGTATAAGTTTGGCACAAGTAGAATGAATCAACATCCTTATGTCGTCCCATGCAAAAATATGCTCGTATATTATTTTGCTTCTCGCATCAAATATCATAATTGAATTAGTTTTCGCCTCGTCAGGAGGAATAACTTTTTCATTATCTGTAAATGTGTTATATCCCATCCCTTTAATTGGTGAAATTAATCGCTTTAAGTATTCATATTTTGGTTGATAAAGGGATTTTGAGTATAAATAGATGTTTTCAAACTTGAGTCCATTAGGACTTTCTAGCAAGCTAATCATAACATTAGTCTTTCCACAATTTGATGGTCCAACTATTAGAGCACGAATAAATTCGAATAAATTCGAATAAATAAATAAGCGAGAGCTATGTTTTATTTTAGATCTGATGTTCGTTGAAGCATCAATATTGCGAATCACAATATTTTTATGTTGTTTAACTAATTGCATTCTTATAACTAATTGCATTTCGTAAATGTTACTTTTATTATAGAAGAAAAAATAAAATAAGATGTTAATACATTATAACAAAACGTTTAGTTATAAAAAACCAGCCGTTGGAAAAGGTTTAGTGAATAGAGTAATAAACTCTCTGCCAGTTGAATTACACCTTCCTGGATATCAGTTTGGTGGACCCGGAACAAAATACAAAAACGTTTAGATTGCGGTGCCAAAGGAATTAATTTATTAGACGCCTCATGTAAAAATCACGATATTGCTTATTCAAAAACAAATGATTTAAATAGTAGACATCAAGCTGATAAAATTCTTGAAAATAAAGCTTGGGAACGAGTTATTTCAAAAGATAGCAGTCTTGCAGAAAAATCGTTTGCATATATGGTTACTAACGCAATGAAAGCCAAAAGAAAATTTGGTATGGGATTGAAGAAGAAGGTGGCAAAAAAGTGAACAAAATGGAAAAAAGCTGTTCAGTACATCAATTAAAACTGCAAAAAAAATACTGAAAAAGGAAAAACCCCAGCACATTAACTCTGCCATTAGGATTGCACGTAAGCCTATCAACAAGTCGTTAAGGGGGAAGAAATCGGAAGTTGTAATACCACGCGTAATTAATGTTCCAAAGATTGGTGGCTTCTTACCTTTGGTACCTATTCTTACTGCTCTGAGTGCAATTGGTAGTCTTTCTACTGGTGGAGCAGCTATAGCAAAAGCAATAAATGCTGCAAAGAATGCCAAACAACAACTTGATGAAGCAACTAGACATAATAAAACAATGCAAGCAGTAGCAATGGGGAAAGGTTTATACCTTAAACCATATAAGAAAGTATATGGATTGGTTTGTCAAGAAAAACAAAAACCAAATTTTTCGTAAAGCTGCCCAATAAACCCCTATCTGATGTTGATCTGAGAAACTTTTCAACAAACATTCCATACTTTAGAAAAGTTTTCATGTTGGATACACCACCAAAACGATCGACAAAAAGAGAATGCGGAATCATTAATTTGGATTTATCAAGAGGACCTGGAACCCATTGGTTAGCTTATTAAAAAAACAATGAATATAAAGAATATTTCGACAGTTTGGGAAATTTACAACCTCCATTAGAACTAGATAAATATCTAGGCAAAAATATAAAATATAATTACAATCAATATCAAGATTATAATTCGTTTAAATGTGGACATTTATGTCTTCAATTTCTTTACAAAATAAGTGAAAAGAATAAATAAATAACACACACCCAAAAAATTTTTTAAATTTTGCTGTTTTATTAATAAAAAAAGTTTATAAAATATAGTTTCTACATATTATTCCCACTGTGGGTATTGAGTATTTGTTAGAAATATACTTATTTCAGCAGCAGTGTTAAATTTTAGGGAATTTTCTCCTTGCTTACATATGCAATATATCCCGGATGCCAGTTCTATTATATCATCATCCGATAGCGTGTTGTACCGATTTGGTAAAAAGATCATGTTGTTTTCCAGTTCAATTTGAATTGTGGTGCCGTATTTACTAGTCACACGCTTAGCGTTTTTAATACTTAGTTGAGTCCTGGAGCTCTTTTATATGTATTAATTTTTTTTATTTAATGTGTTGAATTTTGTGATCAAATCTGGAGGATTCATTATCACAATATTAATTAATTAAATTTAATTTTTATATGTAATTTTTTCTTCTTTGACAGATAGCTCAATCTGCTTTTGTAAACTGATGTGTTAAGTATTTCTACCAATCTTTAAATAGGTAAAAAATAATTCTTAAAAGAAAGATCAAAATCGTAGCTATCTCTTTTTATCATATTGTAATTATTTTTTACGTAATTTTTTTTTGTTTTGTCACTGATAATATTGTAGTGAAAGAGATAGTTACATATATTGACGTTCTAAGGCGTAACTAAAACAAACAATTTCAAAACAAAAGATCAGAGATATAGTTATATTCATGTGCTAAAGTGTAAAGGAAACAAAAAATTTCAAAAGAACTTACAATTTTTTGTAAAATTTTAATTTTGCAAGAATATTTTTTTACTATAAATAGGAACATAAAGCTTTCAAGAATATTAGAATAAAAGTAGATTAAACGAAAAAAAAGGATTCTTGAAAAAAAAATTTAAATAAAATTTAAACAAGTAAGAGTGCTATATTCGGCTGTGCCGAATCTTATATACCCTTTACCAAAGTGCGTTTATGTAGTATAGAGATACATACATAAGCACAGAAATATGTAAGTAGATATTAATTTTATGAAAAAATTCATAATTTTTAGTCTTGTGCAATTTTTAATAAGCGACCTCTCGGTATTTTTCGTTTATATATGTTTTTTTTATATTAGCAATAAGTCGAATATCGGTGCCTTACTTTCTAAAAAAATACAAGTTTTCAGGAGAGCAAAAAGGAAACGGTTCATCTCTTTATACTTCGGTGTTTGGATAAAAGTTCATATGCAATTATTAAGGAATTGATTACATCTATATATATAAATAGTAAGTTTAATTATGAAGCGCATTTATTAAGCTACGAGTTTGGTGCACTAAGACTAATTTTAATTCTTGATACTTGATAAATAAGTTACTCCTTTGTTGCACTTATAGCTAATAGCATTTTTTTTACTGGGGGCGATTTTTTTAGTTTTGGAGCTTTTTTCTCGTTTTAGCGATTTATATAAGTTTTTGGCTTTTTTTTATTTTGACGGTTTTTTGACATTTTGGTTTTTTAATTTTAGTGATTTATTTAAGTGCTAGATTTTTTTCCAATTTAGTGCTTTTCTTCGTTTTTTGATTTTTTGGCTTTTTTTAATTTGGTGCTTTTTTAGTTTTGATGTTTTTTTTCTGGTTTTTAGGTTTTTGGTATTATTTTTAATTTTGTGTTTTTTTAGTTTTTGTGCTTTTTTTTTAATTTTTGGCGATTTTTTTCATATAGGCAATTTTATTTGGTTTTTGGCGATTTTTTCTGTTTTTGGCGTTTGTTTTAGTTTTGGCAATTTTTTTCGTTTTGGCGATTTTTTTGGATTTTTGTGATTTATTTTCATTTAGGCGATTTTCTTAATTTTTGGCGATTTTTTTTCATATAGGCAATTTTTTTTTGGTTTTGGCGAATTTTTTCGGTTTTTGGCGTTTATTGTAATTTTAGTGATTTTTTTTCGTTTTGGCGATTTTTTTGATTTTGCCGATTTTTTTAATTTTTGGGGATTTTTTTCATATAGGCAATTTATTTTGGTTTTGGCGATTTTTTTCAGTTTTTGGCGTTTTTTTTTAATTTTGGCGATTTATTTTCGTTTTGGCGATTTTTTTGAATTTGGCGATTTTTTTTTCATTTAGGCGATTTTTTTAATTTTTTGGCGATTTTTGTTTAAATAAGCAATTTGTTTTGTTTTGGCGATTTTTGCTGTTTTAGGAGTTTTTTTCATTGTGGGATTTTTTTTAGTTTTGACACTTTTTTACGTTTTGGCGATTTCTTTCGGTTTTTGGCGTTTTATTTAATTTTAGCGATTTTCGTCATTTTGGCGGTTTTTTTTTCGTTTTGGCGATTTTTTTAGATTTTTGGCAATTTTATAATTTTTGGCTTTTTAGTTTTATTGCTTTTGAAAAGAGTTTAGCTCTTACGGTTTCCAAGATATAGCAATTTGTCAAAATTACATAGTCAAAATTTCATTAACTGATGGACCACCTTTTAATAAAATTTTTTTAATTTTAGTGTTAAGTGTTGTAGCCTATGTAAAAATACACTAATTTTACAAATTTCAAGTTTCAATATGCATATGTACATACATAATACAATTGTATGTATATTACATGGGATTTTAAAAGTTTTCGTCACTCATTTTGGAACACCCTTTAATTTTTAGCTTTTATATTTTTGTTGTTGTAGCGACCAAAGTTCTACATACACTGTCCAAATTTCAGACCCATAGCTTTTACCGTTCCTGAGAAAATAGCCTTCTTCCTAAAATATGAAATATGTTTAATTATTAGAAAAAAAAGTTAAAGTTTTCCAACCCTGGAAACGTTTTTTTAATTTGTTAAATTTTTAATTTTTTATAATTATAAATACCAATTTTATTCATAAGTTAATTTAATAAAATAGTAATAAAAACTAGTTTTCGGTAGTTATTTTCAATTGGAAAATAGAGTTTGAGATTTCCAGCTCTGAAACCGTCTGCTCGATTTTGCTGATTTTCAATTTTTCGGAAAATTTCTGACACACCAGTTCAAGAACGAAGTCTCTTACTGTTCTGGGAAAACCGATTTCACGTACAGACAGACGGACAGACGGACATCGCTTGTTCGTCTTCCCTATGCATAAGGATCCAGAATATATATACTTTATGTGTCTCTTATTAATATTGTAGATATTACAAACGGAATGACAAACCTATATATACCCTTTTACCATTTTTTGGTAAAGGGTATAAAAATGAGCCAAATCCGTTAGCGGTTATATGAATTCCTTAAATATTTTGAGGACTTATTGCTTTATGAGCATAAGGAAACCATAAACTTCTTTATATCCATGCTCACTGAAAATGAGGACGATGGAGTTATAGAGCAGGAGGACTCCGATAGTGGGCATTTTGCCAGCTGCCCGTGGTACAGCGAAGGATGCAAGTAAGGGCCGGGAAGGGCCGATGCACCATGTTTCATATAAGAAAGAAAATAATTTTTAAAATTATAGATACTTATACAAATTTATGTAAAAAAAATCAATGAATAAATACAAAATATACATATACATATATATATATATATATATATATATACATGTGTGTGTATGCTCCTAATTTCTTATTTATTTTAATATAAATATGTATATATAGAAATTAATAAAGCGAAAAAAATAATTGGTATATATATTATTTGCATTGAGGATGGATAAGCAGCGTACTTTAAAGAATATGTTTCACCCCAATCAAGCACGAAAACCTCAAATATATGATTTAGTTTTTGAATTTGAATACTTTCTCAATTGGAAATTGAAGATTTCATGTGGATTTTCAACAGCTTTTGGTTTTAAGCCAATTTTTTTTTAATACATATATTTATTTATTGTATCTTCAAATAGGAACTAACAATAAGTGATCAAATCTTAAAGCTAAAATATAATTATTTAGCCCGACCAATGTCGGCCAAAAACTTAGTGATAGTTTAAATAATACAAAGTAGGGATAATCCAAAAGGAAAATTAAATGTATTTTCAAGCATTCTCATCTAGAGTGTTGAGTAAAATAGCCCTTGTGTTCCTCTTTTTTAGGCGGATGTGTCCAGCAAAGTTCAAAATATTACGAGCAAGCGGATTAGGATGTGACTCGAGTTTTGTTAAGTATTTGCCTGCGTATCTTGCAATTTCTTCAGTCAGCAGTGGCATTTTTAAATCTCGATGCAAATTTTGAATTCTTAATGTACCATGGAGCAGATGTTATTAACCTTAAAATTTTGTTTTGTCTTCGTTGAATTCTCTCTACATCCATAACTGGATACCGTAACACCATATTGGCTTCAAAAGCGACTTGTATATTAAAAGTTTGCAGTCCAGACTAAGTGTTGAATTTCTGCCAATCAACCAATGAATTTGAGATAACTTAAGTTTCATCTGAGTTAGCTTAAAGTCAATATGATGTTTCCATGTAAGCCTTCGATCAAGGTGTATACCAAGGTATTTCACTTGGGAATGTTGAGGAATATTTTGATTGTTGATTCGAATAGGGGAACAAGTATCTCATTTTAGGGTAAACGTTGTATGGACACACTTTTGTTCATTGACTTTAATTCTCCATAAGTTTAACCAGATTTGCAACTGTGTAATATGTTCTTGAAGATATCGGGAAGCCTCGTGCGGGTTTTTGTGCATACTAAGGCAGGCTGCATCATCGGCAAACGTAGATGTATGGATATTGCTGCTCAAAGGCATATCACAAGTATAAATCAAATACAAAACTGGCCCCAGTATGCTCCCCTGTGGCACACCGGGCCAGACTCATGAATTCTCCTTCCACAATCGTAAACTTTCGGGTAATTATGTAGCTTTCCAATAGATTCAGAAAATTTATTGGTAAATATGATTTTAATTTCAAAATAAGGCCTTCATGCCACACTTTATCAAATGCCTGAGAAACGTCAATAAGCAGGGCAGAACAATACATTTTTTCTTCAAAAGTTCTTCTCATAAATTGCACCAATCTATGAGTTTGTTCAATGGTGCTATGCTGACTTCTAAAACCAAATTGATGGTCTGGGATGCACCCACTATCAGTTAAAATTGGGGAAAATTTTGTCATGAGCAGCTTTTCGAAGAGTTTTGACATTGTTGATAGCAGCCTTATTGGCCTGTATGACTCAGGCTTGGTAAGGTCTTTGCCTGGCTTTGAAATCATTTTGACCTTCGCAAGCTTCCAGCTTTGTGGATAATACTCCAGTCGTAAAATGGCGTTAAAAATAAATAACAGGATTCTAATTGCAATATGGGGCAAGTTTATCAGCATACTGTTACTTATTCCATCAATACCTGGAGCTTTCTTCGGGTTGAGTTCAGCAATTAGTTTCTGAACATCACGCGTCTTAAATTTTATGGGTCGAGGGGGTAGCGCAACTACACTTGGTAAATCAACAACACCAGTACATGTGATTGGGGTAAATACGGATTTTAAATGCTCAGCAAATATGTTACCTTTTTCAGTATCGTATGGCCCTACCTCCGGTAGAAGTGCGCAGAGGTGGTCTATATTCAACGGGTGTTTTAAGCTTTCTAGCAGCTTGCCACAAGGAGTAGTTAGATGCAGGTGTGGCATCAAGATTTTCCAGATAATTTTTAAGACATACAGTTTTTTCATATGCCAGCAGCTCTTGGAGTCGTCTAGTGCACTCTTTAAATCTAATTTTATTTTGGGTGATCTGTGCTGTTGCCATTCCCTTCTAGCTATCCTTTTTTCACGTAAAAGACGTTCAATGTCTGTAGAATAAATTCTATTAAACCCAGTCTGCGGATGGGAAGTAGTGGCATGTTCAGCAGCCTGTTTAATATTTTCGTTAAGATTTTCAATGTTAGATTCAATCTCACCTGGTGTTCTTAGGTTAATATTTTCCGTACAATGGCTACTGAGGTATTTTTTGAACCCCAGCCAATTAACACGGTTGATCATCTTTACATATGGGACAGGGAAGTCACTTCTTAGTGGGCTACAAATTGTAACAATCGTGGGAGAGTGATCGGAGGAGAGATCTACAGAAGCTTCAACATGAATTAATTCCCTAGTGATATTTCTCATGACTCCAAAATCTATAACATCCGGAATTTTTTGTATATCCGTAGGCCAGTAAGTGGGCTCCCCACTTGAAATGACGTCCAAGCCCATTTTTGAAATTGTGTTGAACAATGCCCGACCTCTAGGTGTAATAAGACGCGAACCCCAGAACGTATGTTTTGCATTGTAGTCCCCAGCTTCTACAAAGCAAGGGCCAAGAGATTTGTAGAATTCCTCGAATTGATCCTCAGTAATTGCGTATCTGGGAGGGGAGTAAATTGATGATATCACGAAATTTGTAACAAAATTTTCGACACATGTACCGATGGTACATCGAATAAGTAAAAATAATTAATGTGATGATCGTAAAAAGATAAGTAAGAATATTTAAACATACTGAGGTAGAGTAATATAATTTCGTGCTAACCTAAATAGAAAAATGGAAAAATTGAAAAAACAGAAAATTAATAGTGATACTTATAAATGTGTTTACCAAAGGTAAATCAATTGTATACACAACAATCGTTTCTCATATTCCGTTTCATTGTAAATTTAAGTTAAATAGCTGATGTTAATAAGAATCTCTACCCAAGTAGATAGACTAGGGTGCTGATGAAGTGCGTGGCTGCACAGAAAAGTATCGGTATTTCCCCCAGCTTAAAGTCTAAGTTTAATTTTTCTTCTCTTCTTTAGAAACTCACATTAATTAATAAAAATATTTCATTCAATAAGAATTGAAATTACTGTACTTGAGCCTAACTATGAATTATTTCTGATTTAAATTCACTACAGTTCAATTAAAGAATCTAAAAATTTCTCAATTATTTTTTACCTATTTAAAGATTGGTAGAAATATTTAATACATCAGTTTACAAAAGCAGAATGAGCTATCTGTCAAAGAAGAAAAAAATACATATACAAATTAAATTTAATTAATTAATATTGTGATAATGAATCCTCCAGATTTCATCACAAAATTCAACACATTAAATAAAAAAAAATTAATACATATAAAAGAGCTCCAGGACTCAACTAAGTATGCAGTTAAAAACGCTAAGCGTGTGACTAGTAAATCCGGCACCACAATTCAAATTGAACTTGAAAACAACATGATGTTTTTACCAAATCGGTACAACACGCTATCGGATGATGATATAATAGAACTGGCATCCGGGATATATTGCATATGCAAGCAAGGAGACAGTGACAAATGTTCAATACCCACAATGAAAATAATATGTAAAAACTATATTTTATAAACTTTTTTATTAATAAAATAGAAAAAATTTCAAAAATTCTTCCTGAGTTGTATTTATTTAGTTTTTAAACTTATTTTGTAAAGAAATTGAAGACATAAATGTCCACATTTAAATGAATTGTAATCTTGATATTGATTGTAATTATATTTTATATTTTTGCCTAGATATTTAACTAATTCTAATGGAGGTTGTAAATTTCCAAAACTGTCGAAATATTCTTTATGTTCATTGTTTTTATAATATGCTACCCAATGGGTTCCAGGTCCTCTTGATAAATCCAAATTAATGATTCCGCATTCTCTTTTTCTCGATCGTTTTGGTAGTGTATCCAACATGAAAACTCCTCTAAATTATGGGATGTTTGTTAAAAAGTTTCTCAGATCAACATCAGATAGGGGTTTATTGGGCAGCTTTACGAAAAATTTTGTTTTTGTTTTTCTTGACAAACCAATCCATATCCTTTCTTATATGGTTTAAGGTATAATCCTTTCCTCATTGCTACTGCTTCCATTGTTTTATTATGTCTAGTTGCTTCATCAAGTTGTTGTTTGGCATTCTTTGCAGCATTTATTGCTTTTGCTATAGCTGCTCCACCAGTAGAAAGACTACCAATTGCACTCAGAGCAGTAAGAATAGGTACCAAAGGTAAGAAGCCACCAATCTTTGGAACATTAATTACGCGTGGTATTACAACTTCCGATTTCTTCCCCCTTAACGACTTGTTGATAGGCTTACGTGCAATCCTAATGGCAGAGTTAATGTGCTGGGGTTTTTCCTTTTTCAGTATTTTTTTGCAGTTTTAATTGATGTACTGAACAGCTTTTTTCCATTTTGCTCACATTTTATTTGCAACCTTCTTCTTCAATCCCATACCAAATTTTCTTTTGACTTTCATTGCGTTAGTAACCATATATGCAAACAATTTCTATGCAAGACTGCTATCTTTTGAAATAACTCGTTCCCAAGCTTTATTTTCAAGAATTTTATCAGCTTGATGTCTACTATTTAAATCATTTGTTTTTGAATAAGCAATATCGTGATTTTTACATGAGGCGTCTAATAAATTAATTCCTTTGTCACCGCGATCTAAACGTTTTTGTAATTTTGTTCCGGGTCCACAAAACTGATATCCAGGGAGGTGTAATTCAACAGGCAGAGAGTTTATTACTCTATTCACTAAACCTTTTCCAATGGCTGGTTTTTTATAGCTAAACGTTTTGTTATAATGTATTAACATCTTATTTTATTTTTTCTTCTATAATAAAAGCATCATTTATGAAATGCAATTAGTTATAAGAATGCAATTAGTTAAACAACATAAAAATATTGTGATTCGCAATATTGATGCTTCAACGAACATCACATCTAAAATTAAACATAGCTCTCTCTTACCAAATTCTATTCGTGCTCTAATAGTTGGACCATCAAATTGTAGAAATACTAATGTTATGATTAGCTTGCTGGAAAGTCCCAATGGACTCAAGTTTGAAAACATCTATTTATACTCAAAATCCCTTTATCAACTAAAATATGAATACTTAAATTCCCAATGGACTCAAGTTTGAAAACATCTATTTATACTCAAAATCCCTTTATCAACTAAAATATGAATACTTAAAGCGATTAATTTCACCAATTAAAAGGATGGGATATTACTATCTAAACTAATTCAATTATGATATTTGATGATATTGCATGCGAGAAGCAAAATAATATACGAGCATATTTTTGCATGGGACGACATAAGGATGTTGATTCATTCTACTTGTGCCAAACTTATACGAGAATTCCCAAGCACTTAATAAGAAACAACGCATATGTGATTATAATGTTTAAACAAGATGAGACAAACATGAAGCACGTTTATACTGATAATGTTGCCAGCGACATGAGTTATGAAAAGTTTCATGAAATTTGTCGAGAGTGTTGGAAGGATAAATATGGATTTTTGATGATAAGCAAAGATAACGACCTGATCTGAAAGCTGATCTGTTACCTGATCTAATAGCTGATACCTGATCTGATACCCGAATACCTGATCTGATAGCTGATCTTATACCTGATCTATTAGCTGATAGCTGATCTGATAGCTGATCTAATAAGTAATCTGTTAAGTTATACCTGATCTGATAGCTGATACCTGATCTGGTGCCTAATAGTTGAAAATGGATGAAAAAGTTTTAAGAGAGCTAATAAAGACAATTCAGATAATAATAAGAGTTATACTGACCTAGCACTCTTGGAAAGCAGAAACGAATTAGATACTCTATATGGCCCACATAAAGATTTTAATAATGAATGGAAGTTTGGCAATAGTAGTATTAAACTTACTGAAGATAAGATAGCGATTGGAAATCAAATATGGGCTTTCACACCAGGTTTATTTTCTTTACTGTTTCACAAAACACCAAATTATTATGATAAACATGAATTAGATATCTATAAGAAAATTTTATTAAGCACAAATGCATACAAAAGAGAATATAGACCTGATGGACAAATCAAAGGAACTAGAGCTTATAAATATAAGCACATTATCAGTAAATTGTTTAAGAAAGATAGTGAAAAGAACTCATCAACTTCATGATCACTACATCCAATTAAAAGTCCTTACAAGGGTGAGGGTTTGCTGAAACTAAACACATACAAACCTAACTAGATATACTGGGATGATCCTAATGAGTTATTAGATCGCCTTAGGCTATTGCTAGCATTACAAGCTGCAGGTCATACTAATCACAATAACGAAATTGTCTCAATTATCGAAGAATTATATGAGGCAAAAATTATAGAATAATAATTATCTACATAAATCATGTCCATCGATAAGTTTGGACACAATCTTAATGATACAGGTGGCACAGTTTTTGTGAAAAATGCTCCTGAGCTGCTGGGCTTCGTTATGGATACAACTAATAACATTGACGTTCAAAACAAAAGAATCAAAAATGGAGGATAACGACGCTGTTAATAAATTGTTTCTGCAAAGTCAAATTGAAGAGGTACGAGATTAAATCAACATAAGTTTAAGTCAGAAGCTCAATGAAATTCGGGAAACTATTTCCAGTATGAAATTATTCTTTGAAAAAGAAATTAGAAAGATAAATGAATTAATTTATGGGTATGTAAGAAATATGATGGTCGACAGTACTTAAATGAACTCTCACTGAACTCAACTTATCCCCTCAAATTCTAAATACGTTAAATAATGACTTCAAAAAGAAATTTAACAAATGAACTACATAAGCAAGCACGAAAACATTTTCCACGTCGAAGAGTTGTTATGAAAGGAATAGATGATCTTTGGCAAGCTGATTTAGTTGAAATGCTAACTGTTTTTTTTTGCTGACTGTAATTGATACATTTTAAAAATTTGCTTGGGCAGTACCCTTGAAAAGAAAGACTGCATTGGAAACAAGCCAGGCTATGCAGAATATTTTTCAACTGGGACTAATACCAAAAAACTTGCAAACAGATGACGGTAAAGAGTTTTTCAATAAACACTTTGGAAAATTGATGAATAAATACAACACTAATCACTACTCAACATATAGCAGAATGAAAGCATCAATAGTAGAACGATTGAACAGAACATTAAAAGAGATGATGTGGAAAGAGTTTAGCTTTAATGGGTCTTATAACTGGCTCGACATTTACAAAGAATTGATTAATACATATAATAAAAAAATTCATCGTACCATAAAAATGCCACCGATTCAAGTTAACTATAAAAATGAGAAAAAATTATTAAATACGGTATATAATCGCTTAAAACTATTCAAATTATCAAAGTTCAATGTGGGAGATCATGTGCGTATAAGTAAATATAAACATGTTTTTGAAAAAGGATATACACCAAATTGGACCACAGAAATTTTTAAGATTAAAAGAGTTCAAAATACACATCCAGCTACGTACATATTAGAAGACTATCGTGGTAACCCTATTAAAGGTGGATTCTATGGTGAAGAACTTTCAAAAACCAGATATCCAAATACATATCTAGTTGAAAAAGTTCTTAAAACTAAAGGCGAGAAGGCATATAAATGGTTAGGATTTATCAATCAACATAATTCTTGGATCAATAAAAATGAAATTGTAGTTAAGTGTATATATAAGTCTATATTTGTATCTAATAAATTAAATTAAATATAATTATATATAAACTTCCTATACAAAGTGCTGTGTTTAATTTCACTTATTTGTAATCAGATAACCATAATGTCAATAACACTTACTCTTAGCTCAAACTCATCCGAGTTATCTGCAAATTACTTTCCTCCTATTCGTTTGGATGGTGAATATGAATGTGCTCTAACTGATTTTCATTCATTTAATAGCATTCCCAATGTAGATGATTATAACAATATATTTCATATTGGTGAACATGTAATTAAAATACCAATAGGATCTTATGAATTGTATGATATAATTGATTATATTAAACATCACTATAAGCAGTATTGTCCGGAAAATAAAACTGATAAAGAAGCTAATAACAATACAATGCAAGTTAGAGTAAATAGCTCTAAGGATCCCATATACTTTAGCAAAGATAACACAATTGGAAAACTTTTTGGATTCAATAAGAATATTCTAGCTCCCAATCAAGACCATTACTCAGATCTACCAGTCAATATTTTCATCGTGAATATCTATCGTGTTGAATGTAGTATAGTCGTTAACACATATACGAATAACTCACAAGCACACACATTACATGAATTTGCGATCAATGTCCCCCCAGGGTATCAAATTGTTGAGATTCCTCGATATCTTATCTATTTTCCAGTTTACTGCCGAGAGATAAGTTCTCTTACTCTAATTTAATTAGTTTCCGAGGAGAGGAAATTACAACACGAATACATTTGAGATCTAGCAAATAATGATAATATACAACGTTAAGCAATCTAAGGATAAAATTGGATACACTCATAAAACACTATTGCAAACCAAACCACAATTAAAGAGATCATTACACAAATATATTTGACGCAAGAAAATAAAAAATTTTTAAACTCTCAATTTAAAGTTGACAAAGAAATGAGTTATATAGTAGATATTCTAGAAAAACTCCAATCAGAGGAGAGTATAATTAAAAAGGACTATCACACATGTACACCATACCTACAATCCTTCAACAATAATGATGAGATTCGAATTTCAATACAAAATCAAGACTGTGCTACCCAGCGAAAGCTACATATATGTTGAGGGAAGTATTGTCGATGATAATAATAAAAAACTTAAAAAATAACTTTTTGGCACATCTTTTTGACGAAATTCGATATGAACTTAATGGCATAGAAATTGATCATACAAGGCATTTAGCGATTACAAGCAGCCTAAAAAATTTTGTTTCGTATACTCAACTGTTGCTACTGACAAACCAAAAATTAGTATCTCAAACATCTCATGGAGAATTCCACATGTACAATTATCCGATCTGAGCAAATTGAATATGATTAAAATTATTAACAGTGGTGCTTCTATACCAATGGCATTTCGCAGTTGGGATTGTCTCATTAATCCTCAACTAAATACAGGAACTAGCTATATATGGAATGTTAAATTGGCTGCAACTAGAGAACGACGCCGTTTTGTGTTGATTTCTTTTCAACAAGAAAATAAGTTTGTTCACTGTAATCTAAACACTTTAAAAGTGAATTTAAATTCCGAATCGTACCCATATGATGATCTAAATATAAAATTTAAAAATGATCGGGTTGCCATCCTATATGATATGTATCTGCGGTTTCAACAAAGCTACTACATGAGGGAATCACAACCGCTTCTAACTGCTTAATAATTTAAAAATAGTGTGCCGATAGTGGTAGTAGATGTCAGTCACCAAAACGAAGCCCTCTCTAACGGTCCTGTTGATATAAAAATTTAAATTGAAACGGACTCCAACATTCCTACCGATACATAAGCTTTTTGCATTCTTATCCACGATCGCATAATAGAATACATACCCTTAAAATGTCAAGTTCGTAAAATAATGTAAATAAGAAATAAGATGATTGGGGATAAAGTTTTTATCGATATACAACGATTTAAATCCAATCCAAACATCTTCATTGCAAAAGAAATATCAATTGTTTTTAATAATAAGGAGCACATAAATTTTATTATTAAGCCACCATTTAACTTCAGAAGATTATCAATAGCAAAACAAAGAGAAGCGAATTGGCTAACAAGAAAATTTCATCATCGGAATTGGAATGACGTATCAATATCATTTAAGAGTGTGTGTGAAATGGTTTGAAAAACTACTTCAACTTAGAGTTTTCAACATCGAGGATATTGGTTGCATCAAATTTAAGCAAATACATTTTAAATATCCGGAATATTTTTACTGCAGCTATCACAATTATGGAGTTTGTGCCTTAAGAAATGCATATTTACTTTATCAGGAAAATAACTAAACAATTTATTTTAATTTTCTATTCTTACATTGTTACAACATACATATATTTACGATATTTCTTTAAAATAAATATGTAGATTAAAAATATACAAAATTTTGTTCAATCATTTATTTATATGTATATGGTTTGTACAAGGACAAAGACAAATGTGAAAAAGAGACAAAAAAATCTGTTTACACATTTTTTACGCTTTAAGTAAATAAATTTGAATTTATGTTTACAAAATTAATCAAATTAAAATCTTAAATTTAAGGCCACCAATAATGCATCCCCCTCTTCGTCTTGCATAAATATTGCAGTTAAATCGTCTACATCTTCTGGCATATAGTTAAATGTTGCCAACAAAGCATCGTCCTCTTCATCTACCATAAACTTTTCTTCTTGCTTTTGGAAGCTTCCATTGTAGAAGTATGCCATTTGGTTGTTTAGAATGACATCACATTCATCTATCTCGTTCTCAAAAATATCACTAATGGATATATTAGGAGGCAAATCGTCGTCCAAAAGCTCTATTGACAGAAAGCTTACGGTTATCTCTTCCCGATTGCTGGAGAATAATGTCGCTGGATGAGTTTGTAAGCCGTTCAAAGATACTAAAATTGGGCTGCTGCTTAATGTGTCCATTTTAATAATTTATACAATGTATTGTATTTTTTTAAGATTTTATATGATGATGATGCACTTGCTAGATACAATGCTGTACTTGCTGCTAGATTAGAGAACGTCTCAATTTATACGAATTACGTTCTGTTCTTACATTGTTACAACATACATATGTATGTATATACAAAACTGCTGTTCATTAATTTATTTACATATACATACATATGTATGCAGTAAGTAAGTATGTGTGTATATAAGTGTGCATGGTTTGTTTGACAAATGTCAGCCTCTTTAAACAAAACAAAAACAAAATAAAACTAAATAAAACCAACAACAAAAACATTAATATCTCACCAGCATACGTAATTTCTTTCTACAAATACCCTTCCAGCTCCATCAGCTAAAAAGAATATTCCAAAAAAACAAATGCCGAGTACATACTATGATATTTTGTAACATCGCAACAGTGTGTACTAGTGCCAACGTTTGTCATTTTTGAAATTTTTTTTTGTTGTGTGGTATTGCTTTCCCTATAAAAAAACATAACGTGAAAGACGTTGCACACATTTTAAAAAATGATTATAAAACCAGAAATGCCAGATGTGTACTCGACATTACACACTCGCTTTTTTTATATACATATACGACTACTTACCCATCTGCCAACGCTAAAGTTATTGTAAAAACATACACAAATACACAAGCATGCGCATCTCTTTGACAATCCTAAATATCTTACACTTCCATTTCTCCAACCTTCAAGTAAGTTTGTTGCTCATAAATTACATATTTTATTTCATCTCTTCAAACTCTTTAAACATAGGAAATAGGAAAATCAAGTTAAATAGAACCAACAACAAAAAACATTCAAAACCACTTGACAAACAAAAAAAATTACACTTCAATTCAAAATTAAAACAAAAACATACGTACAAAGCATGAATACCAACGAAAATAAACTACGAGTATGTACATCAACCGACCGACATCTACAAACCATCGAGTACCCTCGTCACTTCACACCTTTGACCTTATTCTAAAATGTTCCCATAAATTACAAAATTTTTTACGTTAATTACCCAAATTTGACAAATTTTTATTGCCATAGAATCACCAGTATCTAACTACTAACATCATAGCAAGAACAATAATAGCATTAATATTAAGAAACTATTGTTAATTTAAAAATATGAAAATGAAATAAATTTGTAAATCATGCTTATAAACCATACTGTCTACTAAACTTTATATAATTGTAATCAGTCTCACTTACTCTGAGCTCTAACTCATCAGAATTATCTGCTAGTTACTTTTTTCCTACTGAATTACATGGTGCATATGAGTGTGATCTAACTGAATGTCATTCATACAACAGTATTCCAAATGTAGACACCTACAACAATATGTTCCATATAGGAGAACATAAAATTGAAAACCCAATTGGATCTTACGAATTAAATGATACTAGATATACCAACGGACGACACAACCGCCCGTATTCTAGGATCTAAATGTAAATAATTTTATTAAGATTCAAAGAAAATTTATCTAAACGTCATAAAAATGCATTAAAACATACAACAACAATACAACAACACAACAACAACAATACATACATATGCATAATGAAATAATACATGCAATTAAAAACACAAATGAAATCCCTTTAACTAAGCTAATTCAATTTATTGAACTCTCTTCCTTTAAGTATTATGGCTTTCATACAATAACAAATAAGAGAAAAAATTTTTAGATCAAGAGAAATACTACAAACACACAGTGTCATGTTTTTTTCTTGTTTACTTGTAAGCTTATAAATGCGTGTGTAATATGTGTGCATATAGCTCCAAAAATACTAAACCGATTTCAATAAAATATAGATTCTGCACACCTGTACCGAAAAACCTTTAAAACCATATAAATCTTTTTAAAATCGGTGCAGTAGTACCAGCGTAAAAGGGATTACAAAAAACATGTTTGCCTATTAATTATATAGATAGTTGATTTTATAGAAGAGCAATATAGACGACTCTGTCCAGCGAATAAGATTTTATTGAAGCCAATAACAATACAATGCTAATAAAGTTAAAGTTAATAGTTCCAAGGATCCTGTATTTTTTAATAAGGACAATACAATTGGAAATCTTTTAGGATTCAATAGCAAAATCCTAACAGCAAAGAAATAATGTTACTCTGATCTTTGAGTTAATACTTTTAAAGTGAATCTCTTGCGAATTGAAAGTAGTATCACTATTAATACATATATGAATAACTCCAAATCGCACACACTTCATGAACTTTCGATAAATGTGCCTCCAGGCTATAAAAAAGATAAGCTTCCTAGAAATCTCATCTATTTACTTGTGAACACCAGAGAGATAAATTTACTAGCGCTGCGCGTAGTTGATCAACACGGTGATTTAATTAATTTCTGAGGAGAGGAAACTACAATACGAATATATTTAAGGCCAACTAAATAATGCTAATATACAACACAAATACATTGAAAAATATAGCAGCAAGAATAACAACAACATTAAAGCGACTAGCTCAACAAAACGCTATAACAACATCAAATAAAAATTTTCTAAAGTCCTTGAAATTAAAATTGAAGAGAAAATGAGTTCAATAATATATGTCTTGGATAAATCCTTGTCTGATGAGAATATAATCAAAAAGTACTATCATACATATGTACCATACTTACAATCTTACAACAATAATGATGAAATTATAATTATATAATAATTATAATTTGTTGTTTCTACTGAAAAAGGTAAACTTACAATTTCAATTATCTCATGGCGAATCCCACATGTACAATTATCGGACTTTAGCAAATTGAATATGATAAAAATTATTAATAATGGTGCTGCTATACGTATGGCGTTTCGCAGTTGGGATTGTCATATTTATCCACAATTAAACACAGGAACTAGCCATATTTGAAATGTTAAACTGGCTGCAAATAGAGAACGGCCACGTTTTGTATTGGTTGCTTTTCAACAAGAAAATAAGCTTGTTCATTGTGATTTGACTAATTTCAAAGTACATTTAAATTCAATCTCATATCAGTTCAAAAATGAAGGATATGCAATTCTATATGACATGTATCTAAGATTTCAACAAAGCTACTATAAGAAAAAATCCCAACCGCTTCTAACTGCACCAGAGTTTAAGACAAAATCTCCTATTATTGTAATAAATGTCAGTCATCAGAATGAATCACTCAATAATGGACCGATTGATGTAAAAATAGAATTAGAAACTGCAACTAATATTGCAGCAAAGACAACAGCTTACTGTACTCTTATTCATGATCGTGTAATAGAATATATAGCCATCAAAGGACAAGTTCGAAAAGTCTTATAATTGAGTAATATGGAAAACAACATAATTATAATTATAGACGTTACAGAAGTTTTCAAAAGTAATTCAAATGATTTCATCGCAAAAGAAGTAGCGATTGTTTTCAACAATTATGAATAAAACAATTTCATTATAAAACCCCCATTTGATTTTAAATGGTTATCAATAAAAAAAGCAAAGAGAAGCAAAGTGGGTAACAAAAAACTATCATCACCTTAGCTGAACTGCTGGATGAGTTTCATTTCAAACGCAAGATGTTCCAAAATTTATGTAAAAGGTGAAGAAAAAAGACGATGGTTGGAAAAAATTTTACAGCGAAAAATTTCTAACGTTGCGGATATAGGCTGCATAAACTTTAAAGAAATGGAAATCAAGTATCCAGAATATTTTTATTGAAATCATCATAAATTTGGTGTTTGCGCATTAAAAAAATGCTATTTTACTAACAAAAGAAATGTCTTGTTTTAAATGAACTTTTTTACTTTTTAAAATATGAATGTACATATGTATGTATTATTATAAAAATTAAAAAAATTTTAAACAATAACAGCAGTATTCATAAAAATGTTAAGCAGCATTTCATAAGTTGTTTAAGCCGTTTTTTGAACCTTGCGTAAATCAGCAAATTTTAAAAATTGACTGCCCTCATGTTTAAACTAATTTTAAGATGACGTTGTTGTATTTTTGCTTCGTGTTTGTTTAAATTTCATTCTAGTGCTTCTTAATCTGCAATAAAAAGAATCATATAACAAGCATTTTTAACAAAGATACGCGTAAACGCTTTTTTATTTTTTAATTACTTACGAGTTGGAACAAATTTTTTATTTTATAAAAACAATATTTTTCAAAAAATGGTCAAAAAACAAATACAGATACGAGTACTTTGTGAATTAATAATCGTTGTTTAGCAGAACTAGGATGCAAGTGACAAATAGATAATACAGTGTTGCCACAATATTAAAAAAAAAGCAAGTTAATTTATTTTTAGTTAAAACACTGATTATGAATACCAATATTTTAAATGTTTTTTAACTAATATGGTTTTTAAACCTAAATCTCCTTTTTTATGAATACGGCTGTAAATGTATAGACAATAAAATTATGTACAAGTGTTTTCTTATTTCAAATACAAACTACATAGAGGAAACGAAAGGAGGAGAGTTAATTTTTTTGCTTACTTGAAAACTTTTACTTTTCGTTTCTCTGCTGATGACTGAACTTAGTTGAAACTTTGCTGTTTTCAAATAATCGTAGCTAAAGAAATGATTACGTTGCAAAATATAAATGTATTCTACAAAATATTGCACCACAAGCATCCCCAGTCATACATAAACATTCATACATACATACATACATAAAAATATTCATTCATACATACATACATACAAATATACATGCATACATACATTCGTACAAATATATTTTTTTTTATGCGTGTTTTTTTATTTATTGTATCTTCATATATGAACTAACAATAAGTATTCAAATCTTAAATCTAACATATAATTAATAGGCCCGACCAATGTCAGACATAACTAAGTGATAGTTGTAAATAATACATAAGTAGTGATAATTAAAAAAAAGTATTTTCAAGCAACTTCATTCGGAGTGTTTAGTATTAGAGCCCTTGTATCTCTCTCTTTTTTAAGCGAATGTGTCCAGTAAAGTTCAAAATATTACGAGCAAGCGGATTAGGATGTGACTCGAGTTTTGTTAGATATTTGCCTGCGTATTTTGCAATTTCTTCAGTCACTAGTGGCATATTTAAATCACGATGTATATTTGAATTCTTAATGTACCATGGAGCAGATGTTATTAACCTTAAAATTTTGTTTTGTCTTCGTTGAATTCTCTCTACATGGGAAGCACAAGCAGTGCCCCATAACTGGATACCGTAACACCATATTGGCTTTAAAAGCGACTTGTATATTAAAAGTTTGCAGTCTAGGTTGAGTGTTGAATTTCTGCCAATCAGCCAATGTACCTGAGTTAATTTAAGTTTCATTTGTGTTAACTTATAGTCAATGTGAGGTTTCCATGTAAGCCGTCGATCGAGGTGTATACCAAGATATTTCACATGTGAATGTTGAGGAACAACTTGATTATTAATCCGAATGGGGGAACAAGTATCTCTTCGTAAGGTAAATGTTATATGGACGCACTTTTGTTCATTTACCTTAATTCTCCATAAGTTTAACCATAGTTCCATCTGGCTAATGTGTTCCTGGAGTTTTCGGGATGCCTCATCAGGGTTTTCGTGCATACTAAGGCAGGCGGTATCGTCGGCAAATGTAGAAGTGTGGATACTACTGCTCACAGGCATATCACAAGTATAAATCAAATATAAAAATGGCCCCAGTATACTCCCCTGTGGCACACCGGATGAGATAGTTTCAGGCATACTCATAAAGTGTCCTTCCACAACTGTAAATTTCCGTGCAAGAATGTAACTTTCCAAAAGATTTAGAATGTTTATTGGTAAGTATGTCTTCAATTGCATACAAATATATTTCGTACAAATATATTTCTTAAACAAATAAACAAAATATCAGCTAACCAGCAACAAAAAAGCTGGACGCCCCTGCCCTAATGCTTGTGCAGGGGCGTCCAGCTTTTTTGTTCACATACATGAGAACATTTTATACATAAATAAAATAATTAAATAAACAGGTTATTAATTTATTTAATTATTTTATTTGTAAACAATTTAGTGTGGGGAAATCACACACAAATACATTACTTCGATTCATATGAGAATCATGTAGTGGATATGAGGTCTTATTTCTTTGATATTACTGATATAGTAGTAGTAGTTCACTACTACTCTACTCATTCATTGCCGTCGGCACTAGTTCAAATAATTATGTTTTGCCGTCGGCATTAAGAAAATTTATCATGCATTGCCGTAGGCATTAGGAAAAACTAACACGCATTGCTGCAGACATTAGAAAAAATTAATAATCACTATTTCACCATTGGTATTAGGAAAAATCATTTTTATGAATTTTCCGTTGGCATATATTTTCCCGTCGTCATATACTCTCATAAAAAACCTCCAAAAAATCACCCGTTATCACAATTAATGTAACCCAAAATAAGCACCCGTACCCACAAGGGTTAATGTAAACAAAAAACTCATTATGTAAACAGAAATATTTTTATGTAAACAAAAAATTAGACGGACTTATTGAACTCGTAGGTATAAAATTTCACAGATTACCAGGAATTTAACAATTTTAAATATCCAAATTTAAAAATTTCATCCACAATTTAACAATTTCAGCCACAATTTAACAATTTTAATAGGCGCCAGAATCGGTAGTTCACTACTACCCTACTTCGTCCTTACTAACTCCACAACAACATGGTTTTCGGAAAGGACATTCCGCCATGTCTAAAATCATTCAGTTAAAAACATTAGTAAATAGATCTTTTGTCAACGGATACCCCACTGACGTTATTTATATGGATTTAAGTAAGGCGTTTGAAAAAGTAAATCACTCTTTATTACTGAAGAAACTGGACCTAATGGGATTCAATAATAGCTACCTAAGTTGGTTTAAGTAATACCTTTCATGTAGAACTCAGTCTCTTAAAATTAACGCTACTAGTTCAAGAAAAATTCTTGTAAGTTCTGGTGTACCGCAAGGAAGTCATCTTGGACCAATACTATTTTTTCTTTTTATAAATGATTTACTAGAAGCTATTAAAAACTGCAATATATTTATGTATGCAGACGATGTAAAAATATCGGATTATTGAACTTGCATCTGATCAGCTGTATTTATAAAACGACTTAAATAACTTGAATATTAGGTGTAAATTTAATTTTAAAAGTTTGAATTTAAATAAATGCACACACATTAAATTTTCAAGAATTTTATCAATATATAATGTTTTATTACACAAAAGTACCCGTGTCATATTTTTAACTAGAGCTGATACAGAAATATCAACCATGGTATTGAAATTAAAATTTTGATCGCCAACGCTTGCGTTGTTGTTGTGGCAATACTATATACTAATTTTGTTCACCATTTTTCGTTCACGGAAAATATTTCACGTGATGATGCCACTGGTTTTAAATTCAGCCTCTTTTTTGAAAAAGTTGTTATTATATTCTAATAATTTTGTATTAATAATTAAAACTTTTCTTTGAATTTTTTTTATTTTTTTATTTCGTAAAAGCTGCAAATTTAAAATATGATATAAATAGACAACCAAAAACACAAGAATTGGCTTGACTGGTTCCTACAACATTTTCTTTGCGTAATAATTGCACTAATGACTTGTAAATGGACAAATGTACTTTAAAAACAATTTTTTAATGAGCAAAAAAAAAAGAAAAAATTAAAGATTTTTTAATGTGACATCGAATATCTATGAATTTATAGGGGCTAAAGAAGAAACAAACATATTTTTGTAATCAGCGAACAAAAATACATAAGAATTAGTTATATTTGATAAAAAAAAAATAAAATCAAAAATTTTTCAAGGACTTAACTAAAAACACACGATTTTAAACATCCTTGCGATAACAGTCAGATACGCTGATGTATTTATCAATGTGAATCTGTTTAAACTGAAGCGATTTTTGTGTATATTAATAATCCAGGAAGTATTTCTAAGTTTGGAGTACGATTCGTGATATATTAACGGAATAATTCAAAAAGAGGAGCAAATTATGCAAATCCTAACTGACACTATCTCCTCAAAACTAGAGCTGATAAAGAAAACTATTGACGCCATCGTAATCAGAAGACAAAAATACATAAGAAGCGGCCATTTTTATTTAGACATCCAATTCAGTGTTGTGCAGTGTTATTAATCATTGAAGACAAATTTTAAGTCTAAAGAAAACCAAGGAACCACATAAAAAAACACAAAATTAAATTGACAGTAAATATATAAAAGAATTATAGCATATTTTTTTCACGATGGTATCGATTCGAGTAATTTACTCGGCATAAGTGATTTATTTTCGTATATTTATATTCATATATTTTATTTTTTATACACCATTACTGAAATGAATTCTTATTATAATTTTATTCATCAAATATGAACCAGTAATATATTTCTTAAATAGGCCTAACTTAAGTTTAAATTTTTTTGAATTAATAAAATGGTAATATTTTGCATTATAATGTGCTAAATCTAGTTCCAAGTTGTTTTTAGTGCTGAGATGAACGTACAAATAGGAAAAGGGTACAACCTAGTAGGGGGGGGGGGGTTCCAAAAGCAGACGCCATGGAAACAAATGGTTGCTGAGGGCATTGCGGCGATCATCCCGAATAACATCAAGGAGATGGTGAATATCTAACGTCCACTTGTACCTATTAACGAAGTTGCTTGTAAATAAACAGATGATTAGAGGAGCATTTCATTTCTTAATTTTTTTATTCTAGTCATATCGGACCTTATAATATTGAGTTAAGTTAATAAAGTTAAAAAAAAACAAGGGAGTCTACAATAATATTTTGTACCACATATAGTTATATTAACAAACGACACGGACCCTGCACTCGGCTGACTTGCTAGCGAATAAAAGGCTCCCACAGTCCTAATTGTAAAATAACATCCTTTGTGCAACTAAGGGAACAAAAAACAAATAAAGCATCATGCACTACCAACGGTAACTGGGTGTCACAAAGTAAGCATCCAAAATATAACTTTATATCCCTGTTGTACAGAGCAACACCTCTCCGTTAACACACGGGACCAAATAAACATTGGTTACAAGAGCCACAACTCAAAATGATCAAAGTGGTCTTTTTAAAAAAAAGATATATGACCAAAACTGTAACGACCGCAATAATTTCCTTTGCAATAAAGTCTCCTTGAAGAATATAAAATACCGTTATTTTTGTTTTTATCTTACATACTTGCGTCATTTGTACAGTATCAACAGTTGTTTGCCACAACTCAGCATCTGAAATTTTTTGAGTTGTGATTCTTTATAATTCAGTGTGCGATATGTATACTTATGATATTTAGTAGTAGTAGTAGTAGTAAGTATGTATATAAGCATGTATGGTTTGTTTGAAAAATGTCAACCTCCCTGCACATAAAACACAAAAAAATAAACAAAATTTCTTTCTAAAATACCCTTTCGTGCTCCCCAGCTAAAAAGATTATTACAAAAAAACTAATTCCGAGTACACACTATGCTATTTTGTAAAATCGCAATACAACATACTAGTGCCAATGTTCGTCATATCTAATTTTTTTGTTGTGTGGTATTGCTATCCATATAGAAACATAACGTGAACGTGTTGGTAATTGAAAATCTGGCATCTTTATATCACTCACTGCAATTTAGTTTTATGCAACCCATCGACAGGGATGGATTCGAAAATTCACAAATTACTACAAGTTTTCCTACTTTTGATTCCATTGAAGACTATGTAAGTAATATTATGTCAACGGCCCACAAACTAAAAGAAGTTGATATAACAGTTAGTGATGAATGGATTGGGAGGCTCTTGTTGGCCGGCCTTCCTGAAGAATATGCGCCCATGATAATGGGCATTGAAAGCTCGGGTGTAAAAATCACCTTCAATTCTATCAAAACAAAGTTGTTGCAAGATATCAAGAAGCCGGCACCGACTGGTGCTTTATTTAATAAAACTAAAAAAAGCAGAAGCTAAAAAATGTTTTCGTTGTTTCAACTGTAACAAATACGGCCACAGGGCAGCTGATTGTCGGTAAAACCAAGTTAAAAGGCAAAACAAAGAAGTTTGTTTTTTGTACCGTGTTTGCAGGTGGCATGTTGCGAATAAAAGCACACGAAATTCTATACATTCTGTGCTTAACTGTTAATTTCCTATCAATAAGTAAATGATAAAAAAAGATCTTATTGTTCAGCTTGTCAATGGCAAATGTACAACTGAAAAAGAAGGGCAGATTATTGCAACAGCTTACTTTGAATACAACATGTTTAAATTGAACAACACAAGGTGACATTGAGTTTTGACATGCGCGTATGGGTCATCACAATTTTTCCGATTTTGCAAGCACTAATCATTTAGTAACAGGAATGCAATTTGAAGAAAAAATACCGAAAGCTGAATACCATGCAATAAAGGACAATGGCAAAAGAGCCATTCCACCCTTTCGAAACCCACAGCACTGAATTGCTCTAACTAGTTCACTCGGATCTCTGTGGTCCTATGGAGGAGGCCTCAATAGGCAAAGCTAAGTATTTGATTTCATTTATAGATGATTTTTCGCACAAAGTTTTTATTTATACATTGCAGACAAAAACGGATGTACCAGCATGTTTTCAAAAATTTAAGGCCAGAGTGGAGAATGAAACTGGGCGGAAAATAAAATGCTTGCGTACTGATTATGGGACGGAATACTGTAACAACGGGCTTGTGAATATACTGGAGGCCAGTGGTATACAACATCAAACTACTTTGCCGTACGGCCCACAGAAAACGGCATAGCAGAGCGAATGAACCGCACTATAGTAGAACGTTTCCGCTGTATGATCTTAAATGCAGGTTTGCCCAAAAAAATTTTGGGCTGAAGCCGTTACGATTGCAGTATATCTCATTAACCGTTCCATTTGTTCTGCTATAAATAAAAACATACCTCAAGAAGTTTGGTGGGGAGTCAAACCAAATCTAAGTCATTTACGTGTTTTTGGCTCACGTGCTATTGCATTCATACCCGATGAAAAACGTAAAAAATGGGATCTGAAGTCGCGAGATCTAATATTTGTTGATTATTGTAAAGATACGAAGGGTTATAGGTTGTTGAATCCAGATGGATGGCGATTGGTCAAAGCCATGACGTAAGATTTTTCGAAAATGATTTTTTTCACAAATTACAAAATCTTCCTAAAGATCAGTTGTTAAACTTTTTTGAACCAAACGATAGTGAAAGTGAAGGCAAACATTAATTATGTAAGCAACAATTTTGGCGATTTTTCGTTTAATGACAGTAGTGATGCTTGATGTTCATGATACAACAATATTTTTTATAGCCGTATATGTCGAAGATCTTTTAATTTTCACGAACAACAATACGTTCAAGTTAAAGTAAAAACTAGTCTACAACAGCAATTCCTAGCGAAGGATTTGGGGGTAGGCTAAAAGTTGCGAGAGATTTCGTATTCGTATAAAATTGAAAAAAATTAAACTCATCCAATTTATTATTTTCTTTTTAATACATTTATGTTTTATTGTATCTTCAAATAAGTATTGAAATCTTAAATCTAAACTATAAGTATTATGACCGACCACTGTCGGACATAAGCTTAGTGATAGTTATAAATAATACATAATAGTGATAACAAAAAAAAAGAAAAAAATATATTTTCAAGAAATCCCATATGGAGTGTTGAGTATAAGAGCCCTTTAGTCCCTCTTTTTTAGGCGGATGTAACCAGTAAAAGTCAAGATGTTACGAGCAAGCGGATAAGGATGTGACTCAAGTTTTGTTAAATATATGCCTGCGTATTTTGCAATTTCTGCAATCACTAGTGGTATATTCAAATCACGATGTATATTTGAGTTTTTGATGGATACCATGGAGCCGATGAAATCAAATGTAAAATTTTGTTTTGCCTTCGTTGGATTCTCTCGACATTAGTAGCTGAAGCAGTGCCCCATAACTGAATTCCGTAACACCATATTGGCTTCAAAAGTGACTTGTATAATAAAAGTTTGTAGTCTAGGCTAAGTGTGGAATTTCTACCAATCAGCCAATATATCTGAGTTAGTTTAAGTTTCATTTGTATTAGCTTTGAGTCAATATGGTGTCGATCAAGGTGTATAGCAAGGTATTTTACATGTGAATGTTGAGGAACAACTTAATTGGTGATTTTTCACAGGGTAAATGTTACCTGAACACACTTTTGCTCGTTTACCTTAATTCTCCATGTGTTATTTGCTTAAAGTTGATGCAGCCAATATCTTCGATGTTGAAAGCTCTAAGTTGAAGTAGTTTCTCAAGCCATTTCATCTTTTCCACACCCCTAACATAGATTGAAGAACGTTTTAAATTGGATTTTAAAAATTTGACAACACTCTTAAATGATATTGATCCGTCATTGCAATTCAGATGATGAAAGTTTCTTGTTAGCCAATTCGCTTCTGTTTGTTTTACTATTGATAATATTTTGAAGTTAAATGGTGGCTTCATAATAAAATTTATGTGCTCCTTATTGTTACAAACAATTGATATTTCTTTTGCAATGAAGATGTTTGAATCGGACTTAAATCCTTGCACATTGATGAAAACTTTATCCCCTAATCATCGTGTTTTTTTTACATTATCTTACGAACTTGACCTTTTAAGGGTATGTATTCTATTATGCTATCGTGGATAAGAATGCAAAAAGCTTATGTATCGGTAGGAATGTTGGAGTCCATTTCAATTTCAATTTTTGAATCAACAGGACCGTTAGAAAGGTCTTCATTTTGCTAACTGATATCTACTACCACTATCGGCACACTTTTTTTAAATTCTTGAGCAGTTAGAAGCGGTTGTGATTCCCTCATGTAGTAGCTTTGTTGAAACCGTAGATACATATCATATATGATGGCATACCTATCATTTTTAAATTTTATATTTAGATCATCATATGGGTACGATTCGGAATTTAAATGTACTTTTAAAGTGTTTAGATTACAGTGAAGAAACTTATTTTCATTTTAAAAAGCAATCAACACAAAACGGCGTCATTCTCTATTGGTAGCCAATTTAACATTCCATATATAGCTAGTTCCTGTATTTAGTTGAGGATTAATGTGACAATCCTAACTGAAAAATGGTTTGGGTATAGAAGTCCCACTGTTAATTATTTTAATCATATTAAATTTGCTCACATCAGATAATTTTACATCTGAATTTCTCCATGAAATGTTTGAGATACTAATTTTTGGTTTGTCAGTGACAACAGTTGAATAAACGAGTTTTTCATCGTTCTTACTACGTAAGAGAATATAATTTTATAATAGTCTTCAGCAAAACCTAAATATAGTTTCAGTGGTACATAGAAATTGAACTGGTCATTTGAAATAACCAAATCGTCGAGTTTGTTCCATACAGCATTGTTCAAGCCAACACTTTCCATTGGTGATAAAGAAACAAAGTTTTTAAGGCTGCTTGTAATCGCTAAATGTCTTGTATGATGAATTTCTATGACATTAAGTTCATATCGAATTTCGTCAAAGAGATGTGCAACAAAGTTCAGATTTAAAAAAGAAGATATTTTGCTGTTATTATCATCTGCAACACTTTTCTCGACATATGCATATGTACTTTCGCTGGGTAGCACATATAAGTCTGATTTTTTTTAATACATTTATTTATTTATTGTATCTTTAATTATGAACTAACAATAAGTATTCAAATTTTAAATCTAAAATATAAGTATTAGGCCCGACCACTGTCGGACATAAACTTAATAATACAAAAGTAGTGATAATCAAAAACAAGAGAAAAAAAATATTTTCAAGCAATCCTATCAGAAGTGTGGAGTAGAAGAGCCCTTGTATCCCTATTTTTTAGGCGGATGTGACCAGTAAAATTCAAGATGTTACGAGCAAATGGATTAGGAGTTGACTTGACTTTTGTTAAATATTTGCTTGCGTATTTTGCAATTTCTTTAATCACTAGTGGCATATTCAAATCACGATGTATATTTGAATTTTTGATGAACCATGGAGCCGATGTTATCAAACGTAAAATTTTGTTTTGCCTTCGTTGGATTCTCTCGACGTTAGAAGCTGAAGCAGTGCCCCATAACTGAATTCCGTAGCACCATATTGGCTTCAAAAGCGACGTGTATAGTAAAAGTTTGCAGTCTATTCAGAGTGTTGAATTTCTACCAATCAGTCAATATATCTGAGTTAGTTTAAGTTTCATTTGTATTAGCTTAAAGCCAATATGGTGTTTCTATGTAAGTCATCGATCAAGGTGTATACCAAGGTATTTTATATGTGAATGTTGAGGAACTACTTGATTGTTGATTCGAATTGGGGAACAAGTCTCTCTTCGCATGGTAAATTTTACTTGAACACATTTTTACTCATTTACCTTAATTCTCCATAATTTTAACCATAGTTTCACTTGTGTAATATGTTCTTGTAGATATCGGGAAGCCTTCTGAGGGTTTTCATGCATACTTAGGCAGGCTGTATCATCGGCAAACCTAGATGTATGGATATTACTGCTCAAAGGCATATCACAAGTATAAATCAAATACAAAACTGACCCCAGTATGCTCCCCTGTGGCACACCGGACGATATAGATTCGGGCACAATCATGAATTCTCCTTCCACAACCGTGAACTTTCGGGTAGTAATGTAACTTTCTAAAAAATTCAAAAAATTTATTGGTAGATATGATTTTAATTTTAAAATTAGCCCTTCATGCCACACTTTATCAAATGTCTGCGAAACGTCAAGAAACAGTGCAGAACAGTACTTCTTTTCTTCAAATGTTTTTCTTATACATTGAACCAATCTATGCGTTTGTTCAATGGTGCTATGCGGACTTCTAAAACCAAATTAATGGTCTGGGATGCACCCACTACCAATTAGAATTGGGGGCAATTTTGACATGAGCAGTTTTTCGAAAAGTTTAGACATTGTTGATAGCACACTTACTGGCTTGTATGATTCTGCCTTGGTAAGATCTTTGCCCGGCTTTGGAATCATTTTAACAGCTTTCAGCTGTGGGGATAATATTCTAGTCGTAAAATGGCATTAAAAATTAATAACATGATTCTAATTGCAATACGAGGCAATCTTTTTAGCATCTGGTTACTAATTCCATCAACACCTGGTGCTTTCTTCGGGTTGAGTTCAGCAATTAGATTTTGTAAATCACACATTTTAAATTTTATGGGTCGAGGGGGTAGCGCAACTACACTCGGGAAATCAACAACACCAGTACATGTGTTTATGGTAAATACCTATTTTAAATGCTTTACCTTTTTCAATATCACTCCTGGCCCAAACTCCGGTAGAAGTGCGCAGAGGTAGTTTAAACTCAACGGGTGTTTTAATTTTTTTCGCAGCGCGCTACAAAGACTAATTAGATGCTGGTGTTACGTCGAAATTTTCCAGATAGTTTTTAAGAGTTGCAGTTTTTTCATATGCAAGCAGCTCTTGGAGTCTTTTAGTGCATTCTTTTAATCTAATTTTATTTTGGGGTGATCTGTGCTGTTGCCATTCTCTTCTAGCTCTTCTTTTTTCACATACGAGATGTTCAATATCTGTGGAATATATTCCATATATTATTCCATATATATTAAACCCCGTCTGCGGATGGGAGGAAGTGGCTTCTACAGCAGCCTGCTTAATATTTTCGTTAAGATTGGCAATATTAGATTTAATATTATAATGAGCTTAGCTGATAGCCAAAGTAGCTAGTGCTATTCAAAATATTATATTAGTCTTATATTTATATAAGTTTAATATCATATAAATAAATAAAATAAATAAATTATAATGAGTTCTTAGCTTAATGGTTTCAGTGCAATGACTACTAAGATATTTTTGGAATCGCAGCTAATTAACACGACTGTCCAATTTCACATGTGGGTGAGGTAGAGCACTTCTAAATGGGCTACAGATTGTAACGATCGTGGGAGAGTGATCGGACGATAGATCTATGGAAGCTTCAACATGAATTAATTCCCTAGAAATATTGTTCATGAAGCAAAAATCTATAACATCCAGAATTTTATGTATGTCAGTAGGCCAGTTAGTGGTCTCCCCACTCGAAATGACGCCCAAGCCCATTTTTGAAATTGTGTTGAACAACGGTCGTCCTCTAGGTGTGATAAGACGTGAACCCCAGAAAGTATGTTTTGCATTATAGTCGCCAGGTGCTACGAAACAAGGGCCAAGAGATTTGTAGAAATCATCGTATTGATCCTCAGTAATTGCGAATCTAGGAGGGGAGTAAATTGATGATATGACAAATTTTGTGGAAAAATTTTCGACACAAATATTCGTTGCTTGTAGATGTTCTTCACAAATATTGTCAAGAATATTATGCTTGAGTCTTGACTTTAACAAACTTGCTGATCCCCCGCAATGTGCATGCTTTGGCAGCATTATAAGATTTAAAGCAGTTTACGCAAAGCTTCTTTTTCTATGTCCATTGTAATTTTTCAGAGGGAGACATTCTTAGAAAATTTTCACAGTAATATATGGGATGGCCAGGCATTCCACATACTTTACAGTTTGAAGTTGAGATAGCTGCAGTTATAAGTTTGGCCCTATCCTTCCCCCACCAGATTCGTGAGACTTTCCGCGTATTTTGAATGCTTGGAAACGGTGCCCTATAAATCTAAGCAGATCTTTTAGACTTACGAGGTTTTTGTTGTTTTCTAGCGATTGCTCAAATAAAGTTTGAGTTGATTGATCGAGTTTTTTTAATAAAATGTGCACAATTATGGCGTCCCAACTGTTCACGGGCGGTCCTTGTACTCTTAAACCATGGATGCATTCTTTAGTGACATCATGTATATTTTTTAGTGCAACAGGTTTTTATTTGCGGATAAGAAAGCAAGTTGTTTAGTAGCGTTGTCACAATGAACCTTTTGTTATCGTACCTATCAACCAAAATGTTCCATGTGATTTCGTAATTTACTGTTGTGATTCTCAAATTTTGTACTAGTACTTTTGATTCGTCTGTTAGATGTATAGTTAAGTAAAACCTTCTCTCATTTTTGCTCATTGATTCGTTGTGGATTAGCTGGGTGTAAAGATCTTTAAGAACTACCCATTGTAGGTAACTGCCGCTGAATTTTGGAATCTTAACTTTTGGTAGATGGGTAGCCTTTAAAAATCTTTATACCCAGCTTATCCACAAAGCATCACAATGCTTATTTTTATAGTTCAACCATATAATTGCCTTAAAACCAAAAGTTCTAGAAAATCGACATAAAATCTTCAATTTCTAATTGAGCAAGTATTCAAACTCAAAAACTGTTTAATTTTGCATGGAATTTAAGCGAAATTAAGTACGTATGGTTTAAAAAGTGAGTGACTGAATACAAATTGTGAAAAATTTGAGAAACTTTGAGTTGAGAGTTAGTTCACTTTAAAGAGATGTGAACATAAGTGACTTGGATTTCAGGTAAAAAGGATACAGGATGGGATACCTGCCTAAAATGAGTGCAGGATGGGATACCTGCCTTATTCGTTCTTTATAAAATAAAATCACTTATTTTAATTCGTTTTATACTTACATTAATTAAAAATTTTATTCAGTGATCATACTTATTAAATTTGGGTTTCCAAGATGGCGAATTTTTGAGTAGGGTTGAGTGATTGATGCCGATACAAGGTGAGATACGTGGTTCTTATCCCCGAGTTGACCAAGGAATAATCGGAAAAATGATACGACTTCAACCCACCTCAAACCTTTCGTTCTCAGTCCTTCGTCAAAAAATCTCTACCATTACATTGGACATATTTCTGTTCCTTAATTAAGCAATTCACAATAGTTTTTTTAAAATTCAAGTATGGGATTAAGTATTCAATGAAAGAAATTAAAAAGTTTAAACTGCTTTAAACATCATCCGCCCCTTGACACATTTGTCAAAAGTGTCTATAAAGCCTTAGCCAGGCGCTCAAGAGCCCGCAACGCCCCCTCTAATATTCGCCTTGGATTTGGAGACATTACTTTAGTCACAGTCTGATTGCTACCAGATAGATATTTTGCTTGACCACAGCTACTTTGGCATAGATATGGCCCAAGGCGTTCGTGTACTCGAATTGACCTTTGCTGTTGTGTAGGCTGTCGACGTCGCCGCTGGGGAGGCTGTTCCCGGGATGAAACCAAACTGTTTGTTCTCGATCTTGGAGCATTTTCATAAGGCACAAAACGTCTTTTCTTCTGATGTAACAATGTATGATGAGCCCATCCGCATTGCTGGCACACTTCAGCAGATGTGCAATCGTTTGTGGTATGAGATCTAGCCAGACAATTTTCGCAATAATTATGCAGATGTACATTGCGTCGGTGCTCTCCAACGGGCATAGCCAAGAATTTTTTGCAAAACCGAAGAGCGTGGTATCTGTAACAAAGAAGGCATTTGTGGATATGGGGATTCCTGGGAGACCTGTGGATTACAAATTAGTAGTAAGGTAGAGAGCTAAGTAGCAGTAGTTTTACTATAGATATATAATATATAATGTATTTATGTGTGCATATTGCTAGGTGAGTATAGGCGGGTAGGAAAGAGTGGAAAAGTACGTAAGGATAGGGTTCTAAGGGAGAGTAGACTCATTTTCTTTAGATATAACTGGAAGTGGACATAATTTGCTTATTGTCCTGGTAACTATTCCTATTTGCGTCTTTATGTCGGCGACACGGACGAGTCCATCGTTTCCAAAATAAATCCTTGTGATTCGGCCTAACCTCCACTCATTTGGGGGCAGGAGGTCGTCTTTAATTACCACTAATTGCCCATGTTTTAAATTTTCTTCGGAAGTTTGCCACTTATATCGTTTTTGAAGTTCTTTGAGATATTCGTCCTTCCATCTCTGAGCAAACTGGTGGTGCAAACACTTTAATCGTTCCCAACGATCCTTAAGAGTCAGCAATTCATTGGGTATCTCGGGAAGAATAATTAATGGCGCTCCTCGAAGAAAGTGGCCAGGAGTCAGAGCAAGTAATTCGTTAGGATCGTCAGACATGGGGGACAGTGGTCTCGAGTTAAGGACGGACTCTATTCGGCCTAAAAGAGTTGTGAACTCTTCAAAAGTATATTTGGTATTCTGAGTCACCTTTTTAAAATATATTTTAAAAGATTTAACTCCTGCCTCCCATAATCCTCCCATATGTGGAGCATTTGGGGGAATGAATGACCACTGGAAGCCGAGAGATTCATATTTTTCATTAATTTCTTGAGAAGTGAATTTAAGGAATTCTTCGTATTCAAGACGTAAAACCCTTTCAGCACCTACAAAGCTTGTGCCATTGTCAGACAAACCCTTTTTTGGCAAACCTCTACGTCCGACAAACCTGGTAAATGCAGCTAAAAAAGAACCTGTAGTCAGATCGGAGCAAAGTTCCAGGTGTATAGCTTTGGTGCTAAAACATGCAAAAATGCATACATATCCTTTTTGAAATAGGGCATTTCTGATGAAAAAGGTTTTTATTGAAAACGTACCTGCGAAGTCTAAGCCGGTGACGGTAAACGGTAAAGAAAATTCACTTTTTTCTAATGGAAGGGCTCCCATTAATTGAGATTTAGTTTTTTGTTTGTAACGAACACATGTTATACATTTTCTTATGGAGAACCTTACTGCAGATTTTAGTCGGGAAACATAATATTCTGCCCTTATGGCTCTTACCATTAAATTAACCTCTGCATGCATGAGAAGGTTATGGGTAAAATCAATAAATAATTTGCAGAATGTCGAATTCGCCGCTGTAACAATTGGGTGTCGCTCATTGTAAGAAAGCGAGGAATTAGCAAGTCTACCATTTACGCGTATAATATTGTTATTGTCTATATAAGGATTCAAAGCAAATAGTGAACTTTTCTTGCTAACCTTTTTAAACTTTAGAATCGAGTTGTATTCCGCATTATAATGAAAAAGCTGAGTTATATAAACAAGTTTGTATTTCGTTCTCTCAAATTCTTCGTAACTTATACTTGGGATCTGGCTTAATATATATAGCGTAGCTTTAGCTTGTGGAATTCGTTTTGTTTCTGTTCCTAAAAACAAAGGTGCTTTAGACTTCGTTTGTATTCGTCGTTTAGGTGCATCTATAAATCTAAAGCTATAAGCCATGACCCTAATAGACTTATCTCACTTTGAGAATCAACTTAAAAGGTCATCGTCGATAATCATATTGTCTTTGTTAGACTTATTTTCAGTATTTGTGAGTATGTGAAAACATTCAACTTTCCGTTTGAGCTCAAGATGATTTTCCTTAATTGGTATGGGCTTTGGCCATTCTTCCGGGGATTTTCGAATCCAATATGGGCCGTTCCACCACAGAGAACTATTAACTAGTTTTTCTGCGGCACATCCGCGCGATCCTAAGTCTGCTGGATTTTCAGATGATCTTACATGACGCCAAGAGATGGCTCCAACGTTCCGTATTATTTGGGTTGTTCGGTTGGCCACATACGTTTTCTAGCTTTTCGGTGGTTTTCCTAACCATCCCAGGACGATAGAGGAAGCCGTCCAGAGAAACAGCTCAAAACTATAATCTGTTAGTGAACTAGTGACTTGTTTAACTAACTTTGATAACAGAACAGCTCCACACAGTTCTAGCCGGGGTAAACTAATTGTTTGAATGGGTGCTACTTTGATTTTGGAGACAAATATCCAAACATTAGTTTCAATAAAAGAAAAACTTAATTATGCACATACAAAAAACAATAAATTATACATGATAAACACCATCAGCCAGAAAAGATTTAACCATGAAATCTATTCACAAGTGTTTTTACTACAGTATGTATTTTTTTGTACCAATCAAGGGGAGGGATGCACAAGTAAGAAAAAATATTGTTTAATGAGAAAAAAAGGAGGAGGATAAATAAAACAGCAAAACATTGTCAAACAAGAAGAAAGTGGAAAATTCTGCGTAGAAAGAAGACGACAAAATCATACACAAACCGGTCAGAGAAAATATTGTATATTAAAGGAATTCTTTTTAAATAAAAATTAATGGCTATAAAGATAATTGAAAAAGCATAAAGCAAATGCATACATACATAGTATGTACATAATTAAAGCAAAAGGAAGTGTTACGGTGTTATACAAAATCAAAAATATTTATACAGTAAACGCTGACCATATGTTAAATAAAAAGAAAATTTTTACAATTTCTTGTAATATAAGAAAAACAAAAGTAATAAAACCAAACGGTAGGGCAGTGTTTTGTGAAAACGGGTGAGGCCAATAGAGTGTGTTTTTTACAGACTGGCCAGGTAAGCTGCGCTAAACTTTGCTAAACTGGCTGCCAAACCCAAATTTTTTTATGTTTATGCGCATTTTTTGTTTAATTTTGTTGATTGCGTTTTGTAAAAAGTAATAATATGCGTTTTAAAGTGAATGTGTGTGCTGATAAGCTTAAAAGTAAATATTACTTTGGCAATGTTTGCATGCCGTCTTAAAAATATACATTTATTTCTCAACAAATGTGCCAACGAAGTCTTTATGGAATAAGTTTTCATTTTAAATGCCAAAATTTGCAATAATAAAACTGAAACAACTAAAAAAAGCAAAATACTTTGTATAATTACCATCCGGTTCGAAGGACCATGTTTAATTTTGCATGGAATTTTAGTGAAATTAAGTACGTATGGTTTAAAAAGTGAGTGACTGAATACAAATTGTGAAAAATTTGAGAAACTGCGAGTTGAGAGTTAGTTCACTTTCAAGAGATGTGAACATAAGTGACTTGGATTTCAGGGAAAATGGATACAGGATGGGATACCTGCCTAAAATGAGTACAGGATGGGATACCTGCCTTATTCGTTCTTTATAAAATAAGATCACTTATTTTAATTCGTTTTGTACTTACATTAATTACAAATTTTATTCAGTGATTATACTTATTAAATTTGGGTTTCCAAGATGCCGATTTTTTGAGTAGGGTTGAGTGATTGATGCCGATACAAGGTGAGATACGTGGTTCTTATCCCCGAGTTGACCAAAGAATAATCGGTCAATAATCAGAGGCTTTCGTTCTTGATTGTTGTGAAATATATTCTTTAAAGTACGTTTATCCATCCTCAATGAAAATAATATATAAACTAATAACTTTTTTGCTCTGTTGATCTATATATTTATATAAATTTATATATAGATATAAATTTATATCTATACATCAATATTTAAAAATATATATATATATATATATATATATATATAAATACATACACACATACATATATATTTTATATTTATTCATTGGTTTTTTTACATAAACTTTTATAAGTTTCTATAATTTCAAAAATTATTTTCTTTCTTATTTAAAACATGGTGCATCGACATGTGTGCGGCCCTTCCTCACATCCTTCACTGGCAAAATGTTCACTATCGGAGTGACCATGGATATATGTTCAGTGAGCATGGATATAAAAAAATTTATGGTTTCTTTATTCTCATAGAGCAATAAGTCCTCAAAAGAGTTAAGGAATTCATATAACCGCTCACAAATTTGGCTCATTTTTTTAATTTTATTAAATTTTTTTAAGAATGAGATTTTTCGTTGAATGCTCTTTTTACTATCATATTCTTGAAAGGTTTATTTTCCAATTTATAGTAAAATATTCTTGTTAAATCAAAATTTAATCAAAATCTTGTTAAATTTAAATTTTGGAAATTTTCGTTTCAGTTACACTTTACAACTTCAATATAACCATCTTTCCTTACAATTCTATCAGTAACTGTCAAGAAAAACAAAAAAGAAAAATTTTACATCAAAAATAATTACAAAATGAGAAAAAGAGATAGCTACGATACTGATCTTTGTTTTTAGAATTGGTTTAAGCTTTTTAAAGATTGGTAGAAATTTATAATACATCTGTTTACGAAAGAAGATCGAGCTATCTGTCCAAAAGAAAATATATATATATATATATATATATATATATATATATATATATATATATATATATATATATATATATACATAAATTAAATTTAATTAATTACTATTCTGATAACGAATCCTCCAGATTTGATCACAAAGTTCAACACTTTAAATTAAAAAAATTAGTACATGTAAAAGAGCTCCAGGACTCACCTAAGTATGCTGTTAAAACGCTAAACGGCTGATTAATAAATACGGTACCATAATTCAAATTGAGCTGGAAAATACCATAATGTTTTTACTCAGAAATAATTCTTAGTCAGGCTTAAGTTCAATAATTTCAATTCTTTATTCAATGAAATATTTTTATTAATTAATTAGTGTTTCTAAAAAACAGAAGAAAAATTAAACTTAGACTTTAAGCTTAAACTTAAGTTTTAAGCCACGCACTTCATCAGCACAATAGTGCATCTACTTGTGTAGAGATTCTTATTAATATCAGCTATTTAACTTAAATTTTCAATGAAACGGAATATGAAAAATGATTGTTTTGCATACAATTGATTTACCTGTTTGATTTACACATTTATAAGTAACACTATTAATTTTCTGTTTTTCGATTTTTTTAATTTTTTCTATTTAGGATAGCACGAAATTATATTACCCTACCTAAATATGTTTAACTATTCTTACTTATCTTTTACGATCATCACATTAATTAATTTTACTTATTCGATGATTTGCCAAATCGGTACAACACGTTATCGGATGATGATATAATAGAACTAGCATCCGGGGTATATTGCATATGTAAGCAAGGAGACAGGTGCTTAAAATTGGATCCTGCTACTGAAATAGATATCTTTTTAATAAATGCTCAATACCCACAGTGGAAGTTATATGAAGAAACTATATTTTATAAACTTCTTTTTATTAATAAAAAAAAATTAAAAATTGTTTGTGTGTGCTACTTATGTACCCCAATATTCATAAAAAATAAAACGAGTTTGAAATTCATTTTAGGTAAATTTTTTATTAAAAATTTTAAATAAAATAAATTTCAAATTCATTTTGAATTTAATGATTATGGAGGTTATTCTTTTCACTTATTTCGTAAAAAAATTTAACACATAAATGTCCACATTTAAATGAATCATAATCTTGATGGTGATTGTAATTATATTTTATATTTTTACCTAGATATTTAACTAATTCTAATGGAGGTTGTAAATTTCCAAAACTGACGAAATATTCTTTATGTTCATTGTTTTTATAATCTGCTACCCAATGGGTTCCAGGTCCTCTTGATAAATCCAAATTAATGATTCTGAATTCTCTTTTTCTCGATCGTCTTGGTAGTGTATCGAAAATGAAAACTCTTCTAAAGTATGGAATATTTGTTGAAAAGTTTGTCAGATCAACCACAGATAGGGGTTTATTGAGTAGCTTTACGAAAAATTTGCTTTGTTTTTCTTGACAACCCAAGCTATATACTTTCTTAAATGGTTTAAGGTCAAAACCTTTCCCCATTGCTCCTGTTTCCTTTGTTTTATTATGTCTAGTTGCTTCATCAAGCTTTTGTTTGGCATTTTTGGCAACATTTATTGCTTTTGCAGTAGCTGCTCCACCAGTAAAAAGACTACCACTTGCACTCAGAGCAGTAAGAATAGGTACCAAAGGTAAGACGGCGCCAATTTTTGGAACATTAACCTTAAATACTTGTTGAAAACTTTACGTGCAATCCTAATAGTTAATGTCTTGATGTTTTGTTGCAGTTTTAATTGATTTACTAAACAGTTTTTTTTCAATTTTGTTCGCTTCTTCTTGCAACTTTTATTTTCAATCCCATACCAAATTTTCTTTTGGTTTTCATTGCGTTAGTAACCATATATGCAAACGATTTTTCTACAAGACTGCTATTTTCTGAAAGAACTCGCTCCTAAGCTTTATTTAAAAAAAATATTGGAAAAAACAGAAAATTAATAGTTATACTTGTAAATGTGTTTACCAAAGGTAAATCAATTGTATACACAACAATCGTTTCTCATATGCCGTTTCATTGTACATTTAAGTTAAATAGCTGATGTTGAAGTGCTGATAAAGTGCGTGGCTGCACAGAAAAGTATCGGTATTTCCCCCAGCTTAAAGTCTAAGTTTAATTTTTCTTCTCTTCTTTAGAAACTCACATTAATTAATAAAAATATTTCATTCAATAAGAATTGAAATTACTGAACTTGAGCCTAACTATGAATTATTTCTGATTAAAATTCACTACAGTTCAATTAAAATATCTAAAAATTTCTCACTTAATACATCATGGGCACGTGAAAAAAATAGGTTCACTTGGCAATCACTGTTCACTTGGTTATCACAGTTTCAGAAGGCTGGAATAACTAAAATAAAACTGTAGAATGCAACAACAAGTAATATAGACCACTACAAAAATACTTACATGCATGTACCGATGGTACATCGAATAAGTAAAAATAATTAATGTGATGATCGTAAAAAGATAAGTAAGAATAGTTAACCATACTGAAAAAACAGAAAATTAATAGTGATAATTATAAATGTGTTTACCAAAGGTAAATCTATTGTATACACAACAATCGTTTCTCATATTCCGTTTCATTGTACATTTAAGTTAAATAGCTGATGTTAATAAGAATCTCTACCCAAGTAGATAGACTAGGGTGCTGATGAAGTGCGTGGCTGCACAGAAAAGTATCGGTATTTCCCCCAGCTTAAAGTCTAAGTTTAATTTTTCTTCTCATTTTTAGAAACTCACATTAATTAATAAAAATATTTCATTCAATAAGAATTGAAATTACTGAACTTAAGCCTAACTATGAATTATTTCTGATTAAAATTCACTACAGTTCAATTAAAATATCTAAAAATTTCTCACTTAATACATCATGGGCACGTGACAAAAATATGTTCACTTGGCAATCACTGTTCACTTGGTTATCACAGTTTTAGAAGGCTGGAATAACTAAAATAAAACTGTAGAATGCAACAACAAGTAACATAGACCACTACAAAAATACTTACATGCATGTACCGATGGTACATCGAATAAGTAAAAATAATTAATGTGATGATCGTAAAAAGATATGTAAGAATAGTTAAACATACTGAGGTAGAGTAAAATAATTTCGTGCTAACCTAAATAGAAAAATGAAAAAAATTGGAAAAAACAAAAAATTAATAGTGATACTTATAAATGTGTTTACCAAAGGTAAATCAATTGTATACACAACAATCGTTTCTCATATTCCGTTTCATTGTACATTTAGGTTAAATAGCTGATGTTAATAAGAATCTCTACCCAAGTAGATAGACTAGGGTGCTGATGAAGTGCTTGGCTGCACAGAAAAGTATCGGTATTTCCCCCAGCTTAAAGTCTAAGTTTAATTTTTCTTCTCTTCTTTAGAAACTCACATTAATTAATAAAAATATTTCATTCAATAAGAATTGAAATTACTGAACTTGAGCCTAACCATGAATTATTACTATTTTAAAAAATTTTATCAGCTTGATGTCTATTATTTAAATCATTTGTTTTGGAATAAGCAATATCGTGATTTTTACATGCAGCGTCTAATAAATTTATTCCTTTGTCACCGCGATCTAAATGTTTTTGTAATTTTGTTCCAGGTCCACAAAACTGGTATCCCAGAAGATGCAGTTCAACAAGTAGAGAGCTTATTACTCTATTCACTGAACCTTTTCCAACGGCTAGTTTTTTATAACTAAACATTTTCTTATAATGTATAAGCATCTTGTTTTATTTTTTCTTCAATAATAAAAGTAACATTTATGAAATGAAATTAGTTATAAGAATGAAATTAGTAAAACAACATAAAAATATTGTAATTTGCAATATTGATGCTTCAACGAACATCAGATGTAAAATAAAACATAGCTCTCTCTTACCAAATTCTATTTGTGCTCTAATAGTTGGACCATCATATTGTGGAAAGGCTAATGATAATCAAAATCCCTTTATCAACCAAAATATGAATACTTAAAGTGATTAATTTCAGCAATTAAAGGGATGGGATATTACACGTTTAGACATAATGAAACAGTTATTCCTCCTGACGAAGCGAAAAGCATAATAACATACGAGCATATTTTTTAATGGGATGGCACAGAGTTGTTAATTCATTCGAACTGTTTCACACTTATACGAGAAACCCAAACACAAAAATGATTAGAATGTTTAAACAAGATGAGACAAACATGAAGCACGTTTATTGCGATCATGTTGCCAGCGACATGAGTCATGAAAAGTTTCATGAAATTTGTCGAAATTTTTGGAAGGACAAATATGGATCTTTGATGATAAGCAAAGATACTGACTCAAACGACATAGAAAACATTTCGACTATTTTATAACGATATTAATTACTCTACATAAAAGTAGAAAATTTCTTAATTTGGCTTTGAATCTACTTATTTACTGATCTGATAGCTAATCTGATACCTCGTTACCTGATCTGATACATGATTTTATACTTGATCTGATTCCTGATCTGATAATTGATACCTGATCTAGTTCCTAATTTTGTGCAAAAGTTTTCGACATAAATATTCGTTGCTTGTAGATGTTCTTCACAAATGTTGTCAAGAATATAATGCTTGAGTCTGGACTTTAACAAAATTGCTGATCCCCCGCAAGCTCTTCCTATTGGTTCATTTGAATCATATAAAATGTAGCCATTAATACTGAATAGACTTATTGAAGTCAAATGAGTCTCAGAAACCAACATTATGTCAATATTTTTTTCCGTGAGGAAGTGCTCAAGTTCATTTTTATGTTGGCGAATGCCGTTTGATTTCCAGAAACATATCTTTAACATGATCATGGCTTGTTAGCTAATGCTTGAAGCAGTATAGACTGCATTCGTAGCATTTTTTGCATCATGCTAGTCATATTTGTTGTAAAATTATTTATAGTCAGCACCAGATTCTCAATAGTAGCTTCAAGGCTACTAAAATTAAAGCTTGATTTTGCATTCGTTGAATTATTTTGAGGTGGAATATTTTGTGTCGGAATAGAACTAGTCTTAGCAGCATCGGCATACGACACACGGGAAGTTACAGGTTGTCTCATTTGAGCAAAAGTGGTGGAGTAAGCGTTTGCTGTTTGTGCTGGAGCTAATATAGATTTTTGCCCCATAACCTGTTTTTTTTAACACACATTTAATTTTCCTTTTTGATTATCACCACTTTGTATTATTTAAACTATCACTAAGTTTTGGCCGACACTGGTCGGGCTAAAGAATTATATTTTAGCTTTAAGATTTGATCACTCATTGTTAGTTCATATTTGAAGATACAATAAATAAATATATGTATTAAAAAAAAAGTACCGTGCAATTCACCGCAGATAACACAAACTGAAGGTAACTTGCAGTAAGTTTTTGTGTGACCATATTCTTGACAATTATGGCACTGTATAGGTCCAGAACGCTTGTGTGGTTCTTCAACTGTAATTTTTCGGTAAAAAATATATTTTAAATTATAAATTGGATGAGTCTCGTTTTTTTTAAATTTTATATCGACTGGCTCAAGTTCGGCGCAAAATAGAGGTTGAGGAATTTTTTCCCTATGCAACATAGAAGTCTATGCCTTTTAATACGATTTGCAGGCCTTTAGCACTCTTAAGCTGATATGTTTAGAAACTTTTTTTACTTTTTTCAAATTCAGTAATCATTTTGCGAAAATCTTTTTCTTCATAAATTTGAATTTTGGTTTCATCAATGTTATAACGTTTTATTGGAACGATGTGAAATTTATTCTCTCCAATTACTGAAATTAAATTTTCTCTTAAATAGATTGGTGGCGGCTTGGATGTTTATATATAACAGTTATATATCTGTCCATTCCGACTAGGACCTTGGCTTTTGGGCTGCTCTTAACTTCAGTGAAAACTTGGTAAAGTGATGACCACGAGCCCGAAGCGGATGATGTCGCTGAGTTAAATATAGAAGTACTAGGCAACTGTAATGTTAAAAAATCAGTAGTTGGCATTGGACAAAGCGAAGTTGATCGCTGAGGAAAAAGTGGCCTCGCCGTTAAAAAAGTCTATTCTCAGATTTCTTATTTATTTTGTTTTCATTAAGAGCTTCAGAGCTCTCAGTAAGTCTATCATCAGATTTTTTATTTTTATTATTTTCATTAAGATCTTCAGAACTCACAGTAAAATAGGCATTTCTGCCATTAGAACTCACTTCAGAGTTATTTGTTTTTGAGGTACTCATATAGAGTATTCCTCAAGGGCACTTTTGTTTGTTGGTTTGTTTGTTTTTTTTTTGTTTACCCAGCTAAAAAAATATGTATGGAGCATATTTGATATTCCATATATGGTTTGGATCCGAAAAATGAGGGTATATGGGCATATATGATTATATATATTCATACATTTTCATACATGAATGTGTAAATTCCCTCCACAGTATGCAAAGTTCATATTCATACACTCTTGATTCACAAAAGCGCACTGCTGTGCAATAAATTAAATTACTAATATAATTTTTTTTAGACTTGAGACATTTGAAACATTTGTTTGGACAAATAATTCAAAACGAACTAAAAGTCATTGCATTCATCAAAAGCTGAATCAATTATTTAAAAAAAAACACATAAATCATATTTATTCATTTAGCTTAAGAAATCAGATTAAAAATTAATGCAATTAATTATAAAAGCAAAAATAATCCCTTTCAACAATAGTTTTCAATACAGTAATATGAACTTTGTTTCTTATCTAGAGAATTTTGTTATTTGCTGTAAAATTAAAGACTGGATTATACTTTTGATTATTTGATAAATTAAATGGGGCCACAATGTATAAAATCATACAAGAATGGTTTTTTTTGCAACAAAAAGTTTTTTTTTTACGTTTAGGGGTACGCATATAAACTGTGCATACCGTATGTATTTTCTAATGTATTTCCAATTCAGCAGTAATAAAATTCCAAGCTTTTTTGGTTGCAAAAACGATCTTATGTGAGATATCATGTATGCATACATTCTTATATGGCTCCATATATAAAATCTTTTATTTATATATTCATAATTAAATTTTCATATATGAGCTCATATGTAATAATACATTTCATACATTAGTCGATATATGTATTAGTTCATATATAATAGTTTTGCCATGTATAATCCCATATATTTCCATACATGAATTCATACACATTCATATATAGTTATATACATTCATATATTAAAAATATATGGACCATATATAATTTTTTTTGCTGGGTTCCCATCTAAAAAAATATGTATGGAGCATATATGATATCTCCTATATAATTCGGATCCGAAAAATTAGGGTATATGCGCATATATGATTATATATATTCATACATTTTCATACATCTTTGTGTAAATTCCCTCTACAGTATGCGAAGTTCGTATTGATACAATCTTGATTCACAAAAGCGCACTGCTGTGCAATAAATTAAATTACTAAAATTAATTTTTTTTAGATTTGAGAGAGAGAGGTTGTATTTAATGAAACGTTTGTTTGGACAAATAACCCAGCTAAAAAAATATGTATGGAGCATATATGATATCCCATATATGGTTCGGATCCGAAAAATGAGGGTATATGGGCATATGTGATTATATATATTCATACATTTTCATGCAAAGTTCATATTCATACACTTTTGATTCACAAAAGCGCACTGCTGTGCAATAAATTAAATTACTAAAATTTAATTTTTTTAAAACTTGAGAGAGATGTTGTATTTAATGAAACATTCGTTTGGACAAATAATTCAAAACGAACTAAAAGTCATTTCATTCATCAAAAGGTGAATCAATTATTTAAAAAACACATAAATCATATTCGTACATGACATTTAGCTTAAGAAATCAGTATAAAAATTTTTCTTTTTTAAACGTTGAGGGTACGCATATGAACTTTGCATACCGTATGTAATCTAATGGATTTCCAATTCTGCAGTGATAAAATTCCAAGCTTTTTTGATTGCAAAAACGATCTTATGTGAGATATCATGTATGTATACATTCTTATATGGCTCCATATATAAAATCTTATATTTATATATGGATCCACATATGAAGTTTTATAATTAAATTTTCATATATGAGCTCATATATCGTAATACATTTCATATATTAGTCCATATATTAGTTCATATATAATAGTTTTGCCATGTATAGTCCCATATATTTCCATACATGAATTCATACATATTCATATATAGTTATATACATTCATATATTAAAAATATATGGACCATATATAATTTTTTTAGCTGGGAATTCAAAACGAACTAAAAGTCATTTCGTTCATTAAAAGGTGAATCAATTATTTAAAAAAAACACATAAATCATATTCGTACATAACATTTAGCTTAAGAAATCAGATTAAAAACTAATGCAATTAATTATAAAAAAAATAATCCGTCTAACAATAGTTTTCAATACAGTAATATGAACTTTGTTTCTTATCTACCCAGCTAAAAAATATGTATGGAGCATATACGATATCCCATATATGGTTCGGATCCGAAAAATGAGGGTATATGGGCATATATGATTATATATATTCATACATTTTCATACATGTATGTATGTGTAAATTCCGACCACAGTATGCAAAGTTCATATTCATACAATCTTGATTCACAAAAGCGCACTGCTGTGCAATAAATTCAATCACTAAAATTAAATTTTTTAGACTTGAGAGAGAGTGGTTGTATTTAATGAAACATTTGTTTGGACAAATAATTCAAAACGAACTAAAAGTCATTGCATTCATCAAAAGGTGAATCAATTATTTAAAAAACACATAAATCATATTCGTACATAACATTTAGCTTAAGAAATTAGATTAAAAACTAATACAATTCATTATAAAAGAAAAAAAATCCGTCTAAAAATAGTTTTCAATACAGTAATATAAACTTTGTTTCTTATCTAGAGAATTTTGTTATTTTCTATAAAATAATCATACAAGAATGGTTTTTTTTTGACAAAAAGTTTTCTTTTTAAAACGTTGAGGGTACGCATATAAACTTTGCATACCATATGTATTTTCTAATGGATTTCCAATTCAGCAGTGCTAAAATTCCAAGCTTTTTTGATTGCAAGAACGATCTTATCTGAGATATCAATTATGCATTCATTTTTATATGGCTCCATATATAAAATCTTATATTTATGTATGGATCCACATATGAAGAGCTTCATAATTAAATTTTCATATATGAGCTCATATGTTATAATACATTTCATATATTATTCCATATATTAGTTCATATATAATAGTTTTGCCATGTATAATCCCATATATTTCCATACATGAATTCATACATATTCATATATAGTTATATACATTCATATATTAAAAATATATGGACCATATATAATTCTTTTAGCTGGGTAGAGAATTTTGTTATTTTCTATAAATTTAATGACTGGATTATCCTTTTGATTATTTGATATATTAAATGGGGCCACATTGAATAATATCATACAAGAATGGTTTTTTTAACAAAAAGTTTTTCTTTTTTAAATGTTGAGGGTACGCATATAAACTTTGCATACCGATCTTATGTTAGATATCATGTATGCATACATTCTTATATGGCTCCATATATAAAACCTTATATTTATATATGGATCCACATATGAAGACCTTCATAATTAAATTTTCAACTTTTTGTTAAAAGAAAACCATTCTTGTATGATTTTATACATTGTGGCCAAAGAATAATCCAGTCATTAATTTTATAGAAAATAACAAAATTATCTAGATAAGAAACAAAGTTTATATTACTGTATTGAAAATTATTGTTAGACGGATTATTTTTTCTTTTATAATTAATTGCATTAGTTTTTAATCGGATTTCTTAAGCTAAATGTTATATACGAATATGATTTATGTGTTTTTTTTAAATAATTGATTCACCTTTTGATGAATGAAATGACTTTTAGTTCGTTTTGAATTATTTGACCAAACAAATGTTTCATTAAATACAACCTCTCCCTCGAGTCTAAAAAAATTTAATTTTAGTAATTTAATTTATTGCACAGCAGTGCGCTTTTGTGAATCAAGAGTGTATGAATACGAATTTTGCATACTGTGGAGGGAATTTACACATACATGTCTGAAAATGTATGAATATATATAATCATATATGCCCATATACCCTCATTTTTCGGATCCGAACCATATATGGGATATCATATATGCTCCATACATATTTTTTAAGCTGGGAAGTGTTTTTTGAAAAACTTATTAACATCGTCTGTTTGCAAGTTTTTTGGTATTTGTCCCAGTTCAAAAATATTCTGTATAGCCTGGCTTGCTTCCAATGCAGTCTTTCTTTTCAAGGGTTGTGCCCAAACATATTTTGAAAATTTATCAATTACAGTCAGCAAAAATTGATAAGCTCTATTATCTGTAGAAATGTTCCCCATTTCAACTAAATCAGCTTACCGAAGATCATCTATTCCTTTCATAACAACTCTTCAACGTGGAAAATTTTTTCGTCCTTGCTTATGCAGTTCATATACTGAATTTCTTTTTGAAGTCATTATTTAACGTATTTTGAATTTTACAGGATAAGTTGAGTTCCGTGTGACTTCATTTAAGTACTGTGGGCCATCATATTTCTTACACACCCATAAATTAACTCATTTATCTTTCTAATTTCTTTTTCAAAAAGTAGTTTCAAACTTGAAATTTTTTCTCGAATTTCATTGAGTTTTTGACTTAAGCTCATGTTGATTTCATCTCGAACCTCTTGAATTTGACTTTGCAGAAACAATTTATTAACAACGCCGTTTTCCTCCAAAGCTTCTGCTACATTTTGATTCTTTTGTTTTGAACGTCAGTGTTATTAGTTGGATCCATAACGAAGCCCAGCAGTTTAGGAACATTTTTCACAAAAACAGTACCACTTGTATCATTAAGATAGTGCCCAAACTTATCGATGGACATGATTTATGCAGATAAATATTATTCTATAATGTTTGTTTTATATAATTCTTCGACAATTGAGAAAAATTCATTATTGTGATTACACTAATCACTTGTGACGCCAGCAATAGCCTAAGGCAATCTGCCAGCTCATTAGGATCGTCCCAGTACACATAGTTAGGTTTGTATGTGTTTAGTTGCATCAAACCTTCACCCTTGTAAGGACTTCTCATTGTTCTTGTCACTTTCTTTCTTAAACAGTTTACTGATAATATGCTTATATTTATATGATCTCGTTCCTTTGATTTTTGCATCAAGTCGATATTCTCATTTATATGCATTTGTGCTTACTAAAATTTTTCATATATATCTAATTCATGTTTATCGTAATGGGTTGGTATTTTGTGAAACAGTAAAGAAAATAAACCTGGTGTAAAAGCCCATTTTTGATTTATAATCACTATTTTATTTTTAGTAAGTTCAATACTGCTATTGGCGAACTACTATTCATTATTAAAATCTTTACATGGACCGTAGAGAGTATCTAATTCATTGTTTCATTCCAAGAGTGCTAGGTCAGTATAACTCTTATTATTATCTGAATTGTCTACAGTTTCATCGTTGTCATCATCATCATCAGTATCAACTTTGTCAAGCTTATTTGCGTTTCGATCACTAAGTGAGATATGTTTATTGCATAATGTTTCTTCAGGAAGTTTCTTTGGAGTACTTGTCTCTAACTTAGCTGATTGTTTGTTCAATGGAAAATTTGATTTTTTATAAACTTTCGTTTTGGATTTATCTTTTTCTGCTTTAATACTTCTTTTATTTATTATTTTAAGAACTGTTCACAAATTCTATTAAAGGATATATTATGGGTTTTAATGTATCTTTGAATTGCTCATGTTTATCTGCTTCATCGCCTTTTATATTACGAAATTTTTTCTTTAAAACATTTTTTGTCTTTATTAGGTCTTTTAGGAATTTTTCATCCATTTTCAACTATTAGGCACTAGATCAGGTATCAGCTATCAGATCAGTTACCACTTATCAGATCAGGAATCATATCATGTATAAAATCATGTATCAGATCAGGTATCGAGGTATCAGATCAGCTATCAGATCAGGTATCAGCTATCAGATCAGCTATCTTATGTATTTTTTAATGGATTTCCAATTCAGCAGTGATAAAATTCCAAGCTTTTTTTGATTGCAAAATCGATCTTATTTGAGATATCATGTATGCATACATTCTTATATGGCTCCATATATAAAATCTTATATTTATATATGGATCCACATATGAAGAGCTTCATAATTCAATTTTCTTATATGAGCTCATATGTTATAATACATTTCATATATTAGTCCATATATTAGTTTATTAGCCATGTATAATCCCATACATTTTCATACATGAATTCATACATATTCATATATAGTTATTTACATTCCTTTATTAAAAATATATGGACCATATATAATTTTTTTAGCTGGGTATATATAAATTCTTTTCATATACAAAGTGTTGTGTTTAATTTCACTTATTTGTAAGCAGACAACCATAATGTCAATGGGCGCATTCATAAGAAGCAGCTGTTGAGCTCACAGCTACTTCTTAGAAACGGCTTGATGTATATAATGTAGTTGTATATCTTTATTTCGTTACTTCATCGCATTTGTAATGTAAAACTTAACAAATATTTGTTGCTGCCACCTAACAAAGCATATCAGAGAAACAGCTTTATTTGACCAGCTGTTCAGGCTGAGCACAACGTGTTGACTATAGGTAGCAAAAAAGTTTTATGATGGAAAATTACTCAACTGTTGAGTGGAGCGGAGATACTCAACTATTCGTTTCTAAGACAAACACTCAACGGTTGCGCAACTGTTACTTCTTATGAATGCGACCAATAACACTTACTCTTAGCTCAAATTCATCTAAATTATCTGCTAACTACTTTCCTCCTATTCGTTTGTATCGTGACTATGAAGGTGTTCCAACTGATTTTCATTCATATAGCAGTATTCCCAAGGTAGATGATTATAACAATATATGTATTTCATATTGGTGAACATGTAATTAAAATACCAATAGGATCTTATGAATTGAACGATATAGTTGATTATATTAGACATCACTATAAGCAGTACTGTCCGGAAAATAAAATTGATATAGAAGCTAATAACAATACAATGCAAGCTAAAGTTAGTAGCTCTAATGATTCCATATACTTTAACAAAGGAAAACTTTTTGGATTCAATAAAAAAAATTCTAGCTCCTAACCAAGACGATTACTCAGGTTTACCAGTCAATGTTTTCATCGTGAATATCTTGCGTGTAGAATGTAGTATAGTCGTTATACACGAATAATTCACAACCACACACATTAAATGAATTTGCGATCAATGTCCCACCAGGGTATTAAATTGTGAAGATTCCCCGAAATCTTATCTATTTGCCAGTTAACTGCCGCAAGATAAGTTCTCTAACTCCACGCGTAGTTGATCAGAACGGTAATTTAATTAATTTTCGAGGAGAGGAAATTACAATACGAATATATATGAGATCTAGCAAATAATGATAATATATAACGTCAAGCAATCTAAGAATAAAATTGGATACACTTATAAAACACTCTTGCAAACCAAATCACAATTAAAGAGATCATTACATAAAAAAAATTTTACAAAAGGAAATAAAAAATTTTTGAAGTCTCTTAATTTAAAGTTGACAAGGAAATGAGTTACATAGTAGATGTTCTAGAAAAACCCCAATCATACGAGAGTATAATTAAAGATGACTACCACACAAATACACCGTACCAACAATCCTTCAACAATAATGATAAGATAAGATTTCAATACAAAATAAAGACTTGAGTTATCGTTGTACATTCATAGTAAACAGTCGATTTAGCGGAGTATTTATTTCATAATAAACAAAGAAAATCGTACGAAAAAATGTTCGGAATACATATTGCTATTGACAAGTAAGCTTTATTTGCATTGCTAATATTTTATATATGAGTACCTCAAAAACAAATAACTGTGAAGTGAGTTCTAATGGCAGAAATGCCTATTTTACTGTGAGTTCTGAAGCTCTTAATGAAAATAATAATAATAAAAAATCTGATAGACTTACTGAGAGCTCTGAAGCTCTTAATGAAAACAAAATAAATAAGAAATCTGATAATAGACTTTTTTTAACGGCGATGCCACTTTTTCGTCAGCGATCAACTTCGCTTTGTCCAATGCCAACTACTGATTCTTTAACATTACCGTTGCCCAGTACTTCTATATTTAACTCAGCGATATCATCCGTTTCGGTCATCACTTAACCAAGTTTTTACTGAAGTTAAGAGCAGCCCAAAACCCAAGGTCCAAGTGGGAATGGACAGATATATGACAGTGGTAAAGCGCGGGAGTTACGTCAGACTCAACGCCGACTCCAACAAAATTCAATATTAATTGGAACAAATAACAAAAGTTCAATAGCCCAACTTTAGCTGACGCTAAGTTGTGCTAAATAAATACGCAACTACTTTACTTTGCATAAAAGTTGTGCAATTGATAACCAAGCATTACGAAAGAACGTTGTTGATACTTCCGTAAGAATAAGCATTTATTATTTTATAGTAATAAGCATTTTTGATTAATTATAAATAAATTTAACAAAGTAATTTTAAGCAGTATTAATCAAGCTATTAACAATAAAAGTTTAACTAATAAAACTTAAGTTTTGTTTTTTTTATTCCTGAAGGAATATATACACATAACTGGCGCAGTCGAAAGTAGGATCTAGTCCCGAAGGACAAGATAAAGTGCAATTGTGAAAAATTATAAATTCATAAGAATTTAAGTAAACAAATAAAAATTTTAATTTAAAAAGGACAGGACAAAGTGCAATAGATTCAGAAGAATCTAAACAAAGAAATAAAAATTAAAATTTAAAAAAAAAAAAAAAAAAAAAGAACAATAAATGAACAGTGAACAATACTATTAAATAAAATTTAAAACTATAAACGAACAGTCAAATTTTTAAAACAAAAAATTTAACAGTAATTGAACAGTGAACAATATTACACAAGAAAAAATATATTTCTACAATGGCAACAAATACATCGTCTTCAAACTCAACTGTATCATCCCCAATCCCAATAACCGATGTTTTAAAAGATGCATCCAGAATAAGGGAATACAGAGGAACAAAGGACTATGACTTATCATCATTCATAAGAGAAGTAGAACTTTTCCTGCCAATTTTTGAAAACACCAACCTGGAAGATTATGTCTTCCAAAGATGTATTGTGAACAAAATACAGGGAGAAGCACTAAATATCATCCGTACTCTAGGAAATAATCCAACATGGGCAGCAATAAAAAAGGAGCTCATCAACAATTTTGGCATCAGAGAAACTTATCACCACCTCTACCACCAAGCACTAGCCTTAAGAAATCACAATGTAACTCAATACTACCATAGTGTAAGTAACATTTTAAGTAGAATAAACGAAAAATATACACAAGATCCAGACGAACCAATAGAATTTTCACCAAAGAATAATGAAGCCATGATTTTAAAAACCTTTTTAAGTAATATACCCCCATACATGGCTAGTATTATTTACAGCAGAAATATAACAAATATAAGAACAGCCTTCTATACTCTAGAGGAAACAGGAATTATAAAACAAGACATTTACAACAGATCAAATAGACAAACACAATACAATCAATTCAACTATCTTGGACACAACAAACAATTTAACAATACAGGACAACATTCCAATCCAAAACAATATCGACAACCGACTAACTCCGGACAATATAGACAGACAAATAACTCAGAATTATACCGTAACAGACAACCAGCTGACTCAACTCATATTAAATCAGAACAACGTAGACAAACATATAGACCAACATACAATCCAATTAGACAAAACTTCAACGAAAGACCAGAACCAATGGAAATAGACCACATCCATGAAGGAAATTTTCACTCACCAGCCCAAAGGCAAACTTACCGCTAGTAGAGCTAACTATAGGTACTACTAAAATAAAATGCTTAATAGATACTGGCTCCTCAACAACTTTAATGAACCAAAACATGTTCCCTCAACATAAAAGAATAAAACTAAACAGACCTTTACTTTTTAAAACACTAAACGGACAATTGGAAGTTAATTACGAAATTCGAACGGAAATACCAAAAGAATTTAACGACAGGAACCTTATGTGCTGGAAATTGACAGATTTTAAAAATAAACAATTTGATGGTTTGATAGGGCAAAATATTTTAAGAATTCTAAAAGCTAACATAAATATCGGGGAAGAGTACATTGAAGTTAATAAGAATAGGATAAAATTTTGTAATGCTTGTCCATACGATTACGAAAACATCCACACACTAGAAAGTTCACCAAGTAATAACGTAGTAGATAAACTCTTAAGAGAAGATTTAAACAAAGAAGAGAGTATAAAACTCAAAAACTTATTGGATAAAAATAAAGACCTATTCTTCCAAGAAGGAATGAAATTAAGTCACACTCATGAAATCCAACATGAGATAATTACAAAAACAAATAATCCTGTATATTCCAAAATATACAGATACCCTCAAATGCATGAGGAAGAAATAAATCGACAAATGAAGGAGATGCTCGAACAAAACATTATTAGGGAAAGCAATTCTCCTTACAACTCCCCTATTTGGATAGTTCCGAAAAAAACGGACTATTCAGGGAAGAAAAAGTGGCGGATAGTCATCGACTACCGCAAACTAAATGAAATAACAACTGATGATAAATTCCCCATGCCAAATATCGAAAGTATATTAGATAAACTTGGCAAATCACAATACTTCACAACCCTTGACTTAGCCAAGGGCTTTCATCAAATTAAAATTAAAGATAAAGACATGAAAAAACGGCATTCTCAACCCCACTAGGTCATTACGAATTCGTTCGAATGCCGTTTGGTTTGAAAAACGCCCCTTCGACATTTCAGCGATTAATGAACTCAGTCTTAAGAAACCTCATCAATAAAATTTGCGTTGTGCACTTAGACGATATATTGATTTTCAGCACAAGTTTGGAAGAACATATAGTAAACATCCAAAAAGTCTTCAATAATCTTAGAGAACACAACTTAAAAATACAGGTGGACAAATGCAAATTCTTTGCTAAAGAAACTGAATATTTAGGACATATATTGACGACAAATGGTATTAAACCGAACCCTATAAAAATAGAAAGTATACAAAAGCTCAAACTTCCTGATACACAAAAGCAAATAAAATCCTTCCTTGGGGCTACCGGATACTACAGGAAATTTATCAAGGATTATGCTAAAATCGCATGTTGTATGACAAAATATCTTAGAAAAAACACAAAAGTTAATAAAAGTGATCCCCAGTATATCGATGCGTTCCAAAAATTAAAAAGACAACTAACTAACCCATCTATACTCAAATATCCTGACTTCACAAAAAAATTTAAACTGGTAACGGATGCCAGTGACTATGCAATAGGGGCTGTACTCATGCAAGGAGATCACCCTATAAGTTATGCAAGCAGAAAGAGAGAGAGAAAGAGCTACTGGCCATCGTTTGGGCAGTCAAGTATTATAGACCGTACACATATGGTAGACCATTCGAATTAGCAACAGATCACCAACCCTTAGTTTGGCTTTATACAAAACACAAAGGGAAAGACATAAATCCCAGGCTTCAGAGATGGCTAATGGAATTAAGAGAATACAACATAGACATGAGCCATATAAAAGGCAAAGAAAACAAAATCGCAGACTTTTTAAGTAGAATAAATTCCGATACAGGTGAAATTCATGCAATAGAAGAAAACGGAACTAACGACAATTCAAGCACTGCCGCTACAATCCATTCACAACAAGAGGAATTAAATGATCACATTCCAATTTTAGACACAGTAGTTAATAGATTCCCAACCCAAATAATTTTAGCTGAACATAAAACAAATGAAATAAAAAACATAGTCAACGGAAAAAGAAAAATTTTTGTAAGTAGGGACGACATTGAAAATGATTTTATGTCTGACATTTTCAGAAGATTTTTGAAAAACGGAACAGTTGGAATTTTCTCTGAATTACCTTATGAAATTTATAATAGGGTCCAACTTAAGCTAATTGACCTTTTTGGTACTAGCATAAAATTCTACAAATGCAGCTATCATGCAAAAGACATACAAAACGAAGACGATGCTTACAAACAGATCGCGAAATACCATAAGCTAGAAACTGGACACGGTGGTATCACAGAAAACTACGAAGGACTGAAAAAGAAAATCTATTTTAAAAATCTTAAAACATTAGTACACAAATATATTAACAACTGTGATATCTGCAACAAGGCGAAATATGACCGCAAACCCATTAAACCCAAATTTCGCACAACAGAAACACCATCGGATGTTAACCAAATTATTCACTTGGACGTTTACACTATCAAAAATTACAGTTTCATGACCTTCATAGACAAATTCTCTAAACATGCTATTGCAATATACCTAGAGGACAGAAATAGTACAACAATAGTCGAAAAATTAAGACAATTTTTATCCACAAGAAGCAAACCCACTAAAATAATTACTGATAATGAATTTAAATCAACAAATGTTAAGGACTTTTTTAGACAGGAAGGAATCGAAGTACACTTCACAAAACCCAACAATCACACAGGAAACTCAGACATAGAAAGGTTACAGGAATCAGAAAATTCTTCCTTATCAACGCAAGAACGAATTTTTAAGTGTATAGAATGGTACAATAGGTCAATCCACTCACTTACTAAAGAAAAACCGATAGACATTATGGAAGGAAAAGTTGAAAAGTATAAAATAGAAGAAAAGATAAGACAAGCAAAGCAACGTATTATAGATAAGAGAAATGAAACCAGAGAAGATTTCCAAAGAACAGATAACGAAGGTTACGTTAGGAACTATAAACTACTGAGACATAAATATGAACCTAGATATAGAAAACTAAAACTTGACAATATACATCCTTCAAACATTAAACGAAAAAATAAATTTTCAGACCAACTGGATATTGCTCGTTACGCTTCTGACACTAATACCAATGACGATAGCATCCCTGACGATTCAACCCATTAACAACAACAATGGATTTGCAGAAATTAAATTAGACGACGTTAAACTAATTATAAACTACAACAAAATTATCCACATAATTGATATTCAAAACATAAGAAACGTTATTAACTCTTTAGCAAAAGAAATAGAGCAGTTGCAATCGACAAATAACAAAATATTGCTCGAACATGAAGTAGAAAAAATTAAATTAAAAGCACAAACCTTACTTCCTAACAGACAAAAACGAGGTTTAATTAATATGATAGGTTCAGGATTGAAATGGATAGCCGGAACGATGAACGACGATGACAGAGTAGAAATTGAAGAACACCTTAAGATAATAGACGAAAACAACCATAAAGCAATCGAAAATATTAACAGAAACATACATATAAACGATCATTTCAACCGAACTATTAACAAATTGAAATTAACGATTGATGCGGACAGAAAAACTCTATTTACAAGACTAAACTCGATAAGAAAAAACGATGACCAAATGATGGAGGAAATAAATTACGTGGAAATCCTACTTAAATTAAAAATTTTATCAGATAACTTGGAGCATATTCAAAACAACATAGCATCAGCCAAACTCAATGTAATGACCAGTAATATTTTGACCGACAAAGAAATTAACGACTTCAAAATTGACTTTTATGAATTACAATATGTACAGTTAGGAGCAGCAAAATATAAAGACGACCATATCATATTTGTCATAAAATTTCCAAGAGACACAGTCACAGTTAAAAGATCTCTGGTAACACCAATAACAGACACCAAATTCACACAATTAAACTTTACCCCACAAGAAATTATATATTATAACGGAACAGCCTATAATTACAAGCAAAATCCTAATCTTAAAGATATCAAGAAATCCAATTTATGTATTTTTAGTAATAAATGTAAAAAAGTAAGAGCATACAAACAAGAAATAACTGAAATAGAATCTGGATTAATACTATTAAAAAATTCGAACAATAGCTTTGTTACTAGCAATTGCGATGAAAGAAAATTTTCAATTAAAGGAAACAGTTTATTTACCTTTCATGATTGTAAATTAAAGATTGACAATGAAACATTTTCAAATTCAAAAAAAATATATAGAGATAATTTCATCATACCTTCTAGCAATCAAATTCAATTCGACACAATCGAACCAACATTCGATGAAATAGTTTTAAGTGAAATGGAAAATGTAAAAGAAATAGAAGAACTAAAATACCATAAAACATTTAGCAAAAACTCCATTGTAATCATATTTATAATAATAGTTGTAATAATTGTAGTATCAACAATGTTTTGCGTACACATAGTAATAAAACAAAATTCTTTAAAACAAAAAATTCAGGAGAATTTTAACATAAAGGAGGGAGGAGTTACGTCAGACTCAACGCCGACTCCAACAAAATTCAATATTAATTGGAACAAATAACAAAAGTTCAATAGCCCAACTTTAGCTGACGCTAAGTTGTGCTAAATAAATACGCAACTACTTTACTTTGCATAAAAGTTGTGCAATTGATAACCAAGCATTACGAAAGAACGTTGTTGATACTTCCGTAAGAATAAGCATTTATTATTTTATAGTAATAAGCATTTTTGATTAATTATAAATAAATTTAACAAAGTAATTTTAAGCAGTATTAATCAAGCTATTAACAATAAAAGTTTAACTAATAAAACTTAAGTTTTGTTTTTTTTATTCCTGAAGGAATATATACACATAACTCGGGCGAAGCCCAAAGTCTTCGAAAATATCATCTGCTCCAAAAATGTCTAGGGATAACAGCGCATCCTCTATTAACCGTCAAATCAGTTTCAAATATTGCAAGATGACAACAACGAACCCGATGTATCTACGAACAAAACATCCAAGCCGCCACCAATCTAGTTGAGAGAAAAAAATTCAAACGCTCTAATTAAAAATTTAATTTCAGTTATTGGTGAGAATAAATTTCACATCGTTCCAATAAAACGTAACATTGATTAAACCAAAATTCAAATTTATGAAGAAAAAGATTTTCGCAAAATGATTACTGAATTTGAAAAAAGTAAAAAAAGTTTCTACACATATCAGCTTAAGAGTGCTAAAGGCCTGCAAATAGTATTGAAGGGAATATATTCATATGTTGCTCCCGTAGAAATAAAAGATGCACTCGTCCTCCAGGGATTTAAGGTAAAAAATGTATCTAACATAATGAATAGGGAAAAAATTCCTCAACCTCTATTTCGCGCCGAACTTGAGCCAGTCGATATAAAATTGAAAAAAACGAGACTCATCCAATTTATAATTTAAAATATCTTTTTTACCGAAAAATAACAGTTGAAGAACCACACAAGCGTTCTGGACCCATACAGTGCCATAATTGTCAAGAATATGGTCACACAAAAAATTACTGCAAGTTACCTTCAGTTTGTGTTGTCTGCGGTGAATTGCACGGTACTGCTGGTTGTACCAAACCTAAGGATCAAGCAGGAAAAATGTATTAATTGTGGAGGTAATCACACCGCTAACTACAGAGAATGTCCCGTATATTCTTTCGTTAAACAGGTTATGGGGCAAAAATCTAAATTAGCTCCAGCACAAACAGCAAACGCTTACTCCACCACTTTTGCTCAAATGAGACAACCTGTCACTTCCCGTGTGTCGTATGCCGATGCTACTAAGACTAGTTCTATTCCCACAAAATATTCCACCTCAAAATAATTCAACGAATGCAAAATCAAGCTTTAATTTTAGTCGTCTTGAAGCTACTTTCTCAATAGTAGCTTGGTAGAAAGTCCTAATGGACTCAAGTTTGAAAACATCTATTTATAATCAAAATCCCTTTATCAACCAAAATATGACTACTTAAAGTGATTAATATCATCAATTAAAGGGATGGGATATTACACGTTTAGACATAATAAAACAGTTAATCCTCCTGACGAAGGTAAAACTAATTCAATTATGATATTTTAAGATGCTGCATGCGAAAAGCATAATAATATACGAGCATATTTTTTAATGGGATGGCACAGAGTTGTTGATTCATTCTAATTGTTTCAAACTTATACGAGAAACCCAAACACTAGAATGATTAGAATGTTTAAACAAGATGAGACAAACATGAAGCACGTTTATAGCGATCATGTTGCCAGCGACATGAGTCATGAAAAGTTTCATGAAATTTGTCGAGAGTTTTGGAAGGACAAATATGGATTTTTGATGATAAGCAAAGATAATGGCTCAAACAATGGTCGTTATAGAAAACATTTCGACTATTTTATAACGATATTAATTACTCTACATAAAAGTAAAACATTACTTAATTTGGCTTTGAATCTACTTATTTACTAAAGTATTTATCGTACCTGATCTGTTATCTGATCTGATAGCTGATACCTGATCTGATAGCTGATCTGATACCTCGATACCTGATCTAATACATGATTTTATACCTGATCTGATTCCTGATCTGATAATTGATACCTGATCTGATAGCTAATACCTGATCTAGTGCCTAATACCTTAATACTGAATAGACTCTTTGAAGTCAAATCAGTCTCAGAGACCAACATTATATCAATATTTTTTTCCGTAAGGAAGTGCTCAAGTTCATTTTTATGTTGGCGAATGCTGTATGCGTTCCAGAAACATATTTTTAACGCTTGAAGCAGAGTATTCTGCATTCTCAGCATTTCTTTCATCATGGTAGTCATATTTGTTGTAAAGTTGTTTATAGTTAGCACCAGATTCTCAATAGTAGCTTCAAGGCGGCTAAAGTTTAAGCTTGAATTTGCATTCGTTGAATTATTTCGCGGTGAAACATTTTGTGTGAGAATAGAACTAGCCTTAGCAGCATCGGCATACGATACACGTGAAGTAACTGGTTGGCTCACTGGAGCAAAAGTGGCGGAGTACGCGTTTAATGGTTGAGCTGGAGCTAATTTAGGTTTTTGCACCATAGCCTGCTTGACGAAAGAGTACACAGGACATCCTCTGTAGTTAGCGGTGTGATTACCTCCACAATTACTGCATTTTTTTCCGCTTGATCTTTTGGTTTGGTACAACTTGCAGTACCGTGCAATTCACCGCAGATAACACACACTGTAGGTAAATTGCAGTAAGCTTTTGTATGGCCATATTCTTGGCAATTATGACACTGCACGGGACCTGCACGCTTATGTGGCTCTTCAACTGTGATTTTTCTGTATAAAAGGTATTTAAGGCTATAAATAGGATGAGTCTCGTTTTTTTTCAACTGTATATCATTTGGCTCCAGTTCAACACGAAATAAGGGTTGGGGTACTTTTTCTTTGTTAAATATGTTTGATACATTCTTTACCTTAAATCCCTGGAGGACAAGTGCATCTTTTATTTCTTCAGGGACAAAATAAGAATCTATGCCCTTCAATACGATCTGCATGCCTTTAGCGCTCTTAAGCTGGTATGTGTAGAAGCTTGTTTTATTTGTTTCAAATTCAGAAACCATTTTGCGGAAATCCTTTTCATCATAAATTTGAATTTTCGTTTCATCGATGTTGCCACGTTTTATTGGGACAATGTGGAATTTATTTTCACCAATGACCGAAATTAATTTTTTAATAAGGGCATTTGAATTTTTCTCTCTCAAGTAGATTGGTGGCGGCTTGGAGGGATACATCGGGTTTGTCGTTCTCATCTTGCAAAATTTTAAAACGGTTTTGGCGATTAGTTGAGGATGCGCTGTTATCTCTAGACATCTTTGGAGCGGATGAAATTTTTGAAGAATTCGGGCTTCGCCCACGCTTTACCACGGCTATATATCTGTCCATACCGACTTGCACCTTGGGTTTTGAAATACTGTTATCTGTAGTGATAACTTTGCTAAGTGACGAATACGAGCCTGAAGGGGATGATATTACTGACTTATATGAAGAAGTACTAGGCAACTTTAATGTTAATGAATCACTACTATTTGGCATTGGACAAAGCGAAGTTGATCGCTGACGAAAAATTGGCTTTGCCGTTAAAAAAACACTTTCATTAGATATATTATTTTTATTTTTTTCATTAAGAGCTTCAGAACTCACAGTAAAATAGGCGTTTCTGCCGTTAGAACTCACTTCATAATTTTTTGTATTTGAGGCACTCATATAGAGTATTCCTCAAGGGCACTTTTTGTGTTTTTTTTTGCTTACGGTTTTTTTTGTTTGTGTAATTTATGATTATTTGTCTGTTTTTGATGTACTCGTATAGAGTATTCCTCAATGTCACTGTTTATATTTTTTTGTTTGCGTTTTTTTTTGTATTTATTATTTCCACTATGTAAAAAATATTATCAAAGCAATAAAGCTTATTTATTAAAGTCAGTATGTACCTATTACGAATAATATGTACTACGAATAATTTTTAGTATAATTTTTTGTTTGTTTGTATGTAAGAAAAAATTCCGCTAATCGACTGTTCGCTATGAAGGTACCAAATTACAATATTTTTATGTTGTTTTACTAATTTCATTCTTATAACTAATTTCATTTCATAAATGTTACTTTTATTATAGAAGAAAAAATAAAACAAGATGCTTATACATTATAACAAAATGTTTAGTTATAAAAAACAAGCCGTTGGAAAAGGTTCAGTGAATAGAGTAATAAACTCTCCACCTGTTGAACTGCATCTTCTTGGATACCAGTTTTGTGGACGTGGAACAAAATTACAAAAACATTTGGATCGCGGTGACAAAGGAATAAATTTATTAGACGCTGCATGTAAAAATCACGACATTGCTTATTCCAAAACAAATGATTTAAATAATAGACATCAAGCTGATAAAATTTTTTTAAAATAAAGCTTGGGAACGAGTTCTTTCAAAAAATAGCAGTCTTGTAGAAAAATCGTTTGCATATATGGTTACTAACGCAATGAAAACCAAAAGAAAATTTTGTATGGGATTAAAAAAAAAGTTGCAAGAAGAAGCGAGCAGAATTGAAAAAAAAACTGTTTAGTAAATCAATTAAAACTGCAACAAAAATATTGAAGAAGGAAAAACCTCAAGACATTAACTCTGCTATTAGGATTGAACGTAAGACTATCAACAAGTCGTTAAGGTGGAAGAAATCGGAAGTTGTAATACCACGCGTAATTAATGTTCCAAAGTAATTCATGTTCCTACCTTTGGTACCTATTCTTACAGCTCTGAGTGCAATTGGTAGTCTTTCTACTGGTGGAGCAGCTATTGCAAAAGCAATAAATGTTGCCAAAAATGCCAAACAACAGCTTGATTTTTGTTTTTTTTAATACATTTATTTATTTATTGTGTCTTCAATTATGAACTAACAATAAGTATTCAAATCTTAAATCTAAAATATAGTATTAGGCCCGACCACTGTCGGACATAAACTAAGTAATAGTTATAAATAATACATATGTATTGATAATCAAAAAAAAAAAGAGAAAAAAAAAATATTTTCAAGCAGTCCCATCTGGAGTGTTGAGTAATAGAGCCCTTGTGTCCCTCTTTTTTAAGCGGATGTGTCCAGTAAAGATCAAAATATTACGAGCAATCGGATTAGGATGTGACTCGAGTTTTGTTAAATGTTTGCCTGCATATTTTGCTATTTCTACAATCACTAGTGGCATATTCAAATCACGATGTACATATATTTGAGTTTTTGATGTACCATGGAGCCGATGTTATCAAACGTACAGTTTTGTTTTGCATTCGTTGGATTCTCTCGACGTTAGAAGCTGAAGCAATGCCCCATAACTGAATTCTGTAGCACCATATTGGCTTCAAAAGCGACTTGTATAATAAAAGTTTGCAGTCTAGGCTGAGTATTGAATTTCTACCAATCAGCCAATATATCTGAGTTAGTTTAAGTTTCATTTGTATTAGCTTTGAGTCAATATGGTGTTTCCATGTAAGTCGTCGATCAAGGTGTATAACAAGGTATTTTACATGTGAATGCTGAGGAACAACTTGATTGTTCATTCGATTTGGGGAACAAGTATCTCTTCGCAGGGTAAATGTTACCTGAACACACTTTTGCTCGTTAACCTTAATTCGCCATAAATTTAACCATAGTTCCAGATGTGTAATATGTTCTTGTATATATCGGGAAGCCTCATGAGGATTTTCGTGCATACTTAGGCAGGCTGTATCATCGGCAAACGTAGATGTATGGATATTACTGCTCAATGGCATATCACAAGTATAAATCAAATACAAAACTGGCCCTAGTATGCTCCCCTGTGGCACACCGGACGATATAGATTCGGGCACACTCATGAATTCTCCTTCCACAACCGTGAACTTCACGGTAGTAATGTAACTTTCTAATAAATTCACTAAATTTATTGGTAGATATGATTTTAATTTTAAAATTAGGCCTTCATGCTACACTTTATCAAATGCCTGCGAAACGTCAATAAACAGTGCAGAACAGTACTTCTTTTCTTCAAATGTTCTTCTTATAGATTGAACCAATCTATGCGTTTGTTCAATGGTGCTATGCTGACTTCTAAAACCAAACTGATGGTCTGGGATGCACCCACTACTAATTGACATGAGCAGTTTTTCGAAAAGTTTTGACATTGTTGATAGCAGACTTATTGGCCTGTATGATTCTGCCTTGGTAAGATCTTTGCCCGGCTTTGGAATCATTTTAACTTTGGCAAGCTTTCAGCTGTGGGGATAATACTCTAGTCGTAAAATGACATTAAAAATGAATAACATGATCCTAAATGCAATACGAGGCAATTTTATTAGCATTTGGTTACTAATTCCATCAATACCCGTTGCTTTCTTCGGGTTGAGTTCAGCAATTAGATTTTGTACATCACACATTTTAAATTTTATGGGTCGAGGGGGTAGCGCAACTACAACTCGGAAAATCAACAACACCAGTACATGTGTTTGGGGTAAATACGGATTTTAAATGCTTTACCTTTTTCAATATCACTCCTGGCCCAAACTTCAGCAGAAGTGCGCAGAGGTGGTTTAAACTCAACGGGTGTTTTAATTTTTTTCGCAGCGCGCCACAGAGAGTAATTAGATGCTGGTGTTACATCGAGATTTTCCAGATAGTTTTTAAGAGATGCAGTTTTTTCATATGCAAGCAGTTCTTTGAGTCTTTTAGTGCACTCTTTTAATCTAATTTTGTTTTGGGGTGATCTGTGCTGTTGGCATTCTCTTCTAGCTCTTCTTTTTGCACATACGAGATGTTCAATATCTGTAGAATATATTCTGTTAAACCCAGTTTGCGGATGGGAGGAAGTGGCATGTTCAGCTGCCTGCTTAATATTTTCGTTAAGATTAGCAATATGAGATTCAATATTATAATGATTTCTTAGCTTAATGGTTTCAGTGCAATGACTACTAAGATATTTTTTGAATCGCAGCCAATTAACACGACTGACTATTTTCACATATGGGTGAGGTAGAGCACTTCTCAGTGGGCTACAGATGGTAACGATCGTGGGAGAGTGATCGGACGATAGATCTAGGGAAGCTCCAACATGAATTAATTCCCTAGAAATATTTTTCATGATGGCAAAATCTATAACATCCGGAATTTTATGTATGTCAGTAGGCCAGTAGGTGGGCTCCCCACTCGAAATGACGTCCAAGCCCATTTTTGAAATTGTGTTGAACAACGCTCGTCCTCTAGGTGTGATAAGACGCGAACCCCAGAAATTATGTTTTGCATTATAGTCTCCAGCTGCTACGAAACAAGGCCCAAGAGATTTGTAAAAATCCTCGTATTTATCCTCAGTAATTGCGAATCTAGGAGGGGAGTAAATTGATGATATGACAAAATTTGTGCAAAAATTTTCGATACAAATATTCGTTGCTTGTAGATGTTCTTCACAAATGAAGTCGAGAATATAATTCTTGAGTCTTGACTTTATTAAAATTGCTGATCCCCCGCGAGCTCTTCCTATTGGGTCCTTTGAATCATATAAAATGTAGCCATTAATTTTGAATAGACTTCTTGAAGTCAAATGAGTCTCAGAAACCAACATTATATCAATATTTTTTTTCGTGAGGAAGTGCTCAAGTTCATTTTTATGTTGGCGAATGCCGTTTGCGTTCCAGAAACTTCTCTTTAACGTGTTCATGGCTTGTTAACTAATGCTTGAAGCAGTGTAGACTGCATTCGTAGCATTTGTTGCATCATGCTAGTCATATTTGTTGTAAAATTATTTATAGTCAGCACTAGATTCTCAATAGTAGCTTCAAGGCGACTAAAATTAACGCTTGAGTTTGCATTCGTTGAATTATTTTGAGGCAGAATATTTTGTGTGAGAATAGAACTAGTCTTAGCTGCATCGGCTTACGATACACGTGAAGTGGCAGGTTGGCTCATTTGAGCAAAAGCGGAGTAAGCGTTTGATGTTTGTGCTGGGGCTAATTTAGGTTTTTGCCCCATAGTCTGTTTAACGAAAGAATAGACAGGATATCCTCTGTAGTTAGCGGTGTGATTACCTCCACAATTACTACATTTTTTCTGCTTGATCCTTAGGTTTGGTACAACAAGCAGTACCGTCCAATTCACCGCAGATAACATAAACTGAAGGTAACTTGCAGTAATTTTTGTGTGACCATATTCTTGAAAATTATGGCACTGTATGAGTCCAGAACACTTGTGTGGTTCTTCAACTGTTATTTTTCGGTATAAGAGATATTTTAAATTGTAAATTGGATGAGTCTCGTTTTTTTTTTCAATTTTATATCGTTTGGCTCAAGTTCGACGCGAAATAGAGGTTGAGGAATCTTCTCCCTATTTATTATGTTAGATACATTTTTTACCTTAAATCCCTGGAGGACGAGTGCATCTTTTATATCTTCGGGAGAAACATAGGAATCGATGCCCTTCAATACGATCTTTATATATCTGTCCATTATATATCTGTCCATTCCCACTTGGACCTTGGGTTTTGGGCTGCTCTTAACTTCAGTAAAAACTTGGTTAAGTGATGACCACGATCCCGAAACGGATGATATCGCTGAGTTAAATGTAGTAGTACTAGGCAACGGTAATGTTATCAAATCACTACTTGGCATTGGACAAAGCGTAGTTCATCGCTGACGAAAAAGTGGTCTCGCCGTTAAAAAAAGTCTACTATCAGCTTTGTTATTTATTTTGTTATCATTAAGAGCTTCAGAGCTCCCAGTAAGTCTATTATCAGATTTTTTATTTTTATTATTTTCATTAAGAGCCTCAGAACTCACAGTAAAATAGGCATTTCTGCCATTAGAACTGACTTCAAAGTTATTTGTTTTTGAGGTACTCATATATACTCAAGGGCACCCTGTTTGTTTGTTGTTGTTTTTGTTTGCGGTTTTTTTTTGTTTTTGTTATTTATAACTATGCAAAAAATTTTAACAACGCAAATAAAGCTTAATTTATCCAAAACAATATGTATTCCGAATATTTTTTCGTTTCATTTTTTTTGTTTAGTATTAATAAAAACTCCGCTAAATCGACTGTTCACTATGAATGTTCAACGAGAACTGAACAGCTTGATGAAGCAACTAGACATAATAAAACAAAGAAAACAGGAGCAATGGGGAAAGGTTTTTACCTTAAACCATTTAAGAAAGGATATGGCTTGGGTTGTCAAGAAAAACAAAAAGCAAAGATTTCGTAAAGCTACTCAATAAACCCATATCTGATGTTGATCTGACAAACTTTTCAACAAATATTCCATACTTTAGAGGAGTTTTCATTTTCGATACACTACCAAGACGATCGAGAAAAAGAGAATGCGGAATCATTAATTTGGATTTATCAAGAGGACCTGGAACCCATTGGATAGCATATTATAAAAACAATGAACATAAAGAATATTTCGTCAGTTTTGGAAATTTACAACCTCCATTAGAATTAGTTAAATATCTAGGTAAAAATATAAAATATAATTACAATCAACATCAAGATTATGATTCATTTAAATGTGGACAATAATGTGTTAAATTTTTTTACGAAATAAGTGAAAAGAATAACCTCCATAATCATTAAATTCAAAATGAATTTGAAATTTATTTTATTTAAAATTTTTAATAAAAAATTTACCTAAAATGAATTTCAAACTCGTTTTATTTTTTATGAATATTGGGGTACATAAGTAGCACACACAAACAATTTTTAATTTTTTTTTATTAATAAAAGAAAGTTTATAAAATATAGTTTCTTCATATAACTTCCACTGTGGGTATTGAGCATTTATTAAAAAGATATCTATTTCAGTAGCAGGATCCAATTTTAAGCACCTGTCTCCTTGCTTACATATGCAATATACCCCGGATGCTAGTTCTATTATATCATCATCCGATAACGTGTTGTACCGATTTGGCAAATCATCGAATAAGTAAAATTAATTAATGTGATGATCGTAAAAGATAAGTAAGAATAGTTAAACATATTTAGGTAGGGTAATATAATTTTGTGCTATCCTAAATAGAAAAAATTAAAAAAATCGAAACACAGAAAATTAATAGTGTTACTTATAAATGTGTAAATCAAACAGGTAAATCAATTGTATGCAAAAAATCATTTTTCATATTCCGTTTCATTGAAAATTTAAGTTAAATAGCTGATATTAATAAGAATCTCTTCCCAAGTAGATGGACTAGGGTGCTGATGAAATGCGTGGCTTAAAGCTTAAGTTTAAGCTTAAAGTCTAAGTTTAATATTTTTTCAGTTTTTCAGAAACTCTAATTAATTAATAAAAATATTTCATTCAATAAAAAATTGAAATTATTGAACTTAAGCCTGACTAAGAATTATTTCTGAGTAAAAACATTATGGTATTTTCCAGCTCAATTTGAATTATGGTACCGAATTTATTAATCAGCCGTTTAGCGTTTTAACAGCATACTTAGGTGAGTCCTGGAGCTCTTTTACATGTATTAATTTTTTTAATTTAAAGTGTTGAACTTTGTGATCAAATCTGGAGGATTCGTTATCAGAATAGTAATTAATTAAATTTAATTTATGTATGTATATATACATATATATATATATTCTTTTGGACAGATAGCTCGATCTTCTTTCGTAAACAGATGTATTATAAATTTCTACCAATCTTTAAAAAGCTTAAACAAATTCTAAAAACAAAGATCAGTATCGTAGCTATTTTTTTTTCTCATTTTGTAATTATTTTTGATGTAAAATTTCTCTTTTTTGTTTTTCTTGACAGTTACTGATAGAATTGTAAGGAAAGATGGTTATATTGATGTTATAAAGTGTAACTGAAACGAAAATTTCCAAAATTAAAATTTAACAAGATTTTGATTAAATTTTGATTTAACAAGAATATTTTACTATAAATTGGAACATAAACCTTTCAAGAATATGATAGTAAAAATAGCATTCAACGAAAAATCTCATTCTTAAAAAAATTTAATAAAATTAAAAAAATGAGCCAAATTTGTGAGCGGTTATATGAATTCCTTAACTCTTTTGAGGACTTATTGCTCTATGAGAATAAAGAAACCATAAATTTTTTTATATCCATGCTCATTGAACTCATATCCATGGTCACTCCGATAGTGAACATTTTGCCAGCGAAGGATGTGAGGAAGGGCCGCACACATGTCGATGCACCATGTTTTAAATAAGAAAGAAAATAATTTTTGAAATTATAGAAACTTATAAAAGTTTATGTCAAAAAAAACAATGAATAAATATAAAATATATATGTATGTGTGTATGTATTTATATATATATATATATATATATATATATATATATATATATATATATATATTTATAAATATTGATGTATAGATATAAATTTATATATATATATATATATATATATATATATATATATATATATATATATATATATATATCAACAGAGCAAAAAAGTTATTAGTTTATATATTATTTTCATTGAGGATGTATAAACGTACTTTAAAGAATATATTTCACAACAATCAAGAACAAAAGCCTCAAATATATGATTTGGTTTTTGAGTTAGAATACTTGCTCAATTAGAAATTGAAGATTTTATGTGGATTTTCTAGAGCTTTTCGTTTTAAGGCAATTATATGGGTGAAATAAATAAAAATAAGCATTGTGATGCTTTGTGGATAAGCTGGGTATAAAGATCTTTAAAGGCTTCCCATCTACCAAAAGTTAAGATTCCAAAATTCAGCGGCAGTTACCTACAATGGGTAGTTCTTAAAGATCTTTATATTCAGCTAATCCACATTGAATTAATGAGCAAAAATGAGAAAAGGTAGTAGTACAAAATTTGCGAATCACAACAGTAAATTACGAAATCACATGGAACATTTTGGTTGATGGGTACGATAACAAAAGGTTCATTGTGACAAACTACTAAACAACTTGCTTTCTTATCCGCAAATAAAAACCGAAACAGCACAAGCGCTAAAAAATATACATGATGTCACTAAAGAATGCATCCATGGTTTAAGAGTACAAGGACCGCCCGTGAACAGTTGGGACGCCATAATTGTGCACATTTTTATTAAAAAAAATCGATCAATCAACTCAAACTTTATTTAAGCAATCGCTAGAAAACAACAAAAACCTCGTAAGTCTAAGATCTGCTTAGATTTATAGGGCACCGTTTCCAAGCATTCGAAATACGCGGAAAGTCTCACGAACCTGGTGGGGGGAAGGATAGGGCCAAATTTATAACTGCACCTTCATCAACTTCAAACTGTAAAGTATGTGGAATGCCTGGCCATCCCATATATTACTGTGAAAATTTTCTAAGAATGTCTCCCTTAGAAAATTACAATGGACATAGAAAAAGAAACTTAGCGTAAATTGCTTTAAATCAGATAATGCTGCCAAAGCATGCACATCACGGTCTTGCTTGCGGGGGATCAGCAATTTTGTTAAAGTCAAGACTCAAGCATTATATTCTTGACAACATTTGTGAGGAACATCTACAAGCAACAAATATTTGTGTCGAAAATTTTTGCACAAAATTTGTCATATCATCAATTTACTCCTCTCCTAGATTCGCAATTACTGAGGATCAATACGAAAATTTCTACAAATCACTTGGCCCTTGTTTCGTAGCAGCTGGCGACTATAATGCAAAACCTACTTTCTGGGGTTCGTGTTTTATCACACCTAGAGGACGAGCGTTGTTCAACACAATTTCAAAAATGGGCTTGGGCGCCATTTCGAGTGGGGAGCCCACTTACTGGCCTACTGACATACATAAAATTCTGGATGTTATAGATTTTGGCTTCATGAACAATATTTCTAGGGAATTAATTCATGTTGAAGCTTCCATAGATCTATCGTCCGATTAACCTAAGAACTCATTATAATATTGAATCTAATATCGCCAATCTTAACGAAAATATTAAGCAGGCTGCTGTAGATGCCACTTCCTCCCATCTGCAGACAGGGTTTAATAGAATATATTCCATAGATAGTGAACATCTCGTATGTGCAAAAAAAAAGAGCTAGAAGAGAATGGCAACAGCACAGATCACCTTAAAATAAAATTAGATTAAAAGAGTGCACTAAAAGACTCCAAGAGCTGCTTGCATATGAAAAAACTGCATCTCTTAAAAACTATCTGGAAAATCTCGATGTAACACCAGCATTTAATTACTCTTTGTGGCGCGTTGTGTAAAAAATTAAAGCACTCGTTGAGTTTAAACCACCTCTGCGCACTTCTACCGGAGTTTGGGCCAGGAGTAATATTGAAAAAGGTAACTTGTTTGCAAAGCATTTAAAATCTGTATTTACCGCAAACACATGTACTGGTGTTGATTTCCCGAGTGTAGTTGCGCTACCCCCTCGACCCATAAAATTTAAAATGTGTGATGTACAAAATCTAATTGCTGAACTCAACCCGAAGAAAGCACCGGGTATTGATGGAATTAGTAACCAAATGCTAATAAAATTGCCTCGTATTGCAATTAGAATCATGTTATTAATTTTTAATGCCATTTTACGACTAGAGTATTATCCCCACAGCTGGAAGCTTGCCAAAGTTAAAATGATTCCGAAGCCGGGCAAAGATCTTACCAAGGCAGAATCATACAGGCCAAGAAGTCTGCTATCAACAATGTCAAAACTTTTCGAAAAACTGCTCATGTCAATTAGTAGTGGGTGCATCCCACACCATCAGTTTGGTTTTAGAAGTCAGCATAGCACCATTGAACAAACGCATAGATTGGTTCAATCTATAAGAAGAACATTTGAAGAAAAGAAGACCTGTTCTGCCCTGTTAATTGACGTTTCACAGGCATTTGATAAAGTGTGGCATGAAGGCCTAATTTTAAAATTAAAATCATATCTATCAATAAATTTAGTGAATTTTTTAGAAAGCTACATTACTACCGGGAAGTTCACGGTTGTGAAAGGAGAATTCATGGGTGTGCCCGAATCTATATCATCCGGTGTGGCACAGCGGAGCGTACTGGGGCCAGTTTTGTATTTGATTTATACTTGTGATATGCCTTTGAGCAGTAATATCCATACATCTACGTTTGCCGATGATACAGCTTGCCTAAGTATGCATGAAAACCCTCAGAAGGCTTCCCGATATCTACAAGAACATATTACACAAGTGAAATTATGGTTAAAATTATGGAGAATTAAGGTAAATGAGTAAAAATGTGTTCAGGTAACATTTACCCTGCGAAGAGAGACTTGTTCCCCAATTCGAATCAACAATCAAGTAGTTCCTCAACATTCACATATAAAATACCTTGATATACACCTTGATCGATGACTTACATGGAAACACCATATTGGCTTTAAGCTAATACAAATGAAACTTAAACTAACTCAGATATATTGGCTGATTGGTAGAAATTCAATACTCAGCCTAGACTGCAAACTTTTATTATACAAGTCGCTTTTGAAGCCAATATGGTGCTACAGAATTCATTTATGGGGCACTGCTTTAGCTTCTAACGTCGAGAGAATCCAACGAATGCAAAACAAAACTGTACGTTTGATAACATCGGCTCCATGGTACATCAAAAACTCAAATATATGTACATCGTGATTTGAATATGCCACTAGTGATTGTAGAAATAGCAAAATATGCAGGCAAACATTTAACAAAACTCGAGTCACATCCTAATCCGATTGCTCGTAATATTTTGATCTTTACTGGACACATCCGCTTAAAAAAGAGGGACACAAGGGCTCTATTACTCAACACTCCAGATGGGACTGCTTGAAAATATTTTTTTTTTCTCTTTTTTTTTTTGATTATCAATACATATGTATTATTTATAACTATTACTTAGTTTATGTCCGACAGTGGTCGGGCCTAATACTATATTTTAGATTTAAGATTTGAATACTTATTGTTAGTTCATAATTGAAGATACAATAAATAAATAAATGTATTAAAAAAAACAAAAATCAAGCTGTTGTTTGGCATTTTTGGCAACATTTATTGCTTTTGCAATAGCTGCTCCACCAGTAGAAAGACTACCAATTGCACTCAGAGCTGTAAGAATAGGTACCAAAGGTAGGAACATGAATTACTTTGGAACATTAATTACGCGTGGTATTACAACTTCCGATTTCTTCCACCTTAACGACTTGTTGATAGTCTTACGTTCAATCCTAATAGCAGAGTTAATGTCTTGAGGTTTTTCCTTCTTCAATATTTTTGTTGCAGTTTTAATTGATTTACTAAACAGTTTTTTTTTCAATTCTGCTCGCTTCTTCTTGCAACTTTTTTTTCAATCCCATACCAAATTTTCTTTTGGTTTTCATTGCGTTAGTAACCATATATGCAAACGATTTTTCTACAAGACTGCTATTTTTTGAAAGAACTCGTTCCCAAGTTTTATTTTAAAAAAATTTTATCAGCTTGATGTCTATTATTTAAATCATTTGTTTTGGAATAAGCAATGTCGTGATTTTTACATGCAGCGTCTAATAAATTTATTCCTTTGTCACCGCGATCCAAATGTTTTTGTAATTTTGTTCCAGGTCCACAAAACTGGTATCCAAGAAGATGCAGTTCAACAGGTGGAGAGTTTATTACTCTATTCACTGAACCTTTTCCAACGGCTTGTTTCTTATAACTTTGGTACCTTCATAGCGAACAGTCGATTAGCGGAATTTTTTCTTACATACAAACAAACAAAAAATTATACTAAAAATTATTCGTAGTACATATTATTCGTAATAGGTACATACTGACTTTAATAAATAAGCTTTATTGCTTTGATAATATTTTTTACATAGTGGAAATAATAAATACAAAAAAAACGCAAACAAAAAAATATAAACAGTGACATTGAGGAATACTCTATACGAGTACATCAAAAACAGACAAATAATCGTAAATTACAAAAACAAAAAAAAAACGTAAGCAAAAAAACACAAAAAGTGCCCTTGAGGAATACTCTATATGAGTGCCTCAAATACAAAAAATTATGAAGTGAGTTCTAACGGCAGAAACGCCTATTTTACTGTGAGTTCTGAAGCTCTTAATGAAAAAAATAAAAATAATATATCTAATGAAAGTGTTTTTTTAACGGCAAAGCCAATTTTTCGTCAGCGATCAACTTCGCTTTGTCCAATGCCAAATAGTAGTGATTCATTAACATTAAAGTTGCCTAGTACTTCTTCATATAAGTCAGTAATATCATCCCCTTCAGGCTCGTATTCGTCACTTAGCAAAGTTATCACTACAGATAACAGTATTTCAAAACCCAAGGTGCAAGTCGGTATGGACAGATATATAGCCGTGGTAAAGCGTGGGCGAAGCCCGAATTCTTCAAAAATTTCATCCGCTCCAAAGATGTCTAGAGATAACAGCGCATCCTCAACTAATCGCCAAAACCGTTTTAAAATTTTGCAAGATGAGAACGACAAACCCGATGTATCCATCCAAGCCGCCACCAATCTACTTGAGACATTCTAAGAATGTCTCCCTTAGAAAATTACAATGGACATAGAAAAAGAAACTTAGCGTAAACTGCTTTAAATCAGATAATGCTGCCAAAGCATGCACATCACGGTCTTGCTTGTGGGGGATCAGCAATTTTGTTAAAGTCAAGACTCAAGCATTATATTCTTGACAACATTTGTGAGGAACATCTACAAGCAACAAATATTTGTGTCGAAAATTTTTGCACAAAATTTGTCATATCATCAATTTACTCCTCTCCTAGATTCGCAATTACTGAGGATCAATACGAAAATTTCTACAAATCACTTGGCCCTTGTTTCGTAGTAGCTGGCGACTATAATGCAAAACCTACTTTCTGAGGTTCGCGTTTTATCACACCTAGAGTACGAGCGTTGTTCAACACAATTTCAAAAATGGGCTTGGGCGCCATTTCGAGTGGGGAGCCCACTTACTGGCCTACTGACATACATAAAATTCTGGATGTTATAGATTTTGGCATCATGAACAATATTTCTAGGGAATTAATTCATGTTGAAGCTTCCATAGATCTATCGTCCGATTAACATAAGAACTCATTATAATATTGAATCTAATATCGCCAATCTTAACGAAAATATTAAGCAGGCTGCTGTAGATGCCACTTCCTCCCATCTGCAGACAGGGTTTAATAGAATATATTCCATAGATATTGAACATCTCGTATGTGCAAAACAAAAGAGCTAGAAGAGAATGGCAACAGCACAGATCACCTTAAAATAAAATTAGATTAAAAGAGTGCACTAAAAGACTCCAAGAGCTGCTTGCATATGAAAAAACTGCATCTCTTAAAAACTATCTGGAAAATCTCGATGTAACACCAGCATTTAATTACTCTTTGTGGCGCGTTGTGTAAAAAATTAAAACACTCGTTGAGTTTAAACCACCTCTGCGCACTTCTACCGGAGTTTGGGCCAGGAGTAATATTGAAAAAGGTAACTTGTTTGCAAAGCATTTAAAATCTGTATTTACCGCAAACACATGTACTGGTGTTGATTTCCCGAGTGTAGTTGCGCTACCCCCTCGACCCATAAAATTTAAAATGTGTGATGTACAAAATCTAATTGCTGAACTCAACCCGAAGAAAGCACCGGGTATTGATGGAATTAGTAACCAAATGCTAATAAAATTGCCTCGTATTGCAATTAGAATCATGTTATTAATTTTTAATGCCATTTTACGACTAGAGTATTATCCCCACAGCTGGAAGCTTGCCAAAGTTAAAATGATTCCGAAGCCGGGCAAAGATCTTACCAAGGCAGAATCATACAGGCCAAGAAGTCTGCTATCAACAATGTCAAAACTTTTCGAAAAACTGCTCATGTCAAAATTGTCCCCAATTCTAATTAGTAGTGGGTGCATCCCAGACCATCAGTTTGGTTTTAGAAGTCAGCATAGCACCATTGAACAAACGCATAGATTGGTTCAATCTATAAGAAGAACATTTGAAGAAAAGAAGACCTGTTCTGCCCTGTTTATTGACGTTTCAAAGGCATTTGATAAAATGTGGCATGAAGGCCTAATTTTAAAATTAAAATCATATCTATCAATAAATTTAGTGAATTTTTTAGAAAGCTACATTACTACCCGGAAGTTCACAGTTGTGAAAGGAGAATTCATGGGTGTGCCCGAATCTATATCATCCGGTGTGGCACAGCGGAGCGTACTGGGGCCAGTTTTGTATTTGATTTATACTTGTGATATGCCTTTGAGCAGTAATATCCATACATCTACGTTTGCTGATGATACAGCCTGCCTAAGTATGCATGAAAACCCTCAGAAGGCTTCCCGATATCTACAAGAACATATTACACAAGTGAAATTATGGTTAAAATTATGGAGAATTAAGGTAAATGAGTAAAAATGTGTTCAGGTAACATTTACCCTGCGAAGAGAGACTTGTTCCCTAATTCGAATCAACAATCAAGTAGTTCCTCAACATTCACATATAAAATACCTTGATATACACCTTGATCGATGACTTACATGGAAACACCATATTGGCTTTAAGCTAATGCAAATGAAACTTAAACTAACTCAGATATATTGGCTGATTGGTAGAAATTCAACACTCTGCCTAGACTGCAAACTTTTACTATACACGTCACTTTCAAAGCCAATATGGTGCTACGGAATTCATTTATGGGGCACTGCTTCAGCTTCCAATGTTGAGAGAATCCAACGAAGGCAAAACAAAATTTTACGTTTGACAACATCGGCTCCATGGTTCATCAAAAATTCAAATATACATCGTGATTTGAATATGCCACTAGTGATTGAAGAAATTGCAAAATACGCAGGCAAATATTTAACAAAACTCGAGTCACATCCTAATCCACTTGCTCGTAACATCTTGAATTTTACTGGTCACATCTTTTTCATTATCACTACTCATGTATTATTTATAACTATCAGTTACTCAGTTTATGTCCGACAGTGGTCGGTCCTAATACTTATGTCTTAGATTTAAGATTTGAATACTTATTGTAAGTTCATAATTGAAGATACAATAAATAAACAAATGTATTAAAAAAATGGTCTTGCTCAAAGTGCACAAAAAGACACAACACATTGTTTCACTTAGAATTAGCAAGAGGAACTTCGGCAGAAGAAACACAAGACTTAGCGTCTGTATTGAATGAAAATAAGCCAATCGTATCTACAACAAGCATCTCATCAACAACACTTACGTACTACTAGCCACTGCAAGAGTAAAGGTAGTTGGAGCCAATTCTGGATCACAAGTCAATTTGATTACAACCCACGTAATGATCAAACTGTCATTGAATATCTCAAACTCTTCATTAAGCATTGAAGGATTTGGCCGTTAAGTTCAAAACGTATCCCAATGAATCAATATGAAACTACATGCATATTCAGGCAGCTATGCCAACAGAATCGAAGCATTTGTTCTTCCAACCATCATACCACCTCAGCTTACAAATTTTTTTGACACGTCAGATTAGAACCTTCCTGAAAATATTGAATTAGCTGATCCATGTTTCAATCAAATGGATAAAATTGACATATTGCTCGGAGCAGAATTTAATAATGAATTGATGCGCCCACAACAAATAAAGGTAAAAAAAAACGACCAATTCTGCAAAACACAGCTTTGGGTTGGATTGTCACGGATAAATCACAAGAAAGAAACGACAACTCGGTAACTTGTGCAGTGTTTACCACAGAAAAACAATCAACAAACCAGCTTATTGAAAAATTCTGGAAGCTTGAAGACACAAATAATATAGAACGAACAATATCTTTGGTTGAGAAACGATGTGAGGATCATGTTGCACACAACAAAAGCTCAACCACGAAACTAAGAGTAGTTTTTTACGCATCAGCTAAAACATCCAGCGGTTCCTCTTTAAATGACATAATACATGCCGGACTAACCGTACAAAGTGAGCTGTTTTCGGTACTGTTGCGATTTAGGATGCACAGAATTGTCTTTACTGCAGATATAGAGAAAATGTACCGGCAAATTCAAATCGATGATTCTATTAGTATGCTTATTCCTTAGAGAAGCTGGTTTTAAGCTTCGTATTAAACACGGAAACTCAGTCACTACAGAAATTCATACGTTTGACAATGCATCTGAACGAGCCTATGGAACAGCAATCTAAATTCGGTTAACATATAAAGACAAAACTGTTTTAACCAGACTGCTATGTGCCAAGTCCCGAATAGCACCCACAAAAAGGCAAACGTTGCCTCGCTTGGAATTATGCGCAGTGGGATTAGGTGTTGAACTAACAAATAGGGTAAAAGAAGATCTTCGTCTGCAAAATACAGTAAACTTTTTTTGGTCGGATTCAAAAATTATTCTTGCTTGTATAAACTCGTCAGCAGCATCCTTTCACACCTTTGTTGCAAACTCGATAACAAAAATTCAAAGCCTAAGCAATTCACATCAATGGCGAAACGTTAGTTCTAAAGAAAATCCAGCCGACGCAATATCTCGAGGAATAGCACCTGAAAGTCTATCACAACATTGAATGTGGTTTTATGGCCCTCGGATGTGGTGTGGTTTTATAGACAATGGAGTGAATGGATAACCTCAACTTCACAAGCAATTGAGACAACTTGCAAAGAAGATCGTAAAGTGACAAAGCATGTTCTAATAATAGCCGCTTCGCAGCAAAATTATGCAGGCATTATAAATCGGATAAATCACCGGAACTAATTTAAAACTCTTCAATACCCAATCGGTTATGTATTGAGATTTATTAGAAATATTTATCGCCCAACCAAAGGAGCGCTTGATGCATTCGAATTAGAAGAAGCTTTTAACATCATCATCAAGATCATCCAAGCCGCAGTTTGGGGAAGAACTAGAAAGGCTATCACATCAAACACTCGTACATAAATCAAGTTCCTTGGCCTCTTTAAACCCATTCATGGATGAGCATCAGATAATACGCGTGGGTGTTCGTTTGGAGCAGTCAACATTATCGTTCAAGGCAAAACATCCTGCGATCTTAACTCATAATTACCCTATGACAAAGTTATTGATGCACAAACTACACGTAGAGAATCGTCATTCTGGCCCACAGTCGTTGTTGGCAGCATGAAGGTCATAGTTCTGGATAACAAACGGGAAATCACTGGCACGAAGTACCGCCCACAAATACATACGATGGACCAAAGCTAGGCCGATGCTTTTCAAACAATTAATGGGAAATCTTTCGGCAGATAGAGTAACCCCAACACGTCCGTTCATAGCCATAGGAGTGGATTATTTAGGCCCAATTCAGATGCATCACAAAATCGGGGGGCAAAAGGCCAGACAAAGCCTATATTACAGTATTTTGTTTCTTCGCGACTAAGGTTATTCACATGGAATTAGTATCAAACCTGTCTACAGAAGAATTCATAGGCGCACCACGACGTTTCATCAGCAGAAGAGGCCACTGTCAGACTTTGTATTGCGACAATGCTACTTCGTGGGAGCAAACAATAAAATTACTGAATTAAAAGAATCAATATATTCTAAAGCAGTGCAAGAGAAGATTACACGAGTATGCAGTAATCAGTCAATAAATTGTAAATTCATTCCGCTAAGAGCCCCTTACTTCGGTGGATTTTAGGAAGCGGCTGTCAAATCCGCCAAACACCTTTTACTGAGAAGTGTGTCAGCTGCATCACTTACATATGAAGAATTGGAAACAATAGTGGTTGAAAGAGATGCAATCTTGAATTCACGGCCAGTGATCCCTCTCTCATCAAGCTACGATGATCTTGATTGAAGCTATTAGCCCAGGGCCCTTTTAATTAATGCAATCCCCAAGCATATCGTTAGATGCAATATGGAAAATAGCTTCAGAAATCAAACGCAAATTCTGAAAGGAATTGACTCAAAACTATTTACATGAGCTACAGCAAAGGGGGAAATGCAAGTCTCCTTCACCGAACGTCATTGCTTGTTATCCTCAAGGAAGATAATACTCCAGTGCTACAACGGCCACTGGGTAGAATCTATCGCATTTACAAAGGAGATGATGGACTTATCAGGATCTGCAAAACAGCAAAGGGAATTCTCAAGAGGGCAAAACACAGACTTCCATTGTTCAACGACTCACTCACAGAACATTCCGGATATGACAACTCAAAGTCACAAGGCTCATCAAAGTTATGGAATTTTCTTCCAATCCAGGATTGTATTTTGAAGGCATGGGCTCTACAAAGTTGATGATAGCTACATGGAAATTCATTATATACCACGATTTAACCGTACGATTCATAACCAGCAAAACTCCTTTAATTTCATAACCAGGTACCCGAAGTAGGTTGTTTTGCGTTTATTGAAATAAAATAATATTTTACTGTAAATATTTTTGTTGTTGATTATATTTTGCGTTCTCAACTGTACAAATTTGATATTTGGAAAAAAACTGGTTTCTGTTCGTATAAAAGTACCTAAAGCGACACAAGTAGGCAGAAACTAGTTTTATGTAAGGGTTGTTTATTTGCTTATTTTGCTTATTTTCGGTACCTACTTGCTTAATTGCTTTTGAATTAGATAGCAGATGTTCATTTGTGTCTTAAAATTGAAATATTTCATTTGCTTCGCCAGTCTGTGTTGAATATTTGAACAGTGAAGTTGGTGAAAAATGAGCCGCAACGACCGATATTTGTCTACAAGGGAATACTGGAATTTGAGTGATGAAGCAAGAAGCACATTATTCAACGTTTATTTGAGGAAGCGACTCAAGATGAGGTCGTTGAAGTGGACCCTGTGGAAGACCAAAATGAAGGAAAAGTGTCCTATACTGACAACAACAAACCCAGAAGACTATCTGACTGCACGTGACGGCACACAATGGCAGCGAAGACCACGTAGTTGCCAACAAGTGAAAAGCCACAATATATACAGAGACCGCTGTGGTCCAGCGCGGATTACTGAAAATATGACGCCTTTCCAGTGTTTCAAATCATACCTCACAGTGGAAATGGTGGATATAATAGTGCGCCACACAAACAGAAAACCGCATGCCACATATAATGCGTAAAATGAAGCGAATCCCAATAGACGTCAGTTGAAGTGGAAAGACACGACAATCAACGAAATTTATGCGTTCATTGGAATGATTTTGATGGCTGGCACAAATCATTATAATGACGAAAACGCAAGAGATTTGTGGACGTCACAGGCTCACCCAATATTCCGCGCCAGCAAGTGAATAAACAGGTTTTTCGATTTGCTGCGTTTTATGCGGTTTGACGACCCCAGAACACGGGTAGAGCGGCAGCGTCAAGACAAAGCGGCGCCAATTCGCGATATTTGGATAATGCTCAATGCAAATCTTGCCAGATATTATGTGCCATCAGAATATTTGACCATTGATGAACAATTGTGTCCATACCGTGGTAGAACCAAATTCACCCAATATATACCCTCGAAGCCAGCAAAATATGGCATAAAAGTATGGTGGATTTGCGAAGCCAAAAACTCATATTCACTTCATGGCCAAATATATATTGGCAAACAAGAAACTGGTTGTTAATCCTTTTGATTCTTTTTATTTGGTATCAAAATAAAAAAATCTCTAGTTGAATTAAACTTTAAGCAAAACGCTTACTTCGTTTTTGTTTGACATTTTTTTGTTTTTTGTTTGTTCATATTTTTGCCAAGTATCAAGTACACTTAAATTCTTTCCCACAATTTAATTAAAATAAAATTAATTTATTTCTCACACATTTGTCAAGCCAGGTATGAGAACCATCATGTCAGCATAATTGACGAAATAAATAAAACATTTTATTTTCCACGTGTGTTTCAAATTACCAGCCAAACAGTAGTGAAATTGAATATCTGTTTTGCTTAGCTTACGATGAGAATGAATTTGGCAAGATAATAATGAACAGTTTCGGCCGTTTTAAATGATGTTTGTATTCTTATTTTTTTTCTACTTTTTGTTATTGTATTAGTTTTAAGTTATTTTTTACATTTTGTATAAATATTAAAATTATTGAATAAAGTTTACGATTGCTACTTAAATCGTCATACACTTCACTTCTTTGAGTCAATTAGATTATCCTGGTGTACTACCTGTATAACTAATTGATTCCTCCACAACTTGAATTATCCTTGTGTATCACTTGGGTAAAAGACATCAACATTTTTAAATTGCTTATCCTTGTGCACCACTTGGATAAGCCCCACGACTTACATCTCAGTTAAGCCAGCTAAACGAGTCTGGTATTAACATTTTTGGCGACCGTGACAGGACCTGCAATCCTCGAATTAACTATAGTGCCATCACTTCCCTGCTTTCCACAACAACCATTCCACCATGAAAACAACCTCAACAAAACTTCTCCGCCAACTAAAGGAAATAGGAGAAGATATTGCAACCATTACTCGAAATTTCACCAAGGATTCATCCAGCCAGCCAGGAGTTGAAGGACGTAGACACATTAGATGAATACTTCACATCCGACTACTATACTCGAATTGAGGCCATGGCGACGAAATACATAGCGATAATGGAACGTGAACTCGATAATCAAGGTAAAGAATCCGGGAAAAAGGAACTTCCTAATCCCAAACCTGCAAATACAGGTCAAACGCAAGCCGGGGCAACTGGGAGACGTGATCCGAATCTCAAATCGGCAAACACAGGTCAGTCGCAAGCCGGAGCAACTGGGGGACACGATGGATTAATCAGCCAGTCACTTGGAAAAATGGCGGCGCTTACTCGACAGCTAGAAGGCCTTCAGTTGCAACCAGGTCAAGATCAATCTTACTACGATGTAAAAAAGGCCACTATTTCTAAGCTGTGGCTTCAATTAGAAAGGCTTAATGATGAATTACTGGACAAATATCCCGACCCAGACATTGCTGGTTACGATACAAGCAGATATGTTCACCTCAAACAAGCTGCATAATCAGCAATCATACAGCTCACCACGGTCAATAGAAGCCACCACCACTCAACCACAGAAACTGCGGCCAGACCATCAACCTTACCTTTGCCTACGATCACCATTACAAAATTTGAAGGTGACTTCATGAAATGGACATCGTTCTCCGATTTATTTACAAGAATCGTACATGAGCAACAGATGTCTGACGCTCATAAAATGTGGTATTTAAAAACCAACGTCATTGGTGAAGCAGCGAACCTCATTAATCATCTTGCGGTTACTGCAGACAATTATCAGGTGGCGTGGCAATTGCTGCAAGATCGATACAACAATAAAAGGGTAATGGTAGCAACAACAGTTCAGAGACTACTTGACCAGCCATCTGGGGCATCCACATTAGGTGCTATTAAGCGATTGCACGATACAACAAAAGAATGTTTGGCAGCTCTCTCCAACATGGGGTTTCAAATATTATCGTGGGATCCAATCCTTATCCACATCCTGGTCCAAAAGTTAGATAAAACAATGCATGCTCAATATGAGCAATCAATTTCTCATCCAAAGGAACTACAAACAATCAACCAATTTCTGACATTCCTTGAGAACTATTTTCACACCCTGGAAGCAATGGGACACAAGGAAAACCCTTCGTTTTCCACTAGCAAAATATGCGCGCTTACAGCACAACCTCGACACGAAAACCGGTTGTGCATAGTTTGCAAGCGAGATTCTCACCCATTGTATCGATGCAAGAAATTCATCGATGTAAACTCAACAAACAGACTAAACATGATACAGAAACATAAATTATGTGTCAATTGCTTTAGTAGTACCCATAGTACCAAACAATGTACCATTTCAGGCCGCTGCCAGAAATGTGGAAAAAAGCACCATACCTTGGTACATCTGGAACGAACCCCACAAGGTAATTCGTCATCAAGAAAAGTTACTCCTCCTAAAAAAGAAATTGACTCAGACAGAGAGGCAGCTACACTTAACAACCCCTTCACAACAAACGTGACATCTCTCGTTAGCACACCACAGGACGAAGCTGAAAGCATGACGGCAAGTTCCGTCGGCAGAAGACCATATGTCCTTCTAGGAACAGCGTTGGTAAAGGTCAAGGCAAATGGACTAGAAACTGAATGTAAGGCAATTCTCGACTAAATTATGTGTCAATTGCTTTAGTAGTACCCATAGTACCAAACAATGTACCATTTCAGGCCGCTGCCAGAAATGTGGAAAAAAGCACCATACCAACCAACCCCACAAGGTAATTCGTCATCAAGAAAAGTTACTCCTCCTAAAAAAGAAATTGACTCAGACAGAGAGGCAGCTACACTTAACAACCCCTTCACAACAAACGTGACATCTCTCGTTAGCACACCACAGGACGAAGCTGAAAGCATGACGGCAAGTTCCGTCGGCAGAAGACCATATGTCCTACTAGGAACAGCGTTGGTAAAGGTCAAGGCAAATGGACTAGAAACTGAATGTAAGGCAATTCTCGACTCGGGCTCACAAGTCAACCTCATTACCTCATTAGTCACAACTCTAGGGCTCCCAGCAAGAACCACCTCGATTTCAATCAACGGAATTGGAAAAACCCGCACCAAAGTTCAACACCGTGTCAACATATCACTTCAATCCAGACTCAACAACTTTTCAACACGTCTTGAGGCATTTGTGTTGCCACAAATCATTTCTCCTCAACCTGCTCAACAACTTACCATCGATAAGTGGGCGATTCCCAACAATGTCACACTGGCGGACCCAACTTTTAACCGACCAGAAAAAATTGACATTTTGTTAGGCGCAGAATATTACCATCAAATCCTTGCTATAGGACAAATTAAACTCGGTGATGACCTCCCAATATAACAAAATACCACCTTTGGCTGGATAGTATCTGGAAAGGTATCTGGAGAACAACTCTCATCAGCAATATGTGGTATTTTAACTGAGGAGGATAAAATGAATACGGCTATTGAACGATTTTGGAAACTGGAAGAGATCGAGAGCACTGGGCATCAATTATCTCCCTATGACGCCCAATGTGAGGCACATTTCAATCAAAACACTATTCGTAACAAAGAAGGACGGTTCGTAGTACGACTTCCATTCTGTACTGAAACATCTTCTTTAGGCGCCTCACATAATATTGCAGCTTCCTCAGCTTGGAACGTCGATTATCAAAAAATGCTTCCCTAAAACTCAATACATGCAGTTCATGAAGGATTATGAAACAATGGGACATATGTCGAAAATCAACATAGATGAAGTGGAAGGGTCTAAATACTTTATTCCTTACCACTGCATTTTACGACCTGATAGTAGCACCACTAAACTTCGAGTGGTATTTGATGCGTCAGCAAAAACCTCGTCAGGAAAATCTTTGAATGACATTTTGCACATCTGGCCACCACTACAAAATGAGCTGTTTACGGTGCTTCTGCGATTTCGGATTCCACGTTTCGTGTTCACAACAGACATAGAAAAAATGTACCGACAAATATTAGTCCATCCAAAAGATCAACAGTACCAGATAATTCTATGGAGAAGTAATGTTTCTGAACCCATCAGTTACTTCAAGTTGAATACAGTGACATATGGAACCAGACCTGCACCATACTTGGCAATCAAATGTCTAAAGGAAATAAGCCATGATAACAACATGCAGTTTCCGTTAGCAGCCAATTTCTTGGAAAAGAACTTTTATGTGGACGGTGGTTTGGGGGAAGCCAATAGCTTGAACATAGCACTAGAAACTCAGCATCAACTACAACACGTCATGTCAAAGTACGGATTTCATTTAAGAAAATGGTGTGCAAATCATACCCAATTGCTACGCAATATCCCCAATGATGATCAAGAAGTTAGTCTTGATTTTTCTACAGACGAAACCGACTATATAAAAAGGTTGGGATTAGTATGGCTACCCAAGAATGATCTACTGAAAATTAAGGTCAACATACAACCAATCAAGGCTGTGACGAAAAGGACAGTGACTTCAGATTTTTTTTTTTATGAATTTTTTTTTTATTTATTGTATCTTCATATATGAACTAACAATAAGTATTCAAATCTTAAATCTAACATTTAATTAATAGGCCCGACCAATGTCAGACATAACTAAGTGATAGTTGTAAATAATACATAAGTAGTGATAAGCAAAAAAAAATTTTTTTCAAACAACTTCATTTGGAGTGTTTAGTATTAGAGCCCTTGTATCTCTCTTTTTTAAGCGGATGTGTCCAGTAAAGTTCAAAATGTTACGAGCAAGCGGATTAGGATGTGACACGAGTTTAGTTAGATATTTGCCTGCGTATTTTGCAATTTCTTCAGTCACTAGTGGCATATTTAAATCACGATGTATATTTGAATTCTTAATGTACCATGGAGCAGATGTTATTCACCTTAAAATTTTGTTTTGTCTTCGTTGAATTCTCTCTACATTGGAAGCAGAAGCAGTGCCCCATAACTGGATACAGTAACACCATATTGGCTTTAAAAGCGACTTGTATATTAAAAGTTTGCAGTCTAGGCTGAGTGTTGAATTTCTGCCAATCAGCCAATGTACCTGAGTTAATTTTAGTTTCATTTGAGTTAACTTATAGTCAATGTGATGTTTCCATGTAAGCCGACGATCGAGGTGTATACCAAGATATTTCACATGTGAATGTTGAGGAACAACTTGATTATTAATCCGAATGGGGGAACAAGTATCTCTTCGTAAGGTAAATGTTATATGGACACACTTTTGTTCATTTACCTTAATTCTCCATAAGTTTAACCATAGTTCCATCTGGCTAATGTGTTCCTGGAGTTTTCGGGATGCCTCATCAGGGTTTTCGTGCATACTAAGGCAGGCGGTATCGTCGGCAAATGTAGAAGTGTGGATACTACTGCTCACAGGCATATCACAAGTATAAATCAAATATAAAAATGGCCCCAGTATACTCCCCTGTGGCACACCGGATGAGATAGTTTCAGGCATACTCATAAAGTGTCCTTCCACAACTGTAAATTTTCGTGCAACAATGTAACTTTCCAAGAGATTAAGAATGTTTATTGGTAAGTATGTCTTCAATTTCAAAATCAGGCCTTCATGCCACACTTTATCAAATGCCTGAGAAACATCAATAAACACGGCAGAACAATACTTCTTTTCCTCAACTGTTTTTCTGATAAATTGAACCAATCTATGCGTTTGCTCAATGGTGCTATGCTGGCTTCTAAAACCAAATTGATGGTCCGGGATGCACCCATTATCAGTTAAAATTGAAGACAATTTTGTCATGAGTAGCTTTTCAAAAAGCTTTGACATTGTTGACAGTAAACTTATTGGCCTATATGACTCAGCCTTGGAAAGATCTTTACCTGGCTTTGGAATCATTTTAACCTTGGCAAGCTTCCAGCAGTCTGAATAATACTCCAGTCGTAAAATGGCATTAAAAATGAATAACAGGATTCTAATTGCAGTACGAGGTAACTTAATCAGCATCTGGTTACTAATTCCATCCATACCGGGAGCTTTTTTCGGGTTGAGTTCGGCAATTAGTTTTTGTACATCACACATCGTAAATTTTAAGGATCGAGGAAGTAGAGCAACTACACTCGGCAAATCAGCAACACCGGTACATGTATTTGGTGTAAATACGGATTTTAAATGCTCAGCAAATATATTACCTTTTTCAGTATCGCTTCTTGCCCAACCTCCGGTAGATGTGCGCAGAGGTGGCTTAAACTCAACGGGTCTTTTAAGCTTTTTAGCAGCGCGCCACAAGAGTAATTAGATGCTGGTGTGACATCAAGGCCTTCCAGATAATTTTTGAAAGATGCAGTTTTTTCAGATGCAAGCAACTCTTGGAGTCGTTTAGTGCACTCTTTAAATCTGATTTTGTGTTGAGGTGATCTGTGCTGTTGCCATTTCCTTCTAGCTCTTCTTTTTTCACGTACGAGATGTTCAACGTCTGTAGAATAAATTTTATTGAACCCAGTATACGGATGGGTGGTAGTGGCATGTTTAGAAGCTTGTTTAATATTCTCGTTAAGATTTGCAATGTTCGATTCAATATCATTGGGTGTTCTTAACGTAATATTTTCCGTGCAATGACTACTAAGATATTTTTTTGAATCCCAGCCAATTAACACGATTTATCATCTTGACATATGGGTGAGGTAAAGTGCTTCTCAGTGGACTACAGATTGTAACGATCGTGGGAGAGTGATCAGACGACAGATCTAGGGAAGCTTCAACGTGAATTAATTCCCTAGAAATACTTTTTATGACGCCGAAATCTGTAACATTTGGAATTTTTCGTACGTCAGTAGGCCAGTAAGTAGGCTCCCGACTTCAGATAAAGCGCGTATATTTGACCCACTCGGACTACTGTCTACAGTAGTCGTCAAAGCAAAAATATTCATCCAGGAATTATGGAATTTGAATCTTTCATGGGATGAGGCAGTGCCTTTAGAATTTGAATCACGCTGGCGAAGCTTTAGAAGTAATCTGAATGAACTCAAAACCGTTCAAGCTCATCGGCATATATATAAAGGATCGATTCCACGCAATACGCAACTCCATGTTTTTACAGATGCCTCAGAAAAGGCGTATGCTGCCGCAGTATATATCAGGACATTCTTGCCAAATAAAACAGTTATTGTATACTTGCTTTGTGCGAAGTCCCATATAGCCCCTCTCAAGCAACAAACGCTGCCCAGGCTGGAATTATGTGCTGCCCAGTTGGGTGCCAACTTGGCTGCAAAAGTTAAGCACGATCTGGATATGAATACAACGCCAACATTCTACTGGTCTGATTCAAAAATAATATTAGCATGGATAAATTCACGATCACCTTCGTTGCATACATTCGTAGCAAATCGAATAGCTTCAATTCAAGAAAGCTCGACACCTGATCAATGGCGTCATGTGAGTTCCCAGGACAACCCAGCAGACATAATATCTAGAGGATTGGATCCACAGCAGTTGCAGCATACACCCCAGTGGATGTATGGGCCATTCTTTCTTCATGGTGATGAGAAACATTGGCCTCCGATGTTCTCTCCAACTCCTGACACACCTTTACCTGAACAGAAGAAAATTTTCTATAACATGCTGGTTTCGGTAACGACTGAAAATTTTTTGCATTCTATCAACCATAGAAATTATTTTAAAACCCTGCAACGTATTATAGGATACATCTTCAGATTCATAAAAAATGCTAGAATTCCCAAGGCAGATCGACAAACTCAAAGAGCTCTGACACCTTTTGAGCTCCACGATTCACTTCTTATAATTATTAGAGATACTCAAAAGTTTGCATTCTCAGAAGACATGGGTTCACTTTAAAACTCGAGGAAAACGACCTCAAAAGGCGAACATTGCAGTATTCAGTTGCTTCGCCACAAAAGCAGTGCATCTTGAATTAGTTACAAGCATAACAACAGAAGCGTTCCTGGGAGCACTAAAACAATTTACCAGTCGCAGAGGTCACTGCCAACAACTTTACTGCGACAATGCAACAAACTTTTTCGGAGCACGAAATCAACTAGCGGAATTATCATCAGCCCTTTTTACCCCCACAGCTCAAGAAACCATTCAGCGAGAATCTGCAAATAAAAACATTTCTTTTCATTTCATTCCTCCTCGAGCACCTCATTTTGGGGGATTGTGGGAGGCCGCAGTCAAGTCAGCCAAAAGGTTATTACTTAAAGAAATGGCAAACGCATCCCTAATTTATGAAGAAATGGAAACTGTAGTCATAGAAACTCATAGTCATAGGCTGCCATCCGACTTTTTTACAGGAACAACTGGTGTGGCCCACTCACTAAAACTAACGGGACGGAGTACCCCATCATTTATCATTAAACTCATTGCCTCCTCAATCTTTGGCTTCAATACAGAGGGGACTTGACGATAGCGGTAAAATTTGGGTTTATAATTATCCTGCATTACCAGCTTTACAGGCTCGCCTTTGTAGACACCCAGCTGATTATCAAAAACAGAACGAAATTCCCTAATTTCTACCAGATCTTCCATGTGAATATTGCAAATGGGACTTGTCACTCTAATTCCCAACTCTGGAAACCAGTTCCTCCCTATCAAGGCCGGCCCCTTTCCGCCACATACCAACAATTTTTACCGCACGACACTTGTACCACAATCTCACCACAAACCTTCAAATTTTCTCTGGCTCCCCATGCTTTTAGCTGCACCTCACTTTTTCTTAGTTTCAGGTGATACAATTTTTCCTTATATATCTCTTCACCAATAATCGAGTAGCTGCACCGGAATCAACTTCCATTTCTATTGGCTGTCGACAAATCATCATAGTTTTTCTAATGGGTGACATTTTGTTGCCCGTCACACACAAAACATACTCATTATCTTCGTTCTCAGGACCGGATACAATTTTATTTACCCTTGGGTTACTGGATCTTGAATTATTTTTCTTCGTCTTCTTACCTGACTTCAATTTCGTGATGCAGGCCCTTTCAATGTGACCTCGATTTTTACAATAACGGCATTCGACTTCTTTAAACTTGCACTGTTCCGGCCGGTGGTCTCCATTACATCGGTAGCATTTGCGATTTTGGTGTTGAACATTTTTACTACTGCTGATTCTGTTCACTTCCCTTTGGTTTGCTGGCATTTTCAGAGCTGACATATTTTTTTTTTTGCCTCTTCACTGGCTACGGCCTCTTCTTGCGCAATTTTAAAAGTTAACTTGTCGTTTGACAACAGTCTTTTTTGTAAATTTTCGTCACGTATACCACAAACCAACCTGTCGCGCAGCATGTCGTCTAAATCTTTAAATTCGCAGTATTGGCTCAATTTCCGAAGCACTCCCACAAATTCTGGTATCGATTCGCCTTCTTTCTGATCTCTACGATAAAACTGGAATCGTTGGATAATCTGGTTAGGTGGTGGCAAAAATTTTTCGACAGCAAATCAATTGCCATCGTATATGTGAATTTTTCATCCAAAATATCACTGGGGGTAGCCACAGATTTGAGTAATGTATACGTTTCTGCTCTACATGACGATAAAAATATCGCCTTCTTAATTTTCTCTTCCAACACGTTGTTTGCCAAAAAGAAAAACTGCATTTGCTCCAAATACACGCGCCAATTTCCATTTGCAACCTCAAATGAATTTAGCTCGCCATATTTGGACGCCATTTCCAACTTCTGCACACTCACGTACTTTTCCTCGTCGCCAGTTGTTAATTCTTTATTATCCACCGGAATGCTTACCTCGTCACTTGTTTCCATTTACATCAATAGACTGGCATATTTTTTAAATGACTTCAAGTATTTATTTTAAGGATAATAAAAGTTAAATATTGATAAATTTAAGTTGTACAAAAAATGAACTCTATAAAAAAGATGGTGGTTCAAAAACCGAAAGTAAAAGACTGTGTCTGTCAAAATCGTATTAGTGATGTCAACAGTTTCATTAAGAAAAAACACCCGCAAATGTAATTCAGTGTTGACTATGTCATCAACTATCTTATCAAAATGTGCCTTTTGAGATTTGTATAACATAAGCTTCTCAATAATTGTTTGGTTAGTTTTATCCTCTATATAATATTCAGTAGCAAATTTGAAAAACTTGTCAATAAAAGTCACAAATATGCATTTTGAGTTAGTGTACACGTCCATATGAATAATTTGTATAATGTCAGTTGGGGTTTTAGCCTGGCTAAATTTTTCCTTAATCAGACTTCGGTCAAATTTGGCACTGTTGCAAACATTGCAGTTATTATTATATTTCTGAATCAAAATCTTAAAATTTGGATAATAAATTTGTTTCTTTAAACCTTAGTAATTCTCATTTATTTCAGAATGTCCTGTTTCATTTCTGTGGTAATGATCACTTTGTCTGTAGGTTTCATCTTCAGATGACATGCCCTTGCATAATACGAACATTTGACTAATTAATTAATTTTTACCTTTAAACAACTGTATAATTTTCTTTTGAGAAATATTGTCCTAATGGTCTGTTAAGTCTGTATATTTGCTTACTATTCCTTTACTTATATTTCGTTCTAGGATATCAACTAAATTTTGTTCTAAGTCTGTAGAATCTATTTAAATTCTTTTATTACCAAATTTCATCTCCAGTTCAATAGTTTTATTATCAGTCAAAACTATTTGTGTTTTGAACCTGCTTACCACCGTATCTAAAATTCCGATATGATCATGTAAGTTTTCCTCTTCAGATTGAATGGTTGCCATGTCTTGGTTCACATCGTTATACAATGAGCCATCCTCATTATCCTCCATAACATTTATTTCGCTTAAATTATTATCTATGTTTCCCTTTATATTATTCTGTTTCCCTTTTATATAATTAACTGTTCAATTGTATTTACTTAGTTTTAGTATCCATCTATGAAGTCTGGGATTCAACTCTTTACATTGAGATTTCACGAAAAGGCACCTCAGTTGTTGATGATATCAAAGAATATCAAATTTGACCGCATATAAATAAGGTCTGAAATAATTTGTAGACCACACGATTGTTTATAGTTCTTTTTTCGTAGCAGAATAATTTCTTTCATACTCATTTAAAGTTCTACTAGCAAAGCAAATAGGATGTTCATGTTGTTGTAAAACTGCTCCTAAGGAGTTTAAGCTAAAATCTGCTGAAAGTTGAAACTGTTGAACTGGTGCCTCGGTAATAATTGTTTTTAATTTCTAAAAGGCCATGACATAATTTGGATCCTTCCAATTTAGTTTAGCATTTTTTTTTAATATTTAATCATACGATAAGCGACCTTCGAAAAATCTTTAATAAATGCACGGTAATAACCTGTTTGCCCGAGAAATGGTTTAATGCCTTTGACTGTTGTTGGTATCTTAAGTTTTAAAATTGTGTACATTTTAGCCGGATCAGGCTCTACAACATGTGGTGTCAAAATATGACCCAAATACACAGTTTGCTTTGCAAAAAATTTGCATTTATTTATCTGTATCCTCAAATTTGCTTCTTTTAACTTTTCAAATACTCTTTTTAGGTTGCAAACATGTTCTTGAAAACTTGTAGAGAAAATAAGAATGCCATCAAGATATACGACACATATTTTATTTATAAGGTCACGAAGAACGTTATTTATGAGTCTCTGAAAGGAGGAGGGGCGGAGGAATTTTTCAACCCAAAAGGCATCCTCACAAATTCATAGGGTCCATATGGTGTAGAAAATGCCGTCTTTGGCCGATCTGTCTCTTTAACAAGTATTTGGAGAAATCCCTTTGCCAAATCAATCGTTGAGAAATATTGGCCTCTTCCTAATTTATCCAAAATATTTTCTATATTCGGAATAGGAAATTTGTCATTGACAGCTTTGTTATTTAATCCCCTGTAATCTATAATTATCCTCCATTTTTTTTGCCCAGAACCATCTATTTTCTTTGGAACTATAATGCCTTCTTTCTGCATATTATTGCTTTGATCGCATATTTCTTGCTCATGAATATGAGGGTAACGATACATCCGAGTATAAATTGGTCTATCTGTTGTAGTTCGTATTTCATGCGCTATCATACTAGTATTATCTAAAATCTGACCTTCAGTATATATTAACTCCCTAAAAGAATTTAATATATAATTTAATGCAAAATTTTCTTCCTTATTTATATAAATAATCCAAAATACCACTGTCTAATTTCAAACATTCAAACTGATATATTTAATTTTCTCGATATGAGCACAAGTTTAAAAATTCAATAATATTATCATTAATAGCCATATAATCATTGCTCATATCTATTAGAGCACCAAGTGGACTTAATAAGTTTTGTCCTAAAATCGCGTAAAATGTTTTTTTTCTTTAAATGTTGTCAACTTCCAAGACATAGTCGCTTTCATAAAAATTCCATAGGTAAATTAGTAATCAAAGATGTATATAGTAGTAGATACTAGTCAAAGATGTAAATGTTATGAGACGTTTTAGTGACAATCGTTTTTATTGTGGTAATTTATATTGGTCAAGTAGTGATGTAGTAGATCCTGTATCAATTAGGGCTCTGATTATTTCTCGTCCCATATTCAGATTTATTATCGGAGGTGTTGCGACCTTATCGCAACACCTTGTAAGAAAATTTAACTCTTGATTATCATAAAATTCTTGGCCTTCTTGAATATGTTCACATCCATTTGGTTATCATTAAGTCTCGGACTTTCACTTTTTTTACAGGTTGAAAAGTTGTTCTAAAATCGTTTTGGGGATTTCGATAATTAGAATAATTTTTCTGTCTGATTGAATTCTGAAAATTTTTAGGAAATTAATTTCTATTCTGGTAGGAATAATTTGTTGCCTGATTATTTAAGTGACTGTTGTTATTATCTCTATAATTATTTCCATCATTTTCTTATATTCTTCAGTTACCTTTGTTATTTTGATTTATATTAACTATATTTTCTCCTAGCTTATTTTTTATCAGACCTTCATTTTCTAGTAAACTAAAAGCATCATTTAATTTTGTTAAATTTCTGTTAATTATAATTGAATCTAAATTAACATTTATGTTATTAACGAAAGTTTTTAATATGATCTTCTCTGCATATATAGGGCTAAATTCTACTGGGTTTTCAGTGTCGTGTTAATATTTTTCTTTAATTTTGCATAAAATATTTCTAAGATACTTATAATAACTTGCAATACCATTATGTTTTTGCTTTCAAAGGCGTTTTGATATAATTGATGATACGATTCTTTCACTCCAAAATTGTTACTGAGCGCTCGCTTTATCTCCTCCCAGCTCGGATTTGCTCCTAAAGTTCTTAGGACGTGAAGTGCTTCTCCTTGTATTTTGTTGATTATAATCCTTCGATATATGTAATGTTTTACTTTCGATTGATTTTGCACAAGTAAGAACAATTTATCAACTTCCCTCAGAAATGATGTTAAGACAAATTCATCATTGCCTCTATATTCGTGAATTCGTTGAGCATCTTTTAGTAATTCATGCATTGAAAGTGTAAATATCGACTCCGTTATTGCATTTATGTTATTTGGTTGCTAATTATTCAAATATATCTTTGAAGCAGGATATTTGTTTTTAAAATTTTGGTTTTTTCTTAAATCTTTATTTTCAGGTTTTTTATGGTTTTTGACGGTTAAAAGAAAATCAAGTTTGTTGCAGTTAGTATATTTAATATTTAAAGTATATATATATTTAAAGTATATTTATCTAGAAATTATATAACGACCTTACGATTACAAATTTATATAATGCATGCCATATTGCAGTGATAGGTATTGTACCAAACACGAACTTGGTCAAAATTTTTATTTCACTACTTTTGATGGCCGAAATTTTGGAAAGGAACTTGGCCTTTGTTCACATATATGTTTTTGTGAGGATCTGACTACTTTTTGGAAGGTTTTCCTAATAAAGCCTTTTAAGCTTTATATTTCTAGTCTGTTATAGTTCTATTCATAATGTCTGCGCTAGTTCAAAAGGGCAAAGTTACATAAAATAATGTGTTATAGGGTGATATGTGCACCATTGTATCATAATAAGGACCGAGTAATTTGATTAATTTTTTAAGAGTCATCTGAGTAGAAATATGTAAAATATAGTGTAAATTTTAGTGGGAGTGACCACCGCCTATTTTTCTAAAGTGTGCTCAGACGAAGTACTTTTGAAAACGCAAAATTAAATGCTAGCATGAGTGAAATGTAACTTAGATAACTTACCTAAGCCGTTTTTTTTGCAAGATTTCAGTTCTCTAACGTACAATATTTTGATAAAAATTTTATAAACGTGGCCCTACTTTCCTGATTTTACAATCGGTGCTTTCAGACTTTTCCTGTTCGTAAATCCTTTAACTTAAATTCTTAATTTTCAGCTTGTGGGTCCATTCCCTCCAATTGTAACTTCCAGGATATTAAATCTTTCTTGGTGCTCTCTAATTTAGATTTATTTGTGTATTGAATTTAAGCTCTCTAGTGCAAATTGTCGCTTGAAATGTTATGGCCGTTACCCCCACTCTCCGTCACTTTTATAAATTCAAGATTTTGTTATGAGCAGCGCTCAATTATCATCGTACCCTTTTTAAGATAATAGCTTTTAGTTAAAGCTTCAGTACAAAATCATCGTGGCAGCTGCCACTCCTGGTTAAAATATTTGGGTTTTTAGATTTTTCTATTTGGTTTCTCGTCTTGACCTACTTGCGGATCAAATTTCAGCTCTGTAGCGAAAATTTAATTATTAAATTTTTATGGGCGTATTTCAGCCCACTTTTTTTCAATAAATATTTTTCCAGTGCCAATCATACGTGTCAAGTTTCGTTGGAAGCGGATATTAATATTTAAATAAATAGTATATTTAAATCTGCTTATCCGAATTACATGAAATAGGAATTTTAAAATGTATGGGCGTATTAACACCCACTTTTTTCAACGAAATATTATAACTTTGCATTATTCCAACATTTCTGCCAAATTTCAGTAATATCACTTGAGATAAACATTCTAAATTTGCTCTTTTAATTGTGTGCTTTATTGGAATAGCCCCGCTCCCCTGGTCAAAATCTCCAGGTTTTCAGATTTTTCTAGTAAGTTGCTAATCTTAACCTACTTGTTTATCAAATTTCAGCTTACTAGCATACATTTTATATATTTTTTTCTTATGGGCGTGATACTTTTTTGATCACAATACCTGCTGTAGCCATTAGTTATCTTTCCTGTTCAGTTTCGTTGAAAACGGATAGTAATAAATTTACAAATATGTAGTATATTCAAATGTGCTGACCCGAAGTACATGAAATAGGAGGGTTAAATTGTATGGGCGTGTTATTAATTGTGATACCTTCTCAATTAAGTGGCAGCATATACACTCGTATTACAGCTTTTTTTAATTATTATGTATTTTAAATTGAAAAAAAATTAAATTAAAAAAGTAATTTATAGGCATCGGAGCTCAGTATCATATGTACGAAAATTTACTATCAAAGTACCGACCTTAAAAATCGTGTTGACCTCTGTTATTCATACACAAATAATTTATTTGAAAATTATATGTTATATGTTTATCTTTTTAAAAACCAATAAAAACTAAAAACTTACGGTCTAATTCATAAAAAATTTTGAAAAATTTCTAATAGAAATATGTCAAATATGCGCTTAATAAACCTGAAATATTTCTTATGAATAATGCAGTTAAAATATAAAAAATTTTTAAAAAGAAAACGAAACGCTCCTTACATCTCTAACTAAATATGATATAATATTGTATAATGTTATAGAAAGTGTACTTTCGTAACTCGCGTGCGTACGCAAAATTTTGCTTTATATCAACGAAAATAAAAACCCGTTTCATAAACACTTTACACATTTTAAAAACGGGTACAAAATTGAATAGTTAGAACCTAAATGTACTTACGTAAGAAAAATTTTACTGAAAGCTATAATTATACACACGCCGTTACAGTGCGTGACATGGATTTCATGATATCGCTAATGAAAAATTGGTGCTTACAAAAAATAAATTCGTTCATTATAACAGAATTGTGTCTTAGTTGTTGTAGCCGACAAAATTCGATTGGCTACAAATTCGGTTATCAGAACAAACCTGTTTTCTCTGTGTATGGTGCTGATGAAGTGCATGGCTGCACAGAAAACTATCAGTATTTCCCCAAGCTATAAAGTCTAGTTTAATTTTTCTTCTCTTCTTTAGAAACTCACATTAATTAATAAAAATATTTCATTCAATAAGAATTGAAATTTATGCACTTAAGCCCGAATAAGAAATTATATTTAATATTTTAAAATATCTTTTTGGTTAAAAAAAAAATTAAAAAATATGTTTGTTTAAGAAAAAACTAAATAAAAAATAAATACCGTTTAACATTATGAGTATTCAATATTGCAAGAATAAAGGCCCAACTATAATATGAATAAGCTGGCTTAAGCTAATGCCAGAATTGAACGATAAGTCTGTCAAATATTTAAGCAATTCGGGTGTGACTTTTAGGAGGCCACAATGTACTTATATGCACTTAAGTATTCTTTAGGCACAGCTGCAAATAAAGGTATTGTTCACAATTTTTTAGTAATTTTGTCTCTTTTTATAACTACTAAATGAATGCAATTCAATAAAATTAACTTGTTGGAATATCCTAATCTATTAAAAATTCACGTATAATTATATCGACGACTTTATTACTTCTTTTATTTGTTTTGCCTACTAAAAAGTACAACAATGAACATAAATAAACTCATGTGTATGTAATTAATTAATTTTTACCTTTAAACAACTGTATAATTTTCTTTTGAGAAATATTGTCCTAATGGTCTGTTAAGTCTGTATATTTGCTTACTATTCCTTTACTTATATTTCGTTCTAGGATATCAACTAAATTTTGTTCTAAGTCTGTAGAATCTATTTAAATTCTTTTATTACCAAATTTCATCTCCAGTTCAATAGTTTTATTATCAGTCAAAACTATTTGTGTTTTGAACCTGCTTACCACCGTATCTAAAATTCCGATATGATCATGTAAGTTTTCCTCTTCAGATTGAATGGTTGCCATGTCTTGGTTCACATCGTTATACAATGAGCCATCCTCATTATCCTCCATAACATTTATTTCGCTTAAATTATTATCTATGTTTCCCTTTATATTATTCTGTTTCCCTTTTATATAATTAACTGTTCAATTGTATTTACTTAGTTTTAGTATCCATCTATGAAGTCTGGGATTCAACTCTTTACATTGAGATTTCACGAAAAGGCACCTCAGTTGTTGATGATATCAAAGAATATCAAATTTGACCGCATATAAATAAGGTCTGAAATAATTTGTAGACCACACGATTGTTTATAGTTCTTTTTTCGTAGCAGAATAATTTCTTTCATACTCATTTAAAGTTCTACTAGCAAAGCAAATAGGATGTTCATGTTGTTGTAAAACTGCTCCTAAGGAGTTTAAGCTAAAATCTGCTGAAAGTTGAAACTGTTGAACTGGTGCCTCGGTAATAATTGTTTTTAATTTCTAAAAGGCCATGACATAATTTGGATCCTTCCAATTTAGTTTAGCATTTTTTTTTAATATTTAATCATACGATAAGCGACCTTCGAAAAATCTTTAATAAATGCACGGTAATAACCTGTTTGCCCGAGAAATGGTTTAATGCCTTTGACTGTTGTTGGTATCTTAAGTTTTAAAATTGTGTACATTTTAGCCGGATCAGGCTCTACAACATGTGTTGTCAAAATATGACCCAAATACACAGTTTGCTTTGCAAAAAATTTGCATTTATTTATCTGTATCCTCAAATTTGCTTCTTTTAACTTTTCAAATACTCTTTTTAGGTTGCAAACATGTTCTTGAAAACTTGTAGAGAAAATAAGAATGCCATCAAGATATACGACACATATTTTATTTATAAGGTCACGAAGAACGTTATTTATGAGTCTCTGAAAGGAGGAGGGGCGGAGGAATTTTTCAACCCAAAAGGCATCCTCACAAATTCATAGGGTCCATATGGTGTAGAAAATGCCGTCTTTGGCCGATCTGTCTCTTTAACAAGTATTTGGAGAAATCCCTTTGCCAAATCAATCGTTGAGAAATATTGGCCTCTTCCTAATTTATCCAAAATATTTTCTATATTCGGAATAGGAAATTTGTCATTGACAGCTTTGTTATTTAATCCCCTGTAATCTATAATTATCCTCCATTTTTTTTGCCCAGAACCATCTATTTTCTTTGGAACTATAATGCCTTCTTTCTGCATATTATTGCTTTGATCGCATATTTCTTGCTCATGAATATGAGGGTAACGATACATCCGAGTATAAATTGGTCTATCTGTTGTAGTTCGTATTTCATGCGCTATCATACTAGTATTATCTAAAATCTGACCTTCAGTATATATTAACTCCCTAAAAGAATTTAATATATAATTTAATGCAAGATTTTCTTCCTTATTTATATAAATAATCCAAAATACCACTGTCTAATTTCAAACATTCAAACTGATATATTTAATTTTCTCGATATGAGCACAAGTTTAAAAATTCAATAATATTATCATTAATAGCCATATAATCATTGCTCATATCTATTAGAGCACCAAGTGGACTTAATAAGTTTTGTCCTAAAATCGCGTAAAATGTTTTTTTTCTTTAAATGTTGTCAACTTCCAAGACATAGTCGCTTTCATAAAAATTCCATAGGTAAATTAGTAATCAAAGATGTATATAGTAGTAGATACTAGTCAAAGATGTAAATGTTATGAGACGTTTTAGTGACAATCGTTTTTATTGTGGTAATTTATATTGGTCAAGTAGTGATGTAGTAGATCCTGTATCAATTAGAGCTCTGATTATTTCTCGTCCCATATTCAGATTTATTATCGGAGGTGTTGCGACCTTATCGCAACACCTTGTAAGAAAATTTAACTCTTGATTATCATAAAATTCTTGGCCTTCTTGAATATGTTCACATCCATTTGGTTATCATTAAGTCTCGGACTTTCACTTTTTTTACAGGTTGAAAAGTTGTTCTAAAATCGTTTTGGGGATTTCGATAATTAGAATAATTTTTCTGTCTGATTGAATTCTGAAAATTTTTAGGAAATTAATTTCTATTCTGGTAGGAATAATTTGTTGCCTGATTATTTAAGTGACTGTTGTTATTATCTCTATAATTATTTCCATCATTTTCTTATATTCTTCAGTTACCTTTGTTATTTTGATTTATATTAACTATATTTTCTCCTAGCTTATTTTTTATCAGACCTTCATTTTCTAGTAAACTAAAAGCATCATTTAATTTTGTTAAATTTCTGTTAATTATAATTGAATCTAAATTAACATTTATGTTATTAACGAAAGTTTTTAATATGATCTTCTCTGCATATATAGGGCTAAATTCTACTGGGTTTTCAGTGTCGTGTTAATATTTTTCTTTAATTTTGCATAAAATATTTCTAAGATACTTATAATAACTTGCAATACCATTATGTTTTTGCTTTCAAAGGCGTTTTGATATAATTGATGATACGATTCTTTCACTCCAAAATTGTTACTGAGCGCTCGCTTTATCTCCTCCCAGCTCGGATTTGCTCCTAAAGTTCTTAGGACGTGAAGTGCTTCTCCTTGTATTTTGTTGATTATAATCCTTCGATATATGTAATGTTTTACTTTCGATTGATTTTGCACAAGTAAGAACAATTTATCAACTTCCCTCAGAAATGATGTTAAGACAAATTCATCATTGCCTCTATATTCGTGAATTCGTTGAGCATCTTTTAGTAATTCATGCATTGAAAGTGTAAATATCGACTCCGTTATTGCATTTATGTTATTTGGTTGCTAATTATTCAAATATATCTTTGAAGCAGGATATTTGTTTTTAAAATTTTGGTTTTTTCTTAAATCTTTATTTTCAGGTTTTTTATGGTTTTTGACGGTTAAAAGAAAATCAAGTTTGTTGCAGTTAGTATATTTAATATTTAAAGTATATATATATTTAAAGTATATTTATCTAGAAATTATATAACGACCTTACGATTACAAATTTATATAATGCATGCCATATTGCAGTGATAGGTATTGTACCAAACACGAACTTGGTCAAAATTTTTATTTCACTACTTTTGATGGCCGAAATTTTGGAAAGGAACTTGGCCTTTGTTCACATATATGTTTTTGTGAGGATCTGACTACTTTTTGGAAGGTTTTCCTAATAAAGCCTTTTAAGCTTTATATTTCTAGTCTGTTATAGTTCTATTCATAATGTCTGCGCTAGTTCAAAAGGGCAAAGTTACATAAAATAATGTGTTATAGGGTGATATGTGCACCATTGTATCATAATAAGGACCGAGTAATTTGATTAATTTTTTAAGAGTCATCTGAGTAGAAATATGTAAAATATAGTGTAAATTTTAGTGGGAGTGACCACCGCCTATTTTTCTAAAGTGTGCTCAGACGAAGTACTTTTGAAAACGCAAAATTAAATGCTAGCATGAGTGAAATGTAACTTAGATAACTTACCTAAGCCGTTTTTTTTGCAAGATTTCAGTTCTCTAACGTACAATATTTTGATAAAAATTTTATAAACGTGGCCCTACTTTCCTGATTTTACAATCGGTGCTTTCAGACTTTTCCTGTTCGTAAATCCTTTAACTTAAATTCTTAATTTTCAGCTTGTGGGTCCATTCCCTCCAATTGTAACTTCCAGGATATTAAATCTTTCTTCGTGCTCTCTAATTTAGATTTATTTGTGTATTGAATTTAAGCTCTCTAGTGCAAATTGTCGCTTGAAATGTTATGGCCGTTACCCCCACTCTCCGTCACTTTTATAAATTCAAGATTTTGTTATGAGCAGCGCTCAATTATCATCGTACCCTTTTTAAGATAATAGCTTTTAGTTAAAGCTTCAGTACAAAATCATCGTGGCAGCTGCCACTCCTGGTTAAAATATTTGGGTTTTTAGATTTTTCTATTTGGTTTCTCGTCTTGACCTACTTGCGGATCAAATTTCAGCTCTGTAGCGAAAATTTAATTATTAAATTTTTATGGGCGTATTTCAGCCCACTTTTTTTCAATAAATATTTTTCCAGTGCCAATCATACGTGTCAAGTTTCGTTGGAAGCGGATATTAATATTTAAATAAATAGTATATTTAAATCTGCTTATCCGAATTACATGAAATAGGAATTTTAAAATGTATGGGCGTATTAACACCCACTTTTTTCAACGAAATATTATAACTTTGCATTATTCCAACATTTCTGCCAAATTTCAGTAATATCGCTTGAGATAAACATTCCAAATTTGCTCTTTTAATTGTGTGCTTTATTGGAATAGCCCCGCTCCCCTGGTCAAAATCTCCAGGTTTTCAGATTTTTCTAGTAAGTTGCTAATCTTAACCTACTTGTTTATCAAATTTCAGCTTACTAGCATACATTTTATATATTTTTTTCTTATGGGCGTGATACTTTTTTGATCACAATACCTGCTGTAGCCATTAGTTATCTTTCCTGTTCAGTTTCGTTGAAAACGGATAGTAATAAATTTACAAATATGTAGTATATTCAAATGTGCTGACCCGAAGTACATGAAATAGGAGGGTTAAATTGTATGGGCGTGTTATTAATTGTGATACCTTCTCAATTAAGTGGCAGCATATACACTCGTATTACAGCTTTTTTTAATTATTATGTATTTTAAATTGAAAAAAAATTAAATTAAAAAAGTAATTTATAGGCATCGGAGCTCAGTATCATATGTACGAAAATTTACTATCAAAGTACCGACCTTAAAAATCGTGTTGACCTCTGTTATTCATACACAAATAATTTATTTGAAAATTATATGTTATATGTTTATCTTTTTAAAAACCAATAAAAACTAAAAACTTACGGTCTAATTCATAAAAAATTTTGAAAAATTTCTAATAGAAATATGTCAAATATGCGCTTAATAAACCTGAAATATTTCTTATGAATAATGCAGTTAAAATATAAAAAATTTTTAAAAAGAAAACGAAACGCTCCTTACATCTCTAACTAAATATGATATAATATTGTATAATGTTATAGAAAGTGTACTTTCGTAACTCGCGTGCGTACGCAAAATTTTGCTTTATATCAACGAAAATAAAAACCCGTTTCATAAACACTTTACACATTTTAAAAACGGGTACAAAATTGAATAGTTAGAACCTAAATGTACTTACGTAAGAAAAATTTTACTGAAAGCTATAATTATACACACGCCGTTACAGTGCGTGACATGGATTTCATGATATCGCTAATGAAAAATTGGTGCTTACAAAAAATAAATTCGTTCATTATAACAGAATTGTGTCTTAGTTGTTGTAGCCGACAAAATTCGATTGGCTACAAATTCGGTTATCAGAACAAACCTGTTTTCTCTGTGTATGGTGCTGATGAAGTGCATGGCTGCACAGAAAACTATCAGTATTTCCCCAAGCTATAAAGTCTAGTTTAATTTTTCTTCTCTTCTTTAGAAACTCACATTAATTAATAAAAATATTTCATTCAATAAGAATTGAAATTTATGCACTTAAGCCCGAATAAGAAATTATATTTAATATTTTAAAATATCTTTTTGGTTAAAAAAAAAATTAAAAAATATGTTTGTTTAAGAAAAAACTAAATAAAAGATAAATACCGTTTAACATTATGAGTATTCAATATTGCAAGAATAAAGGCCCAACTATAATATGAATAAGCTGGCTTAAGCTAATGCCAGAATTGAACGATAAGTCTGTCAAATATTTAAGCAATTCGGGTGTGACTTTTAGGAGGCCACAATGTACTTATATGCACTTAAGTATTCTTTAGGCACAGCTGCAAATAAAGGTATTGTTCACAATTTTTTAGTAATTTTGTCTCTTTTTATAACTACTAAATGAATGCAATTCAATAAAATTAACTTGTTGGAATATCCTAATCTATTAAAAATTCACGTATAATTATATCGACGACTTTATTACTTCTTTTATTTGTTTTGCCTACTAAAAAGTACAACAATGAACATAAATAAACTCATGTGTATGTAAGTATATGTGTATTGTAAAGCAAAGAATGAAAATAAAAGTTTTGCTTTCTTTTCTGAGACTAAAATAAGCAACAAAAAAATATATTTAAAATCAATGAATATTTTCTGATGCGGTTTGCTTGAGTTTAAAAAATGAACAAACACTGTTTTCCGTACGGAAAGTGCGTTCAGTTTGGCACTTATCTTAAGCAAGTGACATTTGACGTAACTTGACGAAAAGTTCCATAAGTACATTATAGTTTGCCACATACGTTTTATATGTAACCGCACAGTCGCTTAAGTGCGCTTATTCATATTATAGTTGGGCCTTAAGGCCTCGATAAAATTTTTGATTATGTAAAATAATATTGATGTTAATTCAAGTCCGTACTTTAATTGCTTATAAAAACCAATTGGTGCGTGAACTTTTACAAAAAAATTGCAAAAGATTATGATTTTCGTGGTTACTAGGACATGTTTGACCTCATGGTACTATGCCAAAAAATTCGTTATACACCTTATGTACATAGGTGCATTTTAATGTGAACAAATCGATGGTGTTGGGTAAAAAGATCCAATATTCTATGTTAGGATCTCGTTTGTAGTAATATTATTGGAAAAACTCAATTTCGTTTTATTTGTAAGTCTAATTTTTTAAGCAATGTCCGGGTTTTTTCCGTCTGTTGTCCTCTTTTTGCAAATCACGTGGTAACAACCCTAGTCATTAATATGTTTGTATAGAAGTATTTATTTATATTTGATAATTGTGCAACTGCACACAACAGGAATGTCTCAATACAATTTTAGGTCAGCATTATTAAGTCCAGCTGTGTTTGTTGTTAATATATTAAAACAAAACTGAAGTGAAGAAAAAATTCGAACGCAATAACACATTTGTTTAAATAATGGAAGACGTTTTCTATAAAAACACATCTTTCATAATAAAATGTAAAATTAGTTATTTGAACATTAACCTTTCAACATGAGTCAACTTCAAATAATTTTAAGTGTTCTAACGTTGTATTTATTTGTAAGTGCATGGTCTCAAGTAAACTATTGTGCACCCAGTTTGTGTGGTAATGGCACAAGACATATTGCTTGTAACAATACTGGAGTAGTAAGTATACCAATAAATAGTTTTTAAATTAAAAAGAAACCATTTCATTTTAAAACTAAAACTGTGATAGGCTTACTTTACAACTGGCATTTCTTGTGTGCCATGTGCCAAAGAGAGCCTAACAAGTTATTGGTAATGAATAAACTGTTTTATTCTGACATGTATTTATTGATTTAATCATTTCCCAATCATGTTGGATTCTATAAAATTGTCTTTTAGTTATGTATGAAACTGTTTAACTTAATAAATACGTGTCTGAATCAAACAATTTTTCATTATTATTTAGAGGTTTCGCTTTTTTATGTGTGGCACATGGCACACAGATGTAAACCCAGCCATAAAATACAACAAAAGTCTCAACTACAATATGTAAAAATTAAGCAAAATGTTCAAGTACTTATAAATTGTATGTAAACTTCAATGTGCATGAATCATAGCTACGCCAAATAACGAGGGCATTTCATGAATGCCACATTTCTTACGGAAACAGTAGAGGCTTTTAAGAAAATGGATATGTATGTATTGAAAATATTGAAATAAAACAATATAAAACTGAACGGAAAGCTTTGTTTTTTTGCCGCAAGAACAAAACAAAAGAGATGGGATTTATTGGGTTTTATAGTCAGGTTCACGAAAAATACATTCACCTCAATTCAAAAAATATACTGAAAATGAATGATCTAAGTAAGGCTCCTATTACTTTCCTTTACAGTTCAATCCCCCTGATAGGGAAATATCAAGTTAAAAATTAATGAATTAATTAATTGAAATTTGTTGGCGAAGAAAAATAAAATATGCAGTGTGTAGTGGAGGGTTATAAAGTGAAATGACAGCTATTGGTGTGAACAAACATTACAAACTTGTCAATACTGTAGCTAGTTTGCTATATGTAGTGTGAAATCTAAGAAATTTACACAGACCGATATTTTCCATCCCAGTCATTAAAAGGGAAAACGAGTAAATTAAAATTAAGTAATATCCTCTGTCTAATGGGATGCGATCCCATTAAAAGAAAAAGGAGAATATAGAGAAAATTAAGAGCAAAGAAGCAATTTTAAATTACCGAAAAATATAGAAATCGAAAGTGCTAAGTTTATACCAACTTTTATATATGTAAATACGAATGGACAGTTAAATCGATATATGAACACGTGTATATATAAGAATGTTTATATAAAAATGGTGTATAGAGGAAATTTTAGGAAAATGCTAAAAAAATAAAAAGACGTAGTTTCGGCAAGAATGAAATTGGCTGGTAAATTAAAAAAGCTAAGAAGTAAATCAAGTTGAAGGGAATGAAATTCGATACAGATAGGACAAAACTTAAAGATAAGTTAAAGTATTTATATCATAGTCACAAAAATTTCAAACAGAAATTATAAAAAGACAGAACAAACCAACAGTGAAGGAGGAAAGTTTGGCAGGAGCAAAAAATCTGTAAATAAAATCGCTAGACTCAACTGTAGCTCTCGCATCGTAAATTGTCTCACATGAAACTAGGGAATTGTAACAAAAACTGTGAATTGAAACACAAAATGGCTTTTCTTACATAAGCATTTCTGTGTCTTTACTTTGCGAGAACTATCAGCCATTTAAAGAAATGTCCACCAATTTCTAGAAGGATGCGAGAAAAATAGTTTCTGATACAAAATTTTGCCAAAAGTTTCTTGCATACTGGGGCCAGTTTTGTATTTGATCTATACTTGTGATATGCCTTTGAGCAGCAATATCCATACATCTACGTTTGCCGACGATACAGCCTGCCTTAGTATGCATGAAAACCCTCACGAGGCTTCCCGATATTTACAAGAACATATTACACAATTGGAAATGTGGTTGAACTTATGGAGAATTAAGGTAAATGAACAAAAGTGTGTCCATATAACGTTTACCCTAAGAAGAGATACTTGTTCCCCAATTCGAATCAATAATCAAAATATTCCTCAACACTCCCAAGTGAAATACCTTGGTATACACCTTGATCGAAGGCTTACATGGAAACATCATATTGACTTTAAGCTAACTCAGATGAAAATTAAGTTATTTCAAATACACTGGTTGATTGGCAGAAATTCAACACTTAGCCTGGACTGTAAACTTTTATTATACAATTCGCTTTTAAACCCAATATGGTGTTACGGTATCCAGTTATGGGGCACTGCTTCAGCTTCCAATGTAGAGAGAATCCAACGAAGGCAAAACAAAATTTTACGGTTAATAACATCGGCTCCATGGTACATCAAAAATTCTAATATACATCCTGATTTAAATATGCCACTAGTGACTGAAGAAATTGCAAAATACGCAGGCAAATATTTAACAAAACTCGAGTCACATCCTAATCCGCTTGCTCGTAATATTTTGAACTTTACTGGACATATCCGCTTAAAAAAGAGGGACACAAGGGCTCTATTACTCAACACGCCAAATGGGATTTCTTGAAAATACTTTTTTTTATACTTTTTTATAATTTTTTTTTCTTTTTTTATTATCACTACTTATGTATTATTTATAACTATTAACAAGTTTATGTCCGACAGTGGTCGGTCCTAATAATTATATTTTAGATTTAAGATTTGAATACTTATTGTTAGTTCATATTTGAAGATACAATAAATAAATACATGTATTAAAAAATAAAAAAGTTTCTTGCAAGAACTGTCAAAACAATTCCGATCTTAAACAGGTGTGAGAACAAAAAATGTTAATTAAAACATATGGTTTTTGAATTTCGTGTAAAAATATGAAACCTAAAATAGTTGAAAAGATATGTAACGCATTGTTGAACTAAACTTTGTATTAAAAATTCAATATATATGTATTTATTTTATTTTTTTTGTGAAAAATGTCTTATGTATACAAATTTCTTTTGAGCATTTGTCATTTATTTTATAGTTCTGATTTTCTTTTTATTGGTAATTATTTCTTTTTTTGTTATTGTAATATTATTTTTGTGACGTTTTGTTTCCAATTGATACTGGATTACTGAAAATATACCAGAAAAGCAGAGTCAGTGTTGTTTGTTTTCGCATTCAAGCACACAGACACTTTTTTCTCACAAATCGAGAAACGATGCAATTTTTTGTTTCACACTACATTTGAGAAATTTTACGATGCGAGAAATACAAAAACGAGCTACAGTAATGCAGAAGATAGTGACTTTTACGATCGGGAAGCATTAAAAATCGACTATTAAAATCTGTGTAATAGTGCCTCCCAACTGTAAAAGTCACTCTATTCCGCATAAAGTGGACTTGTTTTTTTTTCTTTTAAGTGTTTTTAGGTAATCGGGTTTATTTTATTGTTTAAACTTATTCCTTATTTTATACTTTTTAGTGTTATTGCAACTCTTATGAATAATAATCAATTACAATAATAATCCAAAATGGTTTATCTGCAGATTTTAAAAAAATTAATTTTTGATGCCAAACTATTCCCTGTAATGCACTTTTCCTATGGTATGAATATCTGATCAAAATGTTTATTTCTTTACAACTTATTCATATTTTTTCTTTGGTTTATCTACATACACACTTTTTTTAAAGCAAAATGTTTCATCTACGTACTACATACTACATGCATGTCTTCATTGAGTTGTATACAAATTGAAAACTTAAAACGCGTTTTCTGCAAAACTAGTTTTTTGAGTTGTAACACTATTGAAGGAAATGAGCGATATGTTTTAAAAATCTTTCTATCTACGCACGGTTTAGGTCGAAAAAGTTCGATAATTAAGATGGGAGTTTATTATTTTAGCGAGAAATATTCTAAGTTAACATGGTGTACAAATAGTATGTTAATATATATGCAACATTTTTGCCCTCAAATTTCAGTTGTAATTATCTTAAACAAAATTATGATTTCTTACGTTCAATTGCTATTAACTACTACATTTTACGTTTTTTTTATATTTGTAAAGCTTAAAAATTAGTTAAAAATCGGACAAATTTAATTGCAATGAAAAAATTACAAAAAAATTTTAGTTTATAAATGAAATTTATTTCAATTTAAAGTTGTAGTCATGGATGTGCTTCTGCTGATTGAGCTATTTTTTCATTAAGCAATTCACCGTGGTGCCCCACCATGAAACTTACTGTCTGTGAATCAAAGAGATGTATACTCTATGTATACTCTATAAAAAAATGTGTTGTAGAGAATTATTGTCAACAATCTAAACCTTTACTTACTAGTCTTATCATAAAAATATATATTTATAAGTTTTAATATATAATTCGAAGAAAAAATCTAAATTATTCGATGTAATAATCCAGTTTGCCTGCAAAAATGAAGTGAACAAACCCAAGGGAAAAGTGAACAAATTCACGTAAAATGTATTATTCATGATGAAAGGAATCAAAAAAGGGAAAACATTTATGGAAAAATTTTTTCGAGGGAAACAATTTTTAGTATAGGGGTGATAAAGTTTCTCTATTTTTTGTTCAAGTCAGGTACTTTTATTAGAAAAGGAACATTTAGTAATTAGTATGTATATAAAAAGCTTAAGAGTAAACAATTTATTTATGTATAGTTATTAGAGTTGAGCGATATTTTGAAACGTGTTACTTTTTCACAACGATTGAAAAATATGAAATCACAACTTTGACTGAATTTATCAAGTAACAGGTTTTGGAAATATAGTTCTTTCATACAAACTGTGATTGTTCTTTTATACTTACTTAACAGTAAATAAAGCTACCACATTAATTTATTTTATACCTTCAGCTTTTGTCATGAAAAAATCGTCAAAACGTATCAAATCGTCTTTTCTGGCAACTATGTAAAGCTCACCTTTTTATATTTGCCATTTTATTGTCTCTCTGACTCTTATACGATAGTTCTCAATGTTTGGACGGGGTTGATTGCTAATTGTTTGTCCTTGTCGTTCTTCTTATTAGTATTTATCAAGACACCAATAAATACTTTTAAATCAGAAGAGCTGATATGTGTTATAACGTGATCACAGTCACTGTTTAATTTCACTGCTGCTCTTCTTATTAGATTTTCTCAAAATAACAGAAGTGCTAGGAACAAAATACTGCTCAACTGTGATCAAAATCACAGTTTAAAAGAACAACGATTTAGAAATCACGTTCACAAGAAACAAAATTATTAAAAAATCACGTTATCGCTCATCACTAAGTTATCCAAGTAAAAAAATTTCAGAAACGTTACAGCATGCAATGAAGTGTTTTTTAAACGAAATTTTATTTATGTGCAGAAGTTACCATTGACAGAAAATACTCTTTATTGTGTTATTGCCTTGTGAAGCAATAATATGTTGTTCGTTTTTGTACAAAGTACAAATTCTTGTCGAAGAACATTAAAATTATCGCCTTTTACATCTTTACATTTGTTAGAGATTTATTGATAGCATATTACAATTCTTCCTGAAAGAATTGTTTGTAATTATCTTAAAACTACGATTGTCATTGTTACAGAATGCTTAGTTATGTATAAAAGTCTTCAATGTAAAGTAAATTTGGTGTATTTTTAAAAAAGGTAATAATGTTAAATTAAAAGTCAAAAGCTGACGCTTTCGGTTTCTGTCTTTATGGGTTAAAAGCTGCGGTTTCGGTTTCAGTTAAAACCGAACGGCAATCTCTACCAGGATATATAGAATATCAAGAGTATCTTCCAATATTCACCAGTAAGTGGACACATCTACAGGAATTGAAATCTGTGATACCTAATCCATATCATTCTTTCTATGATAATCGTCATTCCAATTAAATGTAATTTATTTGGAATAAATAATAACAAAAATCCTAACATTAACCATACAGATAATTATTTAAACCTGAAGTACGTGTCTTGTTCTATTTTTCTTAATCCTAAAACTATTTAAGAGTTTAAAACAAAAGTATTTAAACTTAAAATTTTACTTCATACTATTTACAATTTTTATCAAACAAAATGGTTTATCATCTCATTTTAATTTTTACATCGAAAATTTTCTGAGACAAAATGGTTTATCTACCTCAAAAATGCGAATAACGAGTTTTATTTTAATAGTTTATGTTTTAGGGAATTAGTAGAAGCTTATCAATCATATTGTAGAAGGTTGATTTGTTAAATACTCACTAGTTAAGGAATTAAACAGTTTTTTGCTTCTCCTGAACAATCAGGGTTTTGCAGATAAACCATTTTGAATAAACGCGGTCGATATACAAAACAAATCAACTAAAAACTGTTCTGGACAATTAGGGTTTGGGATTTCCCGGACTTTTGCACTTCCCGGGAAACGGGAATGAAAAAATCACGTTCCCGGGAAAAGCCAATTTACTAAATTAAGTGCATTTATTAAATGGAAATTGGCGAAATTGCGATTGTTTTATTAATGTAAGGATTTTTTTAAATAAAAGTTAATACAAAAGCACTTCTAAGATACATTTTGGAGAATTAAGCGAATTCAAGCAAATAAACTATAGCTATTACATAGTAAGATATCATTTGAAGACTCATTGACGACTATTATCGCAATTAGTAAAGAATTTTATAACAAAGCTTCCCAATAATTTTTTTAAGAATTTTCCTTGCTTCTCTTGAAATTTTTCCAAAAATTTCGTTAAGTACTATACAAGTTACAGTACTACACTCACCTGCACCGAATTTTAAATACACTGAGCTACAGTCTGTCTAAATGTTTTTAATTTTAATCTTTTTATTTCTCTTAAAATATTTCTCTCGTGGTTTCAATAATAGCGTCCACTTATAATAAATTTAATTACCGTTAATTCAAAGTTTTTACAGCTTCTATCAGCTCAAAATTTTCACTACACTTTCCAAAATTTGTTCACTAACTCCCAAAATCACATCAAGTTTGCTTAACATTGCATTAATATTAAGGAAATGATTTGATCATTGCAATCATTAAAACTCATACACAGTATTCCACTTCATTAAGTATGTCTCAAACCCTAATACAAGTAATAATACCTTTGATGAAAATGTCTCCCTAATTTAATTTCTCTTTCAAAAACCTTAACAAAACAACAACTCAACATTGCGCAGTTTTATTTTCCAAAAAAAAGTATTAATACTTGTACTAAATTCTGAAACAGCCATAACTACATGTATTTTGCATGTAGTTTTCGAATACAGCATTAATTTTTTTCGTGGTTAGACGAATTAGGAGAAATGGTATGACTTCAATTTAATGGAATTTTTATGAAATTTCCTTATAAATTTTAACAGCTCACATTTTTATATTTTATTGAAAAAAATTTAATGGACATTTTGCTGCTTGTTTATCGGAGTCGAAGATGTTATTCCAATAAAGCGTGGTAACATTGACGAAACTAAAATTCAAACATACGAAGAAAAAGATTTCCGCAAAATAGTGACTGAATTTGAAAAAAATAAAACAAGTTTTTATACGTTCCAGCTTAAGAGTGCCAAAGGTATGCAGATCGTATTGAAGGGCATTGACTTTTACATTAATCCCGAAGAAGTAAAAGATGCACTCATCCTACAAGGATTTAAAGTAAAAAATTTTACCAACACAATCAATAGGGAGAAGATACCCCAGCCTCTTTTTCGTGTTGAACTGGAGCCGAATGGTATACAGCTGAAAAAACGAGACACACCCCATTTATAGCCTAAAATACCTCTTATGCCGGAAAATCACAGTTGAAGACCCACATAAGCGATCACGCCCCGTACAGTCCCATAACTGCCAAGCATATTGCCATACAAAAACTTACTGTAAATTACACACTGTTTGTATTGTGTGCGGCGAATTACACTGCACTGCTAGTTGCAGTAAGCCAAAAGATCAAAGTGATAAAAAGTTGAGTAATTGTGGAGGTAATCAGACCCCTAACTACAGAGGTTGTCTTGTACTCTTTTGTCAAACAGACTATCGTGCAAAAACCTAAATTAGTTCCAGCACAAACAGCAAACGCTTACTCCGCCATTTTTGCTCAAATGAGCCACGCTGTAACTTCCCGTTTATCGTACGCCAATGCTGCTAAAACAAATTCTATTCCCACACAAAATGTTCCATCTCAAAATAATTCAACGAATGCAAGATCAAGCTTTAACTTTAGTCGCCTTGAAGCTACTATTGACAATTTAGTGCAAACTATAATTAATTTTACAACAAATATGACAAGCATGATGCAAGATATGCTACGAATGCAGAAAAGACACCTTCCAGCATTTATTAACAACCCATAAACACGTTAAAAATATGTTTCTGAAACGCAAACGGCATTCACCAACATAAAAATGAGCACTTCCTCACGGCAAAAAAATACTGATATAATGTTGGTCTCTGAGACACATTAGACTTTTTCAAAATTAATGGCTACACTATATATGGAACAAAGGACCCTAGAGGGAGAATATGAGGTGGATCTGCAATTCTAATTAAGTCAAGACTCAAGCACTATATCTTTGAAAACGTTAGTGAATAATATATGCAAGCTACGAATATTTTTGTAGAAAATTTTTGTTCTAATTTCGTGATATCATCAATTGACTCACCTCACAAATTTTCAGTTACCGAAGATCAGTATGAGAAGTTCTACAAATCGCTTGGATCTTATTTCGTGGCAGCTGGAGACTACAATGCAAAACATTCGAGCTTTTTTAATACAATTTCAAAAATGGGCTGAGATGTTATTTCTAGTAGGGAGTTCACTTACTGGCCTACTGACTTACGAAATATTCCGGATGTTATTGATTTTGGCGTGATGTAAAATATTTCTAGGGACTTAATTAACGTTGAAGCTTCTCTAGATCTCTCCTCCGATCACTCCCCCACTATCGTTATAATCTGTAACCCACTAAGAAGTGACTTACTTCACCCATATATAAAGATGATCAATAGTGTTAATTGGATGGGACTCAAAAAATATCTTAGTAGTCATTGCACGGAAAATATTACGCTTAAAACATCCAATGATATTGAAATTAACATTGACAATCTTAACGAAAATACTAAACAGGCTGCTGAACATGCCACTACCTCCCATCCGCAGACTGGGTTCAATAGAATTTATTCTACAGACGTTGATCGTCTCGTAGGTGAAATAAATTCAGTAAAGTGCGACTTTGACCCGCGCACGAAGGGTTCCGTACGGACACGAAATATGTAATTCAATACGAACTTTAGCCTATATTAAATATAGTTTTGGGATTTTTTTCGTTTTTGATGTTTTTTTTAATTTTGGCGATTTTTTTATTTTGGTGATTTTTTGAATTTTTGGCGACTTTTTTTTGGGTTTGGCGATTTTCTCTGATTTTGGATTTTTTCCATTTTAACAATTTTTTAATTTGAAATTTTTTTCTCGTTCTGGCGATTTTTTCGGTTTTTGGCTTTTCTTAATTTTTTTCATTTAGGCGTTTTTTAGTTTTGACACTTTTTTTTCTCATTTTTGCGATTTTTTCATATTAACATTATTTCGTTACTGGAGCCTTTTTCGCGTTTGGTGATTTTTTTTCGGTTTTTTGCGCTTTTTTTAATTATGGCGATTTTTTTCATTTGGACGATTTTTTCGAATTTACGACTTAGTTTGGTGCTAGAATTTTTTTTTAATTTTGGCAATTTTTTTCTTTTTGGCGATTTTTTTAAATTTGTGGTTTTTGTTTTTGGTTTTGCAATTTTATAATTTTCAGATTTTTCAGTTTTACCGTTTTTGAAAATTTCAAGAGTTTACCTCTTACGGTTTCCAAGATATAGCAAGTTGTCAAAATTACATAGTCAAAATTGCATTAACTGATGTACCACCCTTTAATTTAAATTTTTTAATATATTAATGTTAATTTTTGTAGTCTATATAAAAATACACTAATTTTACACGTTTTTAGTGTCAATATACATATGTACATACAATTTTGTGTATATTACATGGGATTTTAGGTTTTTTCGTTGCTCATTTTAGAACATCCTTTAATTTTTAATTCTCATTTTAATTATAATGTTGTAGTGTATTTAGTATTTAATGTTGTTGCGGCCAAGGTTCTACATACTCTGTCCAAATTTCAGGTCCGTAGCTCTTACGGTTCCTGAGGAAATAGCGTGTGACGGACAGCGTAGCGAAAACAATAGGTTCCTTTTTCACCTTTGGTGTACGGAACCCTAAAAAGAAGAGCTAGAAGGGAATGGCAACAGCATAGGTCACCCCAAATTAAGCTCAGAGTTAAAGAATGTACTAAACTACTCCAAGAGTTGCTTGCATTTTAAAAAACTGTATCTCTTAAAAATTATTTGGAATGTCTTCATGTAACACCAACATCTAATTAATCTTTGTGGCGCGCTGCTAGAAAGCTTAAAACACCCGTTGACTTTAAGCCACCTCTGTGCACATATACCGGAGGTTAGCCAAGAAACGATAAGGAAAAATGTAAAATATTTGCTGAGCATTTGAAATCCGTATGTACCCGAAATACATGTACCAGTGTTGCTGATTTTCCGAGTGCAGTTGCTCTACCCCCTCGAGCCTTAAAGTTTAAGATGAGTGATGTACATAAAGTAATTGCTGAACTCAAGCCAAAGAAAGCTCCAGGTATTGATGGAATCAGTAACAAGACGCTGATGAACTTGCCGCATATTGCAATAAGAATCCTGCTGTTTATTTTTAATGCCATATTATGACTGGAGTATTAGCCACAACTCTGGAAGCAAAAGTCAAAATGATTCCAAAGCCGGGCAAAGATCTTACTAAAGCTGAGTCATATAGGCCAATAAGTTTGCTGTCAACTATGTCAAAACTCTTCGAAAAGCTGCTAATGACAAAATTGTTCAGAACAGCGCCATTGAACAAACTCATAGATTGGTTCAATTTATAAGAACATTTGAAGAAAAGAAGTATGGTTCTGCCCTGTTTATTGACGTTTCTCATGCATTTGATAAAGTATGGAATGAAGGCCTTATTTTAAAATTGAAATCATGTCTACCAATAAATTTTCTGAAAATATTAGAAAGTTACATTACTACCCGAAAGTTCACGGTTGTGGAAGGAGAATTCATGAGTGTGCCAGAATCTATATCATCCGGTGTGACAAAGGGAAGCATACCGGGGCCAGTTTTGTATTTTATCTATACTTGTGATATGTCTATGAGCAGCAATATAAATACATCTACGTTTGCCGCTGATACAGCCTGCTTTAGTATACATCAAAACCCTCACGAGGCTTCCCGATATCTACAAGAATATATTACACAATTGGACATGTGGTTGAACTTATGTAGAATTAAGGTAAATGGACAAAAGTGTGTCCATATAACGTTTACTCTTAGAAGGGATACTTGTTTCCCCATTTGAATGAACAATCAAAATATTCCTCAACATTCCCAAGTGAAATCCTTGGTATACACCTAGATCGAAAGCTTACATGGAAACATCATATTGACTTTAAGCTAAGTCAGATGAAACTTAAGTTATCTCAAATACATTGGTTGATTGGCAGAAATTCAACACTTAGCCTGGACTGCAAACTTTAGTGGCTTCGCTTTTGAAGCCACTATGGTGTTACGGTATCCAGTTATGGGGCACTGCTTCAACTTCCAATGTAGAGAGGAACGAACGTAGCCAAAACAAAATTTTACGGTTAATAACATCGGCTCCATGGTACATCAAAAATTCTAATATACATCGTGATTTAAATATGCCACTAGTGATTGAAGAAATTGCAAAATACGCAGGCAAATATTTAACAAAACTCGATTCACATCCTAATCCGCTTGCTCGTAATATTTTGAACTTTACTGGACACATCCGCCTAAAAAAGAGGGACACAAGGGCTCTTATACTCAACACCCCAGATGAGATTGCTTGAAAATAAATTTTTTTCCTTTTTTAGTTATCACTACTCATGTATTATTTATAACTATCAATCAGTGTTGCCAGAATTTCTAAGGCTAAAATCTGCAAAATTTAAAAATTTTTCACGAAAAAACCTTCAAAATCTGCATTTTATTTTTAAAATCTTCAAAAAAATCTTCAAAGCTATTTTTAGAACAACTTGTTTATATATTATTAAAAAAATTTACATAAATATCGATGTACATGTGTAATATAAATATTTTTTCATTAACCCATATTCATAAAATTTAAGCTCCGTTTAAAATGTATTTTATTTAAATTTTTTCGAATTTTTTTTTTAAATAACTTTTAATCACATTTTTTATGAATAGAAGCGTTGAATGTTCAAAGAATGTGCATTTCGTTTCTGCTTAAGAAACTTATCTGCAGACTTCAACCAAAAAATTTTTGAAATAAGTTGAAAAACTTCATATGCTTATGGAACGACTATCAATGTGTTATTAAGAATTACGTACCCAAACATAAAAGGTAATATTGATTCACAAAAATTATTTTGGGTTACAAGACGTTTAATAAACAAATTTCCATACAAAGTTTATTTTGTCAGCTTTTTGTAAGCCAAAACTATTTTTTATGAATACGCAGAAAAAGCTTAAAAACTTCAAGCAAAAATCTTTACAAGATAACATATTAAATTTTGCAACATTGGTTGAAGTGTACTGATAAGTTTGACGGTTTTTTCACACGCAAAGTTTACTTTGCAAAGTCTTGTTAAAGAAAAAGAATATAAAAAAAGATCTCTTTTCTCGTCTCTTCTACAAACTTTAGACTGTGCAAAAACAGTCTTTATTTGGAGAAACGAAATGCATAGTTTTGTTTTATTCAAGTTCACTTGACTAAAAATTCTTTCGACATTTGCAAATGAATGTGGTAAAGATATTTTATTTTAATTTAACTTAGGGCTGCAAAATCATAATCAGAATAAGCTGGTTTTATATCAGATATTCTATTCCAGAAGCTTGCGAGTTACTTCTTCTTTTTCTTTAATGATGTCTTCTAAGTTCAAAAATTATAACTCTCTAAAGGCTATTCCAGACTATAATACAAGTATTAATACTTTTGACGAAAATTCATCCCTGCTCTTATATTTGTTTCAAAAATGTCAAAAAAAAACAATAACAGCTCAACATGTCAGAGCTGCATTTTCCAGAAAATTCTTTATACATGTATAATAGTCTGAGTGGCCATTAAACTGTGAGTCGTTCACACATAAAGAAACAAAAAGTAGTAACAGTAATAGCAAAAAATTTAAAAAAAAATTCACTATAATAGGAGTTGAAAAATCTGCGTTTTTAGGCCAAAAATCTTCAAATCTGGATTTCGTCTTTTTGGAGAGTAAAAATCTGCAAAATCCAGACAAATCTGCATTTCTGGCAACCGTGCTATCAATAAGTTTATGTCCGACACTGTTCGGGCCTAATAATGATATTTTAGATTTGAATACATATTGTGAGTTCATATTTGAAGGTACAATAAATAAATAAATACTAACAAATTCACTCATAATATAACCAATCTCAGCAAGCATTTTGACCGCGTCTAAACCCCTTTAATAATAAAACAGAAATTTTAGAATAGCTATTTCAATTACCTGTGACCAGCGATGGCAACTTAACTATTTTAGAGCTAAATTTAGCTCTCTTTGGCTGCTTCTAACTCGAAATTTTTCGCTTTAGCTCTTTTCAATTGTGTAAACGGCACGTTTGGCACTTGTTGCATTTTATAGTAAATTTTCCTGTTTTTACCCTATTGTTTCTTCTTTTGGGCATGTACATTTTTGGCAACTATGTTTTTGCAAATGCAGATACTTTTTTTTTGCAACTATGTACGATATATTTATGTATTTAGGTATTTCAAATTTTTAAATCCCGTTTTTATTATAAAGTGTTCGTTTCCGAATAATCAGAAAAATTTTAAAATCAAATCCCGCGTTTAAAAAATGGATTAAACCAACAAAAGATCCTTCTAAAGATAACTCTCTTTGAAAATGATTGTTCGTATTTTATAAGTTAACGTATGTATATACAAGTATATGTAAATGTGTATGGTCATACTGTTAATGCAGATAAATATTTGTATCAATTGCTGTGAAATGATTTTATTTAAAATTATTATTTTTTATTACTATTATTTTTATTAATGTAAAAAAATCTTGAAGTGCAAATTGAATAATAAATACATTAAAAGATTTAAGATTTCGAGTTTTTAAACTTAGCTCTTTTTGGCTACTCAGTTGGCTCGTTTCGCCTTTGAATTGTTGGCATCACTGCCTGTGACATAAAATATGTTACTAGAAATAATTGAATTATAGCATAGAATGCGCATCTCATACAAGCAGTGTGACCAGATTTTAGAATAATATTGAGCCAAATCACGTTTGCAAAAAAGGTTAAATAAGCTACAAAATTAAATTTTAAGTCAAAAAATAAAGCTAATTTTTTTAATTTTTTGATCACTTTGAAGTAATTTTTTACTGATTGTTATGTTGAATAATTTTTTAATGAAAATATTTATTAATTATATTTTGTTTTAAGAAAAATGAAACAATCGGGCTTGGCGATCGATGTCAACCAGAAACGTTGAATATTTCGATCCAGAAATTTTACTGAAAAAAAAGATAGAATAAGAAAATTTGTTTTTGTTTTCAATGTAAGAAATCGATAGAAAGTTTCTTGTCGATATTATGAAAAACTTCTCAAAATAAGCTGAAAATTACTTAACCCCATATTTTTTTTATGCATGTTATTTTTATTTATTGTATCTTCATATATGAACTAACAATAAGTATTCAAATCTTAAATCTAACATATGATTAATAGGGCCGACCAATGCCAGACATAACTAAGTAATAGTTGTAAATAATACATAAGTAGTGATAAGCAAAAAAAAAAAAAAATTCAAGCAACTTCATTCGGATTGTTTAGTATTAGAGCCCTTGTATCTTTCTTTTTTAAGCGGATGTGTCCAGTAAAGTTCAAAATATTACGAGCAAGCGGATTAGGATGTGAATCGAGTTTTGTTAAATATTTGCCTGCGTATTTTGTAATTTCTTTAATCACTAGTGGCATATTTAAATCACGATGTATATTTCAATTTTTAATGTACCATGGAGCAGATGTTATTAACCTTAAAATTTTGTTTTGTCTTCGTTAAATTCTTTCTACATTGGAAGCAGAAGAAGTGCCCCATAACTGGATACCGTAACACCATATTGGCTTTAAAAGCGACTTGTATATTAAAAGGTTGCAGTCTAGGCTGAGTGTTGAATTTCTGCAAATCAGCCAATGTACCTGAGTTAATTTTAGTTTCTTTTGAGTTAACTTATAATCAATGTGATGTTTCCATGTAAGCCGTCGATCGAGGTGTATACCAAGATATTTCACATGTAAATGTTGAGGAACAACTTGATTATTAATCCGAATGGGGGAACAAGTATCTCTTCGTAAAGTAAATGTTATATGGACACACTTTTGTTCATTTACCTTAATTCTCCATAACCATAGTTCCATCTGGCTAATGTGTTCCTGGAGTTTTCGTGCATACTAAGGCAGGCGGTATCGTCGGCAAATGTAGAAGTGTGTATACTACTGCTCACAGGCATATCACAAGTATAAATCAAATATAAAAATGGCCCCAGTATACTCCCCTGTAGCACACCGGATGAGATAGTTTCAGGCATACTCATAAAGTGTGCTTCCACCACTGTAAATTTTCGTGCAAGAATGTAACTTTCCAAAAGATTTAGAATGTTTATTGGTAAGTATGTCTTCAATTTCAAAATCAGGCCTTCATGCCACACTTTATCAAATGCCTGAGAAACATCAATAAACAGGGCAGAACAATACTTCTTTTCCTCAAATGTTTTTCTGATAAATTGAACCAATCTATGCGTTTGCTCAATGGTGCTATGCTGGCTTCTAAAACCAAATTGATGGTCCGGGATGCACCCATTATTAGTTAAAATTGAAGACAATTTTGTCATGAGTAGCTTTTCAAAAAGCTTTGACATAGTTGACAGTAAACTTATTGGTCTATATGACTCAGCCATGGTAAGATCTTTACCTGGTTTTGGAATCATTTTAACCTTGGCAAGCTTCCAGCAGTCTGGATAATACTCCAGTCGTAAAATGGCATTAAAACTGAATAACAGGACTCTAATTGCAGTACGAGGTAACTTAATCAGCATCTGGTTACTAATTCCATCCATACCGGGAGCTTTTTTCGGGTTGAGTTCGGCAATTAGTTTTTGTACATCACACATCGTAAATTTTAAGGGTCGAGGGGGTAGAGCAACTACACTCGGCAAATCAGCATCACCGGTACATGTATTTGGTGTAAATACGGATTTTAAATGCTCAGCAAATATGTTACCTTTTTCAGTATCGCTTCTTGCCCAACCTCCGGTAGATGTGCGCAGAGGTGGCTTAAACTCAATGGGTGTTTTAAGCTTTTTCGCAGCGCACCACAAAGAGTAATTAGATGCTGGTGTGACATCAAGGCCTTCCAGATAATTTTTGAAAGATGCAGTTTTTTCAGATGCAAGCAACTCTTGGAGTCGTTTAGTGCACTCTTTAAATCTGATTTTGTGTTGAGGTGATCTGTGCTGTTGTCATTCCCTTCTAGCTCTTCTTTTTTCACGTACGAGATGTTCTACGTCTGTAGAATAAATGTTATTGAACCCAGTATGCGGATGGAAGGTAGTGGCATGTTCAGAAGTTTGTTTAATATTCTCGTTAAGATTTGCAATGTTCGATTCAATATCACTGGATGTTCTTAGCGTCATATTTTCTGTGCAATGACTACTAAGATATTTTTTGAATCCCAGCCAATTAATATGATTTATCCTCTTGACATATGGGTGAGGTAAAGCGCTTCTCAGTGGGCTACAGATTGTAACGATCGTGGAAGAGTGATCGGACGAGAGATCTAGGGAAGCTTCAACGTGAATTAATTCCCTAGAAATAATTTTTATGACGCCGAAATCTATAACATCCAGAATTTTTCGTACGTGAGTAGGCCATTAAGTAGGCTCCCCACTCGAAATAACATCCAAGCCCATTTTTGAAATTGTGTTGAACAACGCCCTACCTCTAGGCGTAATAAGACGCGAACCCCAGAACGTATGCTTAGCATTGTAGTCGCCAGCTGCTACGAAACAAGGTCCAAGATATTTGTAGAATTTCTCGTATTGGTCCTCAGTAATTGAAAATCTGGGATTGGAGTAAATTGAAGATATCACAAAATTTGTACAAAATTTTTCAATGCAGATATTTGTTGCTTGTAGATGTTCTTCACAAATGTTGTCAACAGTATAGTGCTTGAGTCTTGACTTTATTAGAAATGCTGATCCACCGCATGCTCTCCCTCTAGGGTCCTTTTTATCATATAAAGTGTAGCCATTCATTTTAAAGAGACTTCTAGAAGTCAAATGAGTCTCAGAGACCAACATTATATCAATATTTGTTTCGGTAAGGAAGTGCTCAAGTTCATTTTTATGTTGGCGAATGCCGTTTGCGTTCCAGAAACATATTTTTAACGTGCTCATGGCTTGTTAATTAATGCTTGAAGCAGAGTATTCTCCATTCTCAGCATTTCTTGCATCATTGTAGTCATATTTGTTGTAAAGTTGTTTATAGTTACCACCAGATTCTCAATAGTAGCTTCCAGGCGACTAAAGTTAAAGCTTGAATTTGCATTCGTTGAATTATTTGGCGGTAAAACATTTTGTGTGGGAATAGAACTAGCCTTAGCAGCATCGGCATACGATACACGTGAACTCAGTTGTTGGCTCACTTGAGCAAAAGTATCGGAGTACGCGTTTAATGGTTGAGCTGGAGCTAATTTAGGTTTTTGCACCATAGCCAGCTTGACGAAAGAGTACACAGGACATCCTCTGTAGTTAGCGGTGTGATTGCCTACACAATTACTGCATTTTTTCTGCTTGATCTTTTGGTTTGTTACAACTTGCAGTACCGTGCAATTCACCGCAGAAAACACACACTGTAGGTAAATTGCAGTAAGCTTTTGTATGTCCATATTCTTGGCAATTATGACACTGCACGGGACCTGCACGCTTATGTGGCTCTTCAACTGTGATTTTTCTGCATAAAAGGTATTTTAGGCTATAAATAGGATGAGTCTCGTTTTTTTTCAACTGTATATCATTCGGCTCCAGTTCAACACGAAATAGGGGTTGGGGTACCTTTTCTCTGTTCATTATGTTAGATACATTCTTTAGCTTAAATCCCTGGAGAACGAGTGCATCTTTTATTTCTTCAGAGACAACATAAGAATCTATGCCCTTCAATACGTTCTGCAGGCTTTTAGCGCTCTTAAGCTGGTATGTGTAGAAGCTTGTTTTATTTGTTTCAAATTCAGAAACGGAAATCCTTTTCGTCATAAATTTGAATTTTCATTTCATCGATGTTGCCACGTTTTATCGAAACAATGTGGAATTTATTTTCACCAATGACCGAAATTAATTTTTTAATAAGGGCATTTGAATTTTTCTCTCTCAAGTAGATTGGTGGCGGCTTGGCGGGTTTGTCCTTCTCATCTTGCAAAATTTAAAAACGGTTTTGGCGATTAGTTGAGGATGCGCTGTTATCCCTAGACATTTTTGGAGCAGATGAAATTTTTGAAGAATTCGGGCCATACCGACTTGCACCTTGGGTTTTGAAATACTGTTATATGTATTGATTACTTTGTTAAGTAACGAATACGAGCCTGAAGGGGATGATATTACTGACTTATATGAAGAAGTACTATGCAATTGTAATGTTAATGAATCACTACTATTTGGCATTGGACAAAGCGAAGTTGATCGCTGACGAAAAATTGGCTTTGCCGCTAAAAAACCACTTTCATTAGATTTATTATTTCTATTTTTTTTATTAAGAGCTTCAGAACTCACAGTAAAATAGGAATTTCTGCCGTTAGAACTCACTTCATAATTTTTTGTATTTGAGGTACTCATATAGAGTATTCCTCAAGGGCACTTTTTGTGTTTTTTTGCTTACGGTTTTTTTGTTTTTGTAATTTATGATTGTTTGTTTGTTTTTGAGGTACTCGTATAGAGTATTCTTCAATGTCACTGTTTATGTTTTTTTGTTTCTGTTTTTTTGTATTTGTTATTTCCACTATGTAAAAAATATTATCAAAGCAATAAAGCTTATTTATTAAAGTCAGTATGTACCTATTAGGAATAATATGTACTACGAATATTTTTTGTATAATTTTTTGTTTGTATGGTATGTAAGAAAAAATTCCGCTAATCGACTGTTCGCTATGAAGGTACCACGAGAACTTGAGAACTTAACCCCATATGCAAAAATAATAATGTTTAAATTAATTTTCACAGATTTTGTTTTCATGTACACTTCAAACACACGTTATTTTTTTTGCATACAGGGGTTATTTTTTAAACAGTTTTCAAAAATTTAAAAGCAATAATACTCACATGTGTATATACATATGTATGTACGTAAAATTTATCACAAACAAGTCAGTTTTAAGATTTGTTAACTCAAATATATATATGTATAATATTCCCATTTAAAAAACATCTTTTAAGAAGTACATTTGAAACAATTCATTAAATGAATCCTCTTCTGTCTCGAACAAAAAAACTATCACTTTTGTAAACACTTTTATCCGTTTTTGTTACTAGATCTTTTAAAGCTTTGATAATACTTACAAATTTAATTTTTCAAGCCACCTACAATATACTTATAAAAGTTAATTCATGATATTTAAAGTAAATCAATTTTTAAAATTTATTTTAAGTAAATTTGCCACTGAATAAACCTTCAATTTCCGCATTATTTAAACGCAAAACTAAATTGAAACAAACTTTCTTTGTGTGCTACAATATAAAATATGCTACTTTTATTTTTCAGAACTGCCAGATACTTTCTTATAATTTTTATACTTTATTTAAGTATTTACGATATATTTTGTGAAAATGCAGCACTTAAGAAAATGCTAAAAAAAGCTAAATGAGTTTTGGAAAAAAGCTAAAAATAAGCTAAGAGCTAAATGAAAATTTTAAAGCTAAATCAAAAACAAATAAGATTAATTTAGCTCAAAATAAGCTAATATGGTCACGCTGCATACAAGCTAAAATTTTCCAGCGTACGCACTCTCATTTCTTTCTGCAGTCCATGCTGCGTTTGCATTGCTAAGAGCAGCATCATGAGAAAAGGTGAGTTGATTTTTATAGCCAAATGTTAGTGTGTTGAATTTAAATTTTCTTTTTTTTGTACAGTTTTTAGTAAAAGAAACTGCATGATACAATTATACTAGGTACATGCACAAATACAAAAAATGTACAAATACAAAACAACACCAAAAACACATCTATTTTGTTGGTATAAACAAACCCAAAATTGTCAGAAACAAATGTCTTTTGTTTATAAAAATAACAATTACAGAGTAACTAAAGTACAATTGCAGACGCGGCATTCATGCATGATTATAGCTTTTCAGTGTTGCCAATCTGTGTGTAGTTAGACAGTGTAATTTCTACTCACATGTCGTCGGCTTGTTTTTGTTTTGATGTATTGGCCAAAAATGTGCTTTCGAGAAAATCGATGAAGAATGTTTAGTTCATAGGTTATAAAAAAGTTGATAAACTTTTTACATCCAACAAGAAAAGTTATTAGAATTTAAAGAAAAAATTCCAAAAATCCTTGGCAAGGCATTTCACGTTCATAACAACAATATTGTTCACTACTTGCTCAAGTGGTTTAAATTATTGTATATATATTTAAGTGTAATAGGTGAAAATATCAGTTTTATTTATATAACATGACTTTTATAGGTAAGACAAAGGAAGAAATAAAAGACAATGATTATATTTAATAAAAGAAATTGTATTAATAAAAAATAAATATCAATTAATTTCATTCACAATAGTTAAATTATTGTACTTTGCTTTTAATTACGTTCTTCGAGTAGAATATGCATTGATATACACTATAAAAGACTTGAATAACAACGTTAATACTTTTATTTGAGAAATGTGCCACATATGAAAAAAAATTTATATTGCTATAAAACAGACTTTACAATGTTCAAAAATTGTGGAAATAACGCAAATTTTCACCTCTATATCTCTAGATTTATTCAAGATATCGGAAAACTGATATCGAATTTGGTAAGAGGACAAATTATTCATATATAATCAATCAATACCTCAATTATATTAAAAATGTCCCATACATCAAAACAGAAACAAACCGACGATGTGTATTCCATATAATTAATTTCTTATATAATCTGTGAGTAATTCTACTTTGGGTTAAATTTTTATTTATTTTTCTTTTAATTTTAACCTTCACAAAATATGTGTAGTGTAATTTTCTTCAATGAGTAATTGGAGACACAGCCATGTGTAAATTCATTGGCAACACTGTAATCATTTTATTCACACTCATACACTACCATTTTTGCTGCTTGTAAACAAAGTTTGACAATTATATGCAATGTATACAGTAACAGGCTGGGCTTGTGCATGTACCTAGTACAGTGTTTACCAGTGGAACGCCCGCGGGCAGCACCTATGTGTTAGTGTCTTATACATGTAATGCCGAAGTGAAAAAACGAACTTGAGTAATATTACAAGTGTTGCCAATGAAGAATTTGGCATCAATGGCTTCCAAATTACACATCTGAAGAAATTTTATACATGACTTATATTACACCGCGTCTTCACGAGACATTAATGGTAGAATTAGTCGATTCGTATCGTGTTACTTTACTTCTCTCCGTAACATTCTACTTTGTGTCTTAGTTAATGAAAACGTAGCGTTGGAAAAAAACTATTTGTCTTATATCACAAGTTTCTCATATTAAATAAATAAATGTACCATTATAAAAAATACATCGTAAAATCTACGAAGATTCGCAATAAAAATTAAGTCGAAAAAATGTTCAACATTGCTTCACATGCACTAATACTGTGAGTAAATGCCTAAATTGGAGAAGATGATATAGGTATTTCGCGGTCTAGAATGAATTTGAGAAAAATTTTACATTGATATTGTATTGATACGACACAGGTTTTGTCGGCGTCATTTTTGGTAACGAAGTAATTAAAATATATAAGGTCCAGAATGCGAACCAGTCATAAGCTCCTCTTAAAAGTATCATCAATATTGGCAACAAGCATTAAAATTTATTAAAAGCTGCTAAAGAGTAGGGAAAGTTAAGCACTCGGAAAAAATCGAAAAAAAATTTTAAGTTTTAAAGATTACAAGTCCCTAATAATTAAAGGAAGCCAAATACTTTGTAGAAATGCATATTTCGAAAATAGCGAAAAATTGCATAATCTTAAACTAGTCATAGTTATGATTAAAAATTGCAAAAATGGCTAAAATTTGCAAAAACTTGCTAACAGCGGCATGATAGCGAAGCCTTATATTCTTTAAAAATCGGAAATAATGTAAAGAAGCTGAAAACTTGCAAACAGTCGCTTTAATCGCGCACATTGCAAAATTCACCAGAAGTTGCAAAATCGAAAACCAGCCCTAAAATTGTTTGGAAACCTCCGAACTTGTTAAAAATAAACAAACAAAAAACTCCAAAAGAATGCGAAAATTGCAATTATTGCGAATTTTCAAAATTCACCCGATGAAATAATTTATTTCCAGCCTTGGCTTTTGTTTGCGGCTAAAATAATTTTGTAGTTTTATGCACATCTTTTGTGAAAGGTAATAAGATCAATGGAAATAATTTCAACTACATTTATTGCCTTTGAAAAGTAAAATACAGTCAACGAAATGTGGAAATAATGCTAACAACGCTTAAAGAATATCGACTCAAAGAAATATTTGAGTATGTACTTATATGACTTTATTACAGTATTCTTTGAAATAACTGTGGTGGTTGGAGATTTTTGCTACCTGTTAGTTGATTGTAGAATGATCGTTTGTTATAAATCGGCAAAAAATTAAAATTGCTGGCAGAAGAATCAACACGTGGTGCATTATGCATTTTTTCTATAAAAACTTGGGTAGACATTTTTGGTACCTGCAATTGACTGAACGTTTGTCAGCTTCTTATAAATTCGCGAAAATAAAAAAAGGTGGGAAAAATCCAAAACCACCATAGTTATTTCATAGGAAAGGGTAATAAAGTCATATAAGTATGTAGGTATATACTTTAATGTCAAACGGTTTCTTATTAAACAAATTTTAATTATTTTCCAAAGTCCCTCATGTACATTCACATTCAGATTGAAAGAAATTTTTTGTTGTTCATTTTCGATATATCCCACTCATATATTACACATTATTATAAAATGTATATAACAACACGCATCGGTAACACTGACTATGACAACTGTGGTTATTTTACTCAGTCTTATACAAGCTACCGAACGAGGAGGGTGTACGCCGCTTGTTTCTTGTTTGTTTACTTTATGCACTGAACGAAACAAATGAGCTGTTGATGCTTCCCTACTTCATTACGTTTAAAAAAATAAAAAAATCATTCAATTATATATATTTTTTTGTGCGTAACTATCAAATAAAATGTTTGATATTGAATGGGAAGAACAATTTTTTTTTGCTGAGAATCTTTCAGGAAAATCGGAATGTCTAATATGTGGGCGTATAGTTACCACGAAAAAATATAATATTGAGAGACACTATAGAAGTATACATAAAGATTATGAAAACATTGAAAGCGATAAAAGAATCGAAGTTCTATTGTCATTAAAAAAACCGTTTTTCGAAAATATGGTAGCTGAATATCAGGGCGAAAATAACATGACCACTGTTGCTAGTTCTTCAAACGGGCAGAATGCAGAAAAAAACAAATGCACTTATTTAGTTGCACTAGAATTGGCCAAACATTGTCGCCCATTCACTGATGCAATTTTTTTCAAAAATTTGTCTGTATCTATTTTGGAATGTTTTGGGAAGGAAGCGGAAAGATTTTCGCAAATTATTGGTTCATTGCCATTATCAAACCAAACTATGCAAAGACGTACTGAAGAAAGAAGTTCATTTCTTTTTAATAAAGTAAAATATAATATTCTTAATTGTAAATATTATTCTATATGCCTCGATGAAACAACTGATATAAACGACTTGAGCCAGTTACTTATTTTCATTAAAACGGTTGATAAAGATTTCAATGTCACAGAAGAGGTGGAAGCTCTTTGCACACTGCATGGAAATGTCACCGGAGTAGCAATATTTGATGCTGTTAATACAAAATTATTTTCATTTTCGAATTTAAAAAAATTGAGCAGTATATGCACAGATGGGGCTCGAGTTATGGTTGGCAAAAAAGAAGGGTTTGTTGGTCAGTTGATAAAGAATAATATTAATGTTCCATGTTTTCATTGCATTATACACCAGCAAGCTCTCTTTTCAAAAGCTATGGGTATGATGCAAGCCATGAAAGTTGCTGTAAAAATTATTAATAAAATACGTGGAGGTCATAATTCATTAAGACATAGAAAATTTGTATCATTTCTAAAAGACCTTGAAGCAGACTACGGTGACTTACTTCTTTACACAGAAGTACGATGGCTAAGCCGAGGAAAAAGTTTGGAAAGATTATTTAATTTAAGAAAGGATGTAGTTGAGTTTTTGGAGGAGGAAGGTTCGTCTGATTCTGGCGAACTTCTTGACTTTCTTAAAGATCCAAAATTCCTGCTGGACTTAGCTTTCTTATGCGACATGACAGGTTGTATTAACCAGTTAAATCTTTCCCTCCAAGGTAAAAATAAATCAATAACTGATTTGGTGCAAAATATGAAACAGTTTCAACAACGGCTAGAAATTCTAAACGACCAACTTCAATCAGAAAATTTTACAAATATGCTCAAAACAAAAGAGTTAGTCCAAGAATTCACTATTCTAGATCGTAAGTCTCAATTTATGGACACGTTGAAAACTCTTAAGCAGATGTATGAAGATCGATTTCACGACTTCAGAACAATCAAAGACGAAATTTCATTATTTAATGCTCCACTGACGTGTAATATATTAGATCAATATACTGAGCTCCACGAAGAACTGTATAGAATGAGATGTGACATATCATTATCTTTTGGCACAGGCATAGAATTTTGGAAACAAATCAGGGAAGAGAGTTATCCGAAAACTAAGGACGCTATTTATCGAATATATTCAATGTTTGGCTCAACATATAGCTGCGAAGTTGCATTCTCTACTTTGAAGAACATTCAGAGCAAACACAGAAACAGACTTTCCGATAGTCATTTGGAAAGTCTCATTCGAATCAAATGTTGCCCTTATGAAATAAATATAGACGAGGTCATAAATTATCGGAACAATCAATTCACATAATTTATATACGTATGTTATGTTATTTGTATGGGCAATTTTTTATGAAAATGTACAAGTCTCACACCTCAATAAGTTGGCGACTGATGCAAAAATAATTTTCCAAAAATATCAATTCTCCTGGGACCGCGCCTCCCGTGTCGAGTTACGGTAGCAATTTTATTCAATTACACTCATATGGCATTATGACTTACAAGTCGAAAAAATATTATAGTATTTCTTATTTTAGTAGCTATTGACTTTATCGATATTTTTTATTTATTTTGTTAAATACGCGATTTAGATAATGATGATATCATATTTTTCGACTTGTTGGTCATTATGCCGTATGAGTTTAATTGAATAAAATTTTAACCGCAAGCCAACACGGAAAAGCGTGGTCCTAGGGGCGTGAAATTTTAGTAGAGTAATTTTTGCTTTAAGCCTCAACATTTTGAGAGTAGAGAAAATAAATATTTCCACTTTATGAAATAACAGACACCCTAGTACATATTTATGTACTGTAACGGTTACATCGGTGAAGCAAAAACAACAAGCAAAAATATTTATTACCTTACATTAAAAAAATAACTACCTGCTTTTGTAATTGAAATAATGAAAATTTTATTTTGAAATTTTATATTTTAACAAGAATAAGAACAAATAAAAATAAATAAAAATGTATATTGCACATAAATTCCCAACAGAAATTTTTTATTAATAAAAAAAGCAAAAAAATTAAAAATCCTAAAACTATTAAAAAAAAATAAAAACAATTAAAACAAATTCATAACTAAAAACAAAAAAAAACCTTTTAAAAAACTATATTATTTCGCAAGCAAAAAATAATACTATAATAATACACATTTTTTGCAGTTCCTAATTCTTTTTATATTAATGAAATAAATGACGTGAATATTTGCTTTTCAATGAGGAATTTGGTTCAGTGTACTCACATCGTTACATCAAAATACGAAACAAAATTATCGTTGTGTGGGTTTGGTAAACACTGACCTAGTATAATTGTATCATGAGAAACTGCCTTCGTAATAAAGTTTACAACAACATACATATGTATATTTAAGACACTGGTGGGCGCTGTGAATGTATTGGTGAACTGTCAATGTGTTGAGGGGGAGAACTACCAACCAAAAACAAGGCCACACAGTTAAAATATTAATTGAAAATAAAAGATTTTATCAGCAAACAGTCGATTGTAAAAATTTTTTCAAACTTTATTTTGGTATGGTCCACTGATAGCAACAATTTCTTAATTATTCCCAAATATATGTTTTTAATTTTGTTTAAAATTTGTGTCTTTCCTTACCATTTAACGTATGAATATCGCTATGAAAAGCATCATTTTGTCTGTTAATGACATATTTCCTTTTTTCCTTAAATCTTGATAACATAAAAGGCATTGTGTTATTTATAATAAAATATTTTTCGCATATTATCAATTTGATATGACACACGTGTGTTTGGTGGACAAATATTCTTGAAAAAAATCGCTAGCTTAGAGTGCAAAGGCGCCAACTGCATTTTTTTAAATTTTTCAGGAGAGACAAAAAACTGTATAAAATATCTACATTATATTTTGAAATTTTTTTTTTAATGGAATTTTACTTGCATTTTTGTTACATACATATACAGCAAGTAAAAAATTAAAAAAAAAATAGTATCTTTGATTTAGAAGAATTTTTGTCATTTAGCACCCTTTCTCTTGCTATTTTTGATTTGTGCATATCATTTAGCACCTTTTCTATAAAAAAATAATACGAACATTTTTCTTATTTGATTGAAATAATATGACTTAATTTGTGTTTTTAATGCCAATAGCATTTAATATTTATTTTAAAAAAACATTTGCATTGTATACAGTCTTACTTCATTGCTGTGACTTAAATTTAATAATAAAAAAAGAATTTCTTAGGTTTTTATCACATGAAATCAAGTTTGCAGTCTTACTTCGTTCCTACTAATATAAAATAAAAAATATGTAGCACCTACATTGAAGATATACATATGTATATTACTCGTGAGGTAATTTGTCATAAAACTTATGGTGATCTTTTGGCAAGGTCATTTTTAAATATTGCAAATCGTTATATTTCCTAGTTGTAATTTTTTTTCTCTCACTGTGAAGTTGCGGTAAATCAGACCAATTTAACGGAGATATAGTTTTATTTATTCTTTGGGGATGTTGTTGCCATGAATTTGGCAATCTCAATTTGTAAAACATTTCTTTTTCTGCTGTGTATCTTATCGCACGAATATCAGTGACTTTGGTATCACCTTTTTCCCGGCCAGGACGAATGCTTTTCACGAATTGAAGGTCTCTAAATGTTTTGAAAAAAGTGTGATCCAAATATTCCACTTCATAAGGTTCTGGGTTCTTTCGAGCATTTTTACAAATAGCAATATATTCTGCAGGTACGTCTATAGTCCGATGCTTCAACGCACGCTCGATGAGTGAGTGAACGCTGTCAGCTTCCATTTGCGTGTGTCCAGTTTCTAAAATTTTTTGTTCTATCGTTATTTGATGCTTAACAGCTGCATTCAATAAAGCATTACTCAAAGTCACATTTCTGTTTTGGTATGAGCATCCGTCGCTGTAAAATATGATTTTTGCCGCGATTTCAGTATCACTGAGGTAAGGAAGAATTTTTTTCATCCAATCTGCGTGTTTAACTTGCACTCTCTTCTTGCGCTTTTTGGATTTTACGGGCATGTCCATGGAATAATCCGAATCGCTGTGGAAACCATAAGGCACGAGTCCTAAAACACCATCGTCTACATTATTGCCAAAAGGGTCAATGATATTGTTGTTTTCAATTGCTTTTAAAGCAGTGTTATTACTGTCGTCTTTTTCCATATAGACCTTTTAATAAATGTACTAATAGTTCAGTTGATATTTGCGACACAAAATAAGAATATGTTACCTTTTGCGAGTAAAATAAATGTTAGAAACAGCAATAAATACATTTTCACGGGTGAAGAACGAATAACCAGCACAATTTAGCAACAATCACAATGTGTTTAATGAACTTAGCGCGTGCTTTTTGACAACTATGTACATGGCACCTTTGCGCATCAATACGAAACCATATGAAAAAAAAAGTTACTAAACTTTTTTTTTTTTTAACGATGTATTTTTTGAATCTCTTTGGTTCTGCATTAAAATTTCAATTTTGTAAAAAAGTGCAGTTGGCGCCTTTGCACTCTAAGCTAGCGAAATATAAAAAAATATGTAAGCATTCGCCTGATGTGCATTCGTCGCTGTCTCATCGACAACTAAATTAAAGAGCGCAAGAATACGTGTGGTTGCGATCAGTGTGACCGTTGAGAAATTTCAAAAACTGGCACAAAAAGGGGATTTAAGAAATAAAAGTGGCACAAAAAAAAAAGGATTTTTATCATGAAAGTGTCAACTATTTTAGGAACAAAAATTTAAAGTATAAACACGATTTCGAGTTAATTTCATTCATTTTACTATGGATTAAATTTTATTTACAAGTGATATTTTAGAAACAGCGAAACCATTATAAATTTATAGATAAAAAAACTAAATAACAATTCATGAATAAGAAATAACGAAATAGATTTATTTGACATGGGATGACAAATATAAAACAACAACACTCATATTTATTTGCTGCAAATGCCGATTTAACGAAAATATAACCACATTTACACTGGTTACATTTGTTAGCAATAAAGTTTAAAAATTTATCATTAACATTATAAAGCTGCCATTTATTATACTTTGACATAAAGTGCTTTGCCCCTATAACCAGAAACACATACCAAGGTGTATATAACCAGGTGGCAGTGCTACTTCAGCTGATAATTTTTTGCTCTATGTGTTTTATAGCTAACTAATGTCAAAAACCTCGTTTTGTTTTGGTTTCGGTATAATTATTCCTTCTATAAGCTGGCAGTATGTTTTGTTTTCTTATAACTCAACCTTATTTTGACTCAATGCTAAAAGTTTTTGTAGTTTGAATTACAGTTAAATTATGGAAAACGGAATTTGATTTTGATTTACTTCACAGTAAAAATAGCAGATACACACGAACTTTTTTTTACGAAAGTACTGATTATTTCTATTAAATTATGTTATTTTTTAAGTATTATTTGATTTTAGTCATTGTTACCTTATTTCTGTTAATAGTTTTCGCAAAAGTTCGCTCAAGAACTAGCAACATATGTATGTAAATTAAAAACGACTCAAGTCTAATAATCCTTAAAATATAATAGAATTTTTGTTAATACAAATAGTACCTGATATGGAAATGCTTAAACAATTGTTGTATGTTTGAAATAACGCATTGCTGATGGTAAAGTTCATTACACCATTGGAAGCAGCTTGAAAAAATGTTTCAAATGATATACTTTACGAAAATATGCAAGAAAAAATTAAAAAATAAGCCTTTTTACAGACGGTGCAACTATGAACGGTCATCGCTAGAACCCCTAAAAAGTCCGATCTTTGATTTGAGAGGGGTTACAAAAACTTTTTTTCAGTGAGTCGGTCTAATGTATTGATATAATCTGACAATCCGTTCATCTCGAAGTTGATTTTTATTCACATGTATAATTTTCTCTCAGAGGAATATTCATTAAAAATTTTATTGGGGTTGAAAATTTATTAAAAAAATCAGAGAATGTTGATTATTTCTTTTAATCAACTCAAACTTTGATGCAAACAGTTTCGCTTTCGTATAAGCTGAGATAAAAAAAAATAATCTGTCATAAGAGATTATGCTCATAAAAGCAGATTGCTGAGAAAAAATAAATAAAGTGATGGAATTTCTAAAAAGGGTCAAGGTATAACAAAAAGTAGCAGATTTACCTCATTTTAAAAAGTGGCACTAAAAGTATCAAGAAGGTAAAAAAGTGGCAAATTGATACTTTAGTAGCACAAACGGTCACGCTGGTTGCGATTAGCACAATTGTGCCAAGAAACGCCCGTGTTTGATTTAAGACTTAAATACATTAATATAATATTTTAACATAGTTCTTTCATGAAAAAAATTTTCATTAAGTTACCCAGTAAAAAAAGAGACTCCAAAAAAAAACATGAAAATGTAGAGTTTACCATGCGGAAGTAGCGCAAATTTCGATCCGATCTAATGATTTTTACATAGGGTTGTCATTGCAAGAAGTTCTCTTTTTCGATGCCTGGTCACTGATTTGGAAGCGATATTAGGAAAAATTTCCTTTTTTGTGTTCTATGATAATATTTTCATCTAGGAAAAATGGTAAATAGTTGCCTTTTTTAACAATTCTATTCTTTTTATACGAACTTAAGCGCGAAACAGTGTTTTCATGTAAATTTAAGCAAATAAGTTTTAAATTTTAGACTAAAAATAGTTCATAAATTTCTTTAAAAAAAGAAATTTTTTTTTAAATTCTGGTGAGTATTTTCTAACACTATGGAGGAGTTACAAGGTTTTGTGTGACTAAAATAAGCTTCTACATGGTTTTTTGCTCACTCTCGGCAAATTAAAAATATCGATTTTTTGGAAGCATTCCGCTAGAATGACTTCCATTTTATTTCACTGGGTTATCAATTGATTTTATGTACTGACTGTCACCTCAATTGTGCTTATTATTTTTTAGGAAAGTGCAATGGAAACGAATCTTATTTCAGCTGTGAAAAATATTATGTATTATGTATTATCTAGACGCACGGCAGTGCGCCAGGCAAGTTCCCGCCAATGCACGCAGTTTGTATATTTACAGGAATCCATTCGAGATGTTTTTAGCCCCCTCATAACTTTGTTCCCCGCCATCGTAAAATTATAAAATTTAAACCATATCTAGAATTTATGTAACCTCATCTGCAAAGTTTGAAAGTTTTACAATGAAAGGTTCCGGAGATATCGAGGTGCCAAAAGTGCATATTTTAACACATACTCATTGACCTACTGACTCACTCATCAATATTATGAAGCACTTCCGCTATAGCTATAGGTCTGAAATTTGGTACACAAGTAGACCTAGGTGAGCGATGAACTAGAAAAATCTGAAAATCCAAAAATTTTAACCAGTAGCCCCGCCACGAGCATTAAAAATTGAACTTTGTGCTAGTAAGCTGAAATTCGGTACACAAGTAGAAATAAGTGAGTACTCACCTACGCCCATAAAGCTCAGAACTAAAAACACATATCTAAGGCGATTAATTCAAGCGGTTTTCTTGAGATTTAACACATATGTTACAATAATACAAGACTATAAATTAAAAAAAAGCCCATACAATTAAAACCTCCTATTTCATGTACTCCTCCAGGCCAGCATATTTAAATGTACTATTTATGTAACTACTATTATCCGTTTCCAACGATACTAAATAGGAAAGATAAACACTAGCCAAAGAAAATTTTGGATTAAAAAAAGTAGGCGGGAACACGCACATGAGAATAAATAATTAAAATTTGCGCTAGTGAGCTGAAATTTGATAAAGTAGTAGTTATAGATTAGAAAATTACTAGAAAAATCTGAAAACTTCAAATTTGACCAAGTTGGGCGAGGCTGCAGCCATAAGGCTCAGAATTTAAAACACAAATCTTAGGCCTTTAACTGATTCGATTTTATTGAAATTTGGCATACATGTTGCAATAATGCAATGCTATAAATTTACGTTGAAAAACAACGTACAACAACAATTTTGACCAAGTTGGTGTTTGGCACAAGACCTATCACTGAAATATGCTATGCATTATATAAATTTGTAACCGTAAGAGTGGCATATAATTTCAAAATAATCTGCTAACTTGACAATATTTTTCCCGATATAGAGAAATAAACAAGTATGCATTATTCTCTTCTTTTTTAGAAAGGTAAAAATATTGCCAAGTTAGCAGATTGTCTAGAAATTATATGACACTCTTACGGTTACAAATTTATATAATGCATAGCATATTTCAGTAATAGGTCTTGTGCCAAACACGAACTTGGTCAAAATTTTTATCTCACTACTTTTAATGGCCGAAATTTTGGAAAGGAACTTGGCCTTTTTCACGTTTTTGTGAGGATCTGACTACTTTTTGAAATGTTTTCTTAATAAAGCTTATTATACTTTAAATTTCTAGTCTTTTATAGTTCTATTCATAATGACTGCGTCAGTTTAAAAGGGCAGACCTACATACAATAATGGGTTAGAGTGTGATATGTGCACCATTGTGTCATTACAAGGACCGACTGATGTACTTAATTTTTAAGAATCATCAGAGTGGAAATATGTAAAATATAGGGCAAATTTTATTGGGATGGACAACGCCTATTTTTGTAAAGTCTGCTTAGACGAAGTACTTTTCAAAATGCAAAATTAAAGGCTAGCATAAGTGAAATGTGTATGTAAAGTTTTAATAGAGTAGCTCGTGTTTTAAAATTATTCTAGTTGGTAACTTACCTGAGTAAATTTTTTTTTTAAATTTCAGTTCTCTGCTGTATAACATTGCGCTTAGTTTTTATAAACATTGGTATCGAATTTAAAATCTCTAGTTTAAATTCTAGCTTTAAATATTATGGCTGGTACCCCCACTCTCCGTCACTTAAACTCAAGATTTGGTTGAGCTGCGCTCAATTATCATCGTTTTCCTTTTAAGATGATAGTTTTAAGTTAAAGTTTCAGTTAAAAGCTTCAGTACAATATTAGCGTGGCCCCTGCCACTTCTGTTTTAAATATTTGCCTTTTTAGTTTTTCTAGTTGGTTTGTCATTTTGACCTACTGGCGTAGCAAATTTCAGCTCTCTAGCGCAAATTTAATTATTTTATTTGTTTGGCGTATTCCTGCCCACTTTTTTTTAAAGAAAAGATATTTTTAGTCAGTGCCAATCATACGTTTGAAGTTTCAATGGAATCGGGCAATAAAATCAAAATACGTACTATAAATCTGCTGATCCGAAGTACATGAAAGAAAAGACTAAAATTGTATTGTCATGTTAACGCCCTCTTTCTATTTTTTTTATTTTTTTTATTTTTAATACATATATTTATTTATTGTATCTTCAAATATGAACTAACAATAAGTGATCAAATCTTAAAGCTAAAATATAATTATTTAGCCCGACCAGTGTCGGCCAAAACTTAGTGATAGTTTAAATAATACAAAGTAGTGATAATCAAAAAGGAAAATTGAATGTATTTTCAAGCATTCCCATGTAGAGTGTTGAGTAAAATAGCCCTTGTGTCTCTTTTTTTAGGCGATTGTGTCCAGTAAAGTTCAAAATATTACGAGCAAGCGGATTAGGATGTTATTAACCTTAAAATTTTGTTTTGTCTTCGTTGAATTCTCTCTACATTGGAAGCTGAAGCAGTGCCCCATAACTGGATACCGTAACACCATATTGGCTTTAAAAGCGACTTGTATATTAAAAGTTTGCAGTCCAGACTAAGTGTTGAATTTCTGCCAATCAACCAATGAATTTGAGATAACTTAAGTTTCATCTGTGTTAGCTTAAAGTCAATATGATGTTTCCATGCAAGCATTCGATGAAGGTGTATACCAAGGTATTTCACTTGGGAATGTTGAGGAATATTTTTGATTCGAATGGGGGAACAAGTATCTCTTCTTAAGGTAAACGTTGTATGGACACACTTTTGTTCATTGATTTTAATTCTCCATAAGTTTAACCAGATTTCCAACTGTGTTATGTGTTCTTGAAGATATCGGGAAGCCTCGTGCGGGGTTTTGTGCATACTAAGGCAGGCTGTATTATCGGCAAACGTAGATGTATGGATATTGCTGCTCAAAGGCATATCACAAGTATAAATCAAATTCATTACTGGTCCCAGTATGCTCCCCTGTGGCACACCGGATGATATAGATTGGGGCAGACTCATGAATTCTCCTTCCACAATCGTAAACTTTCGGGTAGTTATGTAGCTTTCCAATAGATTCAGAAAATTTATTGGTAAATATTATTTTAATTTTAAAATAAGGCCTTCCTGCCACACTTTATCAAATGCCTGAGAAACGTCAATAAATAGGGCAGAACAATACATTTTTTCTTCAAAAGTTCTTCTTATAAATTGTATCAATCTATGAGTTTGTTCAATGGTGCTATGCTGACTTCTAGAACCAAATTGATGGTCTGGGATGCACCCACTATCAGTTAAAATTGGGGACAATTTTGTCATGAGCAGCTTTTCGAAGAGTTTTGACATTGTTGATAGCAGACTTATTGGCCTGTATGACTCAGCCTTAGTAAGGTCTTTGCCCGGCTTTGGAATCATTTTGACCTTCGCAAGCTTCCAACTTTGTGGATAATACTCCAGTCGTAAAATGGCGTCAAAAATAAATAACAGGATTCTAATTGCAATATGGGGCAAATTTATCAGCATATTGTTACTTATTCCATCAATACCTGGAGCTTTCTTGGGGTTGAGTTCAGCAATTAGTTTCTGAATATCACGCGTCTTAAATTTTATGGGTCGAGGGGGTAGCGCAACTACACTCGGTAAATCAACAACACCAGAACATGTTTTTGGGGTAAATACGGATTTTAAATGCTCAACAAATATGTTACCTTTTTCAGTATCGCTTCTGGCCCAACCTCCGGTAGAAGTGCGGGTGTTTTAAGCTTTCTAGCAGCTCACCACAAGGAGTAATTAGATGCAGGTTTGGCTTCAAGATTTTCCAGATAATTTTTAAGATATACAGTGTTTTCATATGCCAGCAGCTCTTGGAGTCGTCTAGTGCACTCTTTAAATCTAATTTTATTTTGGGGTGATCTGTGCTGTTGCCATTCCCTTCTAGCTGTCCTTTTTTCACGTCAAAGACATTCAATGTCTGTAGAATAAATTCTATTAAACCCAGTCTGCGGATGGGAAGTAGTGGCATGTTCAGCAGCCTGTTTAATATTTTCGTTAAGATTTTCAATGTTAGATTCAATATCACCTGGTGTTGTTAGGTTAATATATTCCTCACAATGGCTACTGGGGTATTTTTTGAACCCCAGCCAATTAACACGGTTGATCATCTTTGCATATGGGACAGGGAAGACACTTCTTAGTGGGCTACAAATCGTAACAATCGTGGGAGAGTGATCGGAGGAGAGATCTACAGAAGCTTCAACATATATTAATTCCCTAGTGATATTTTACATGACTCCAAAATCTATAACATCCGGAATTTTTTGTATGTCCGTAGGCCAGTAAGTGGGCTCCCCACTTGAAATTACGTGCAAGCCCATTTTTGAAATTGTGTTGAACAATGCCCGACCACTAGGTGTAATAAGACGTGAACCCCAAAACGTATGCTTTGCATTATAGTTCCCAGCTGCTACAAAACAAGGGCCAAGAGATTTGTAGAATTCCTCGAATTGATCCTCAGTAATTGCGAATCTGGGAGGGGAGTAAATTGATGATGGATATCACGAAATTTGTAACAAAATTTTCAACACAAATATTTGTTGCTTGTAGATGTTCTTCACAAATGTTATCAAGGACATAGCGTTTGAGTCTTGACTTAATTAGAATTGCTGACCCACCGCATGCTCTCCCCCTTGGGTCCTTTGAATCATATAGAGTGTAACCATTTATTTTAAGTAAGCTCCTTGAAGTCAAATGAGTCTCAGAGACCAACATTATATTAATACTTTTTTCCATGATGAAGTGTTCAAGTTCATATTTATGCTGGCGAGTGCCGTTTGCGTTCCAGAAACATATTTTTAACATGTTCATGGTTTGTTAACTAATGCTTGAAGCAGTGTATTCTGCATTCGCAACATTTCTTGCATCATTGTAGTCATAGTAGTGCAGTACCATGCAATTCACCGCAGATAGCACAAACTGTAGGTAAATTGCAGTAAGTTTTTGTATGGCCATATTCTTGGCAATTATGGCACTGTACAGGACCTGAACGCTTACGTGGCTCTTCAACTGTGATTTTTCGGTGTAACAGAAACTTTACGCTATAAATTGGATGGGTTTCATTTTTTTTCAATTGTATGTCATTCTGCTCCAGTTCAATGCGAAATAGGGGTTGTGCGACCTTTTCTCTGTTAATTATATTAGTAACATTTTTTACCTTAAATCCTTGGTATAGAAGTGCACATTTTACTTCTTCGTGCTCAACATATGAATCTATGCCCTTTAGTACTATCTTTAGGCCTTTAGCACTCTTAAGTTGGTATGAGTTGTTGAATAGTGGATGTGTTGCCCCCATTAATTTTAATGGGGTAATAAAAATGATGTTAATTAGCCAATTAATGAGGTGATAAAAATTTAATGGGGGTGTCGGCTTTGTTAGATGTGTGTGTGTTTATATTTGGTGTTTGTTTACATATATTTTATGTGTTTATGTTTCGTCCGTCTGTCGGGCGTATTGATTTCCGTTTGGTTGTTTATATTTGGAGGCTGTCGGTGGCGCGTTAGTTTATGTTTCGTCCGTCTGTCGGGCGTATTGATTTCCGTTTGATTGTTTATATTTGGAGGTTGTCGGTGGCGCGTTAGTTTTTGTGTGTCTGTCTGTCCGTGGGAATTTGTGGTAGTTTGATACTTGTTGATAAATTTTCTTTGCTATACGCTTGTTTGTCTGTCCTTCGCTGGCTATCATATTAATGATTAACAAAAATTAAATGAAGAAAAAATTGTTGTCAAGTAATGATTTTGGAAGAGAATAGTTTGTAATTAATTCTGATAAAGAAATATGTATGTATGTAGCTTTTTTTTGTGATCGTTGATTTATAAACATTTGTATATATCTATGTATGTATGTATGTATACACTTTTGATACATGTAGATATGTAAATACATTCAGCCATAGGAAGAAATATTTGTTTACATTAAATTTTGAGAAGTATGCATGCTCGAGATCGCTTCTATGTTGACCCTCAAACTTTTTCGCTATTTGTTTGCATGAAATTTTTTATCAAGTGGTTGATGGGAAATTATGTATAAATTTTTTGTGCATGCTTCTGCTGGACATCTCAATTTTGTCTTATAGTTTTGTTTGATATACTAACATACATACATGTATGTATATGTACATACGTACATTTAAATCTATAAAAAATGTAATAAAATGATAATGTTTTTTAAATTCTCCTTAGAAACAAATATTCGTCTGATCGATTAAATTTCCAATTGTGTTGCTAAGTATAAAACATACTGATGAAATTTGTTTATGTAACATATTAAATCTATGAGTATGTATTCGAATATGTACATATGCATGTACTATATGTACGTATGTTTGTTTATTTTTGTATACATGTCAACCACCAATACTAATTTTTGACGACAAATCTTTGTTTGACTGTATCAACTAATTTCTTTAATAATAATAATAAAACATTGGTTGATAGTGCTGAAATCATTTAATTTTTATTGAATAAATTTTAATAAAAATAATTATCTATGAAAACTGTATTATTTTTCATCTTTTTTTAATTTATAAGATTTTACGAACTTGTCCTCTTATAGGTATGTACTCAAGCAGACGATCATGAATAAGAATGCAGTAAGCTGATGTTTTGGCTGGAATGTTTGTTGCTGTTTCAAATTCAATTTTTATGTCAATTGGTCCGCTATTAAGCGTTTCGTTTTGATAACTAACATCTACTAGAATAATGGGGGCATTATTCTTGAACTCTTGAGAAGTTAGGAGAGGTTGTGACTCCTTCATATAATAGTTTTGTTGAAATCTTACATACATATCATATAGAATTGCGTAGCGTTCATTTTTAAATTTTATGTTAAGATCATCATATGGATATGAAACTGAATTCAAATGTACTTTTAGATTAGTGAGATCGCAATGAACAAACTTTTTTTCTTGACGGGGTCGCTCTCTACTTGCAGCCATCTTTACATTCCAGATGTGGCTAGTTCCTGCAGTTAATTGTGGATTTACATGACAATCCCAACTGCGGAATGCTATTGGTATAGATGCAGCATTGTTTATAATTTTAATCATATTCAATTTACTATGATCGGATAAGTGTACATGGGGAATTCTCCATGAGATTAACGAAATTGTAAGTTTTGGTTTAGCAGTATAAGTGCTCGAATGTACAAGATCTTCATCACTCTTGTTGCGCATGAGTATTAACTCATGTTTAAATTATCAATTTTGTTCCATCCAGCATTTTGCATAACAGTGCTTTCCGTTGGTGATAAAGAAATCAGATTTTTTATGGTGCTTGTCTGTCCTAAATGCCTCGTATGATCAATTTCAATACCATTAAGTTCATAACGGATTTCATCAAAGAGATACGCTACAAAGTTGTTTTTTAATTTAAAGCTTAAATTAGAGGATTTTGGGCTCTTATCATCTACAATACATCCTTCCACATATATATAACTTTCACTGGGCAATACGTACAAATCTTGATTTTGTATTGAAATACGAATTTCGTCATTATTGTTATATGATTGTAGATATGGTACATATGTGTGATAGTCTTTTTTGATTATACTCTCATCAAATAATGGCTTATTTAGTACATCCATTATTGAATTCATTTTTTCGTTTTCAATTTTAAATTTAACGACTTGAGAAAGTTTTGATTTGATTTGATTAAATTTTTTCGTTGGACTGATCTCTTCAACTGCCGCTTAGGTTCTGATATAGTTTTAGAATTAAATGCAGCTTTATTCTTTGATATGTTTGTGTTATATATTATCATTATTTAGTTGGTCTCAAATGTATGCGAATGGTTATTTCCTCTCCTCAGAAATTTATTAGGTCACCGTGCTGATCAACAACGCGTAGAGCAAGTGAACTAATCTCTTGAGAGTTAACTGGTAAATAAATCAGATTTCTAGGGATTTCATCTATTTTATAGCCTGGAGGAACATTAATCGGAAATTCATGTAGTGTATGTGCCTTGGAATTGTTCATGTATGTATTAACAGCGATACTGCTTTCAACTCGCAAGAGATTTACCTTAAATATATTGACTGGAAGATCTGAGTAATGATCATGGTTTGCAGTCAAGATTTTAGTATTAAATCCCAAAAGTTTTCCAATTGTATTTTCTTTATTAAAATCTATTACATCTTTAGAGCTGTTAATTTTAACTTGCATTGTATTGTTATTAGCTTCTATTTGAATTTTATTTGTTGGACTGCAGTCTTTATATTGCTTATCTAAGTAATCAACTATATCATTTAATTCATAAGATCCAATTGGTATTTTAATTACATGTTCTCCTATGTGAAATATATTATGTTATGTTATGTTATAGACGTCTACATTCGGTATGCTATTATATGAATGAAAAGCAGTTAAAGCGCACTCATAACCACCACTTAACTCTATAGGAGGAAAGTAATTTGCAGATAACTCTGATGAGTTAGAGCTCAAAGTAAGTGTTATTGACATTATGACGATCTGATTGCAAATAAATAAAAGCTTACTGTAATGTTGTTTATAAAAACGATTTATTTCTTATTTTAAATATATATTATTACATTATGTGCTAAATATAAGTAATGTTGTTGTTGTTGTTGTTTTACTCCAACTACAATATATCATCTTTACTTATCCAAGAATTATGTTGACTAGAAAACCCCAACCATTTAACATATGCCTCCTCTCGTTTAGTTTTAAGAACTTTTTCAACCAGATATGTATTGGGATATCTAGTTTTTGAAAGTTCTTCTTCATAGAATCCACCTTCAATAGGATTTCCGAGATGATCTTCTAATATGTATGTTGTAGGATATGTATTTTGAACTCTTTTAATTGTGAAAATTTCTGTTGTCCAGTTTGGTGTATAGCCCTTTTCAAAAGTATGCTTATATTTGCTTATACGTACATGATCTCCTACATTAAATTTAGACATTCTAAACATCTTTAAATTACTATATACTGTATTTAACAACATTTTCTCATTTGTTGAGTTGACTTTAATAGGAGACATTTTAATTGTGCTATGAAATTTGTTATTATATGCATAAAGTAAACCTTTATACATATCAATCTACTTATATGAACCATTTTAGCTAAATTCTTTCCACATCATCCCTTTCAATGTTCTATTAAATCGTTCTACTATTGATGCTTTCATGCTGCTATATGTTGAGTAGTGATTAATGTTGTATTTCTGCATTAATTTTCCAAAGTGTGTATTGAAAAATTCTTTACCATCATCCGTTTGCAAGTTTTTTGGAACTCGTCCTAATTGAAAAATATTTTCCATTGCTTTGCTTGTTTCGAGTGCAGTTTTCGTTTTCAGCGGTACTGCCCATGCAAATTTTGAGAATGTGTCAATTACAGTCAGCAAAAATCGATAATTTCTATTTTTCGATGAATAACTACCCATTTCAACTAGATCAGCTTGCCAAAGATCATCTAATCCTTTCATCACAACTCTACGGCGTACGAAAATTTTTCGGGCTTGCTTATGGAGTTCGTCAACTAAGTTTCTTTTTGGAGACATTGAGTAGTTTTACGGATTTGTGGGGGAGTGTTGTGATCTAGTTGATGCACTTGCAGCTATTGATGCAAACATGTAATTTTCTAATCTATAAATTTTCTCATTCAGCAGTTCAATTTGTTCTTCAAATGATGATTTAATTTTTAAAATGGTTTTTTCAATTTTATAATTATCTTCTATCTGTAATTTTATTTCGCTTTGTAATTCCTCGATCTGTACTTGAATATTTTCTTGAATTAGATTATTGTCTTCCTTGAAGCTATTTAATAATTGGACTTCTAGTTTTTCGATTTGAGTTTGCAGAAACAATTTATTGACAGCATCGTTTTCCTAAAGAGCTTTTGCAACATTTTTGATCCTTTTGTTTTTGACATCAATGTTGTTGTTCGTATCCATAACGAACCCCAACAGTTTAAGTACATTTTTAATAGAAATTATATCACTAGTATCGTTTAGGTAATGTCCAAACTTATCAACAGACATACTTCATACATATGTAAATACTTTATTAGAGTTAATGTATTATATTCGCTTCACGTAATTCTTCAATAGTTGATACAATCTCGTTGTTGTGATTAGTATGACCTGCACCTTGTGATGCAATCAGTAGTCGAAGACGATCTACTAACTCATTGGAATCATCCCAATATATATAGTTTTGTTTTCGAGGGTTAAGGTGCATCATTCCATCGCCTTTATAATTAGGAATTGCTGCATTTGCTACTGCACTACTCTTCTGAGTATTTTCTTTAAATATTTTTTGAATTATATGCTTATATTTATAACCTCTCGTCCCCTTGATCTGACCATCAGGATTATAGTCTCTCCTGCATGCATTAGTTGTAATTAAAATTTTTTTGTAGATTTCAAGTTCAAATTTGTCATAGTTTTTTGGTTTTTTATGAAACATTAAAGAAAACAAACCAGGTGTTAGAGCCCATCTTTGACCACCAACTTGAATTTTATCTTCATTTAGCTCAATGTTACTACTACCAAATTTCCATTCGTTATTGTAATCTCTATGTGGACCATAGTAAGTATCTAATTCATTTCTCGCTTCCAAGAGTGCTAAGTCTGTACAACTCTCTTCAGTGTTGGAAGTCTGTGAGTAAAACTCATCTTCATCCTTTTCACTGTCGTCATTAAATAATATGGTGTTATCAAATATTGTTCCTTCTACAAGTTTCTTTGGTGTACTTGTCTCTACCTTCACTGATGTTTTCAAGGAATTTAAAGTTTTGTTATTCTCAAGTTTTGTTTGGAATTTACTTTCTTCTTTCTTGGGGATTCTTTCAATATTTTTAGAACTATTTATAAATTCTTTGAGAGGTTCTGTTATAGGTTTAAATGTATCTCTTAGTTGTTCAAGTGTATCTATTTCACCAGATTTTATACTACGGAGCTTTTTCTTCAAGACATTTCTTGTTGTAACCAGCTCTCTTAAAACTTTCTCATTCATGTTTAGTAGCGTCAAATATCAGATCACTTATCAGGGGTCAGATCAGTTATCAGGTATCAGATCAGTTATAAGATCAGTTTATCAGATCAGTTATTAGGTATTAAAACAGGTTATCAGACCAGTTAACAGGTATCAGAACAGCTTATCAGACCAGCTAACAGGTATCAGAACAGGTTATCAGACCAGTTAACAGGTATCAGAACAGGTTAACAGATCACTTATCAGGTACAGGAACAGGTATCAGAACAGTTTATCAGTTAATGTTATCAGACCGGTATTATTAGGTTGCTGATCAGATTATCAGATCAGGTTTTATGTATCTGACCAATTATAAAAATAGATGTATAAAGTTTAAAGCCAGATTAAGAACTAAAGACTACCTTTTATGTGAAGTAATTTATATTGTTATGAAATAGTCAAATTGTTTTCTGTAACGGCCATTGTTTAGTTCATTATCTTTGCTTATCATCAAAAATCCATATTTATCCTTCCAACACTCTCGACAAATTTCTTGAAACTTCACAAAATTCATATCGCTTGCCACATGATCACTATAAACATGCTTCATATTTTTCTCATCTTGTTTAAACATTATAATTACATTAGCATTGTCTCTTATCAAATGTTTTGGAATTCTGGTATACGTTTGACATAAGTAAAATGAATCAACATTCTTATGTCGTCCCATGCAAAAATATGCACGTATATTATTTTGCTTTTCGCATGCAACATCGTCAAATATCATGATTGAATTGCTTTTAGCTTCATTAGGGGAAATAACGGATTCATTATCTGTAAATGTGTAATATCCCATTCCTTTTATTGGTAAAATTAAATTTCTCAGATATTCATATTTCGGCTGACATAACGATTTTGAATATAAATAGATGTTTTTAAACTTGAGTCCATTAGGACTTTCTATCAAGCTAATCATAATATTAGTCTTTCCACAATTTGATGGGCCAACTATTAGAGCACGAATAGAATTTGGTAAGAGGGAACTATGCTTTATTTTTGAGCTAATGTTTGATGAAGCATCAACATTACGGATTAAAATATTTTTATGTTGTTTTACTAACTGCATTTTTGTTACTAAATGCAATTCAAAAATACTACCTTTTATTATAAAAAAAAATAAAATAATATGGTTATACGATATCGGAAATCATTTAGTCATAACAAAACTGTCATTGGAGAAGGTTTAGTTAACAATATAATAAACTCTCTACCTGTTGAACTTCATCTTCCTGGATATCAGTACTGTGGACCTGGAACAAAACTACAAAAACGTTTACGTAGAGGTGATAAAGGAATTAATATATTGGATTTCGTTTGTAAAGAGCACGACATTGCTTATTCTCAAAATAAGGATTTAAGTACGAGACATAAAGCTGATAAATACTTGAAAACAAAGCTTGGAACCGAGTTCTTTCAAAAGATAGCACTGTCACAGAAAAATTATTTGCATATATGGTTATTAACGCGATGAAAGCTAAAACAAAATTTGGTATGGGTGTGGAGAAAAAGCAAAATAAAAAAATAGTTTAAATGCTAAAAAGCTGTTTAGCACATCAATTAGAGCTGCATCAAAAATGTTGCAGAAGAAAAAACCGTTGGATATTAACTCAGCCATTAAAATTGCACCAAAAACTATTAACATTTCTTTGAAGGGGAAAAAGTCACAAATTATAGCACCACGTATAATACGTGTTCCAAAAATTGGTGGTTTTTTACCATTAATTCCAATTTTAACCGCTCTAGGAGCAATTGGTAGTCTAGCGACTGGAGGTGCTGCTATAGCGAAGACTGTAAATGCAACAAAAAATGCAAAAAGACAACTTGAGGAAGCTGCTAGACATAATAGAGCGATATAATCTATAGCGGTAGGTGAAGGACTTTTCCTCAAACCATATAAGAAAGGTTATGGTTTGATTTGCAAAGAAAATTCAAAAAACTAATACAAATGCTGCCCACTAGACCATTGACCGATGTTGATCTTCAAAATTTTTCATCAAAAATTCCATACTTTAGGGGAGTTTATATGTTGAACACTCTACCAAAACGTGCGAGGAAAAAAGAATGTGGAATAATCAATTTAGATGTGGCAACAGGACTCGGTACACATTGGGTAGCATATTTTAAAAACAATAAAGAAATAGAATATTTCGATAGCCTTGGAAACTTACAACCTCCTAGAGAAGTGATCAAATATCTGGGTAAAAATATAAGATACAACTATAATCAATATCAGAAGTTTAAAACATTTAATTGTGGTCATGTATGCCTTCAATATCTTTATGAAATAAATAAAAAGACTAGAATTTAAAATTATATAATGTATATAAAATTTTGTTTTATTAGTTGCAAAATATATATGTATGTATACAATAAATTTACATTACTGCCAAATTGGGTATTGGCCATTTGAGATCAAAAACTCCTCCACCTCCTCCTTATACAAAATTAAATTTCGTTCCCCTTGTCTTTGTACACAGAATGTACCATCTGAGAGGTGGTTGAGCTCCTCATCCGATAGGGAGTTGTACCTGTTTGGTAAGAACATGAAGTGATCCTCCATTTCTACCTTCACAGTTGCCCCTTATTTCGTCGTTGTCCTCTGGGCAGTAACAATCCGATATTTCTTTGAAATATCTAAGTCCTTGATATGGATCAAGGACTTGTTGTTCAATGAACTAAACTTTTTAATTAGATTTTGGGAAGAGTCCATTTTAAGTTCTTTTGTCTTCGAGTATTTTACTAATATTGATATTAAATGTAGATTCGATGAATCTAAGAAGTCTACTTGAAAATACTTGTTGTGAAATAGTGAATATGTCTATGTGGTGCGATTAGATGTAGAAAGAGAGAGAAAGAGAGAGAGAGAGAAAATAGCTATTGTAATCGAAAATTTATATGTATCATTGTGAAATCAAAATTTTAACACAATATCAAATAGTCATTCAATACGTTAAGAACTTAACCATGAAATCTCTAGTAGAACAATTTCTTAAGGAATATGAAATATGTTTAATGCACGAACATAAGGATGCAGTTGTCCTTGGTACAGCTCAGATTGTATAGAAGGACCAGACACGTGCAGATGCACGATTTATAATATAAGAAAAATCAATGTAATAAATTTAATCAATTCATATACGTTTATTTTTAATACCAAAAATCAATAAAAGTATAAATAAAATGTTAATAAAATTCTTTCTTTTAGTTTTTAAAGATTATATCAAAAAGACAAAGTAAAAAAGTTATTAAACTAAACTATATATATATATATATATATATATATATATTTATATATATATGTATGTATATATTTATGTATATATTTATATTTTTAACAATTTGTTTCCTTAATAATATTATTTATAAGCTAAAAAATTTTGGTTTTATAACTAGATGTTAAACCATATAGATATACATAAAATATGTTTATTTTTTTCACAAATTTCAACCTTCTTCAAGTTTATCAATTTCCATTAATAGCATATCTAATTCATAATGCGGATTAGTTTCCTCGATTTGATAATGATAATACGCAAATGTATTAATACCATCAGGTTTAACTTTTCTTTTGTCATCTTCAAAGCTTAAAATTACTTTTTTTAGTTCACTAGTATACATTTGATGTACTTTTGACTTAAATGTTAGTATATTATCATATATTATAGACTTCTTAAACAAACAATTTTTATAAGTTGATAAACTATACTTATCAAGAATACATTTCTTTACTCCTTTAGATTTTTTTAGTATCATTTTCATACTGGACGCTAAAAGAATACATTTCAGATCTCAATCCCACAAACTCTTTCATAACCTTTCCACAATTCTCATCCCTCATCATTCCCAACACCTTCTTGTTTACACGAGGGAAACCATATTTGTTATCCTCAGGGTAATCAGAAGTATCAAATTCTTGTATTAAGTCACTTTTTATATCAATATAAAAGTCATCCGTTTTTATGGTATATATGAATGAATCTGTATCCATATAATTAAGAGATAAATTTGATTTGAATTTGGGTTGCATATACCTGTAATAGAAATCGTACATTTTCCATTTAGAGAGCTCCAAGACACAAAATCCTAAATATATGGGCTTATTATAATATGTCTTGTCTCTATTCATTTCTATTGCAACCATATCGTCTGAAAATATAGACAAGCTGTGAAAATTAGCTTTGGATATCCACTCTTGAGCTCCTAAGCGGTTTCGGTTCGATCTATTCCAGTTTGTTATTATTCGTACATCTTTTCTTTTTTCCACATTCTCCATGGTTTTGCCATATACTGCGTTATTAAGCAGTTTAAAGAAACTCTTTTCAAAATCATTTTTGGCGACAGCTCTGTGTTGAGTATTTAAATCAATATAATCTTTTAACCATGGAGATTGTTTAAAAGTGAGAATGCGATGAATTTTCCTTAGAACTAAACCATATTCCAAACATTGCTTAAGAACTCTGTAGTGTATTACATAGGAATTTTTCACAGAGAAATCGGTTATCAACTTCTTTTATCTTGTTCCTAAAGGTTCTTTATTTTCAGGACAAAAAGGTAGATCATTATGTGATTCATGTAAATAAGAAGGATATTCTAAAGTTACTTCATATACATAACCATCATTGAATTATCTTCTATATATCTAGGATCAAGATTAAGTTCTTCACTTGTCAACCATCTAAATCCTCCATAAGGAAGATACTCTGACATGGCCCAGCCGTACAGATTATTTGCGTCTAAATATATTAGAAATTCTGAGGGCTTGTCTTTATCAAAATCCTCTAGATATTTATTATTGGCTTTGGAATACCTTTTAACACATTGTACAAGTCCACCACGTATACCTTTTTTAAAGAAATTGTACATATCTATATCAGTTATTAACTCTAATTTAATATTTGTGTACTTCAGCATAGCATCCCATGATAGTCCTGGAGCAGTATAGTAGTGACAAGGATCTAAGTTGTAAATTCCTTTACAAACACTTCGGAAGTTTTCAAATATATAAGTTAATAATAGTACATCTGATTTCAAATATAATTCGAGATAATCACGAAGAGTTTTGCAATTGAAAGTATGCCAGACATCTCTGGCGTGAGCGTAATCTTCAATCGAACATTCTTTATTATTGAGTTTATTAAAGAAGTCTTCCCTAGACGGAAGGCGAGTTTCATTAAGCTTTTCAAATGAATCAAGATATTCATAAGGAAAAATACCCTTTTTTCGTATAAGATCGAACTCTGTTTTGGTTTTAAACTGATTTCTAACTGTACAGAAATCACTGTCCGAAAGATTTTTAGCTAAGGATTCTAAACTGTGAGGCATAAAGCGAAATGTATTAAGAAATCTGAGTTCAAGATTGTATTTATCGGACATTTTAATAAATTGTGATAAAGATATGTACAATTCTTTATTAAGTGGAATGACTTTCAAATTATTTTCAATTTGACCTAACTCCTTCACAAACAGGTGGGAGTCATAGCATGAGTAGTTGTGGAAATATATTGGTATAAACTTAGGGACTTGATAATTTAAGTTACAACTTCTGTGCACCGCTCCTCTAAATTTGCCACTTATGTGACAGTGATCTCTCACGCGATCACTATTTAAATATTTTTCACATATATGACAAATCTGAGCATTTTGAAATGATACTAATTCTTCAGGAGTTAGAGTATCCATAAGATTTATTTTTGAGAGATAATTATTATAGATTTCCTGACAGTCTCTATTCAAAAATTTAACGAATTTAACTGAAGCATCTTTTCCTGTATAAATTACTAGCTTATCTAACTTATTATTATGTTTACATTTAATTTGGTAGCTAAATGAGCAAGGAATATGTTTCTGAATATATTTAGTCTTATCACTTACACTAGTTTCTATTTTTTCTAGGACACATTCGAAATCTGCATAAATTACAAAAGGGACGTCTATTTTCCTTTGATAATCTTTGAAATTTAGTGTTGAATTTTCAGGTGCCGGCAGCTTCGTTACAACTTTACCACACTCCATTTTGTGTTGAGCCATTGTATATTCTTGATGGGTGTATTGTAAACAACTATTACAAAATAATAGTTTACTACAATGTTTGGTTGTCTGTCGTTTCAAAAGTCTTAAAAAATAAAATCAATAAATAAATTATACAAATCTGTGTATATGTATAAATATTTTTACTTACTTTGAAATATCATTTATAAAGATATAATGAAACCGCTCAGCATTTTCTAATAACATTAAGTTAACATGATTTTGTTTCTCTTCTCTTGTGTTGTAATATGGGCCAACTATTTCATCGGTTTCTTCATCGTAACCAAATACATTTACGCTAATATTGATATTTCTTTCCTCAAATATTCTTATATCATGTAACTTTAAGGGGAAGCTTAAGAATGAAAAATCTATTGTAAAATTATTTTCTAAAGTGATTTTATTGGAATCAATATCGTCGATGTTATAAGAGCTGCACCGTTCTTTATGTGTAATTGTTGAAGTACTTAATGCTGCAATTAACGCTCACTTGAAGCAGTAACTGTCATCGTTTTCAATATTGATGCATGCGCGTCGATTAGCAAGCTTTGCAGGCGAACTTATCCAATATGATCCTTTTACCAATGACGATTTATTAATATTTATTTCCATACGAACAATTCAAATTAATGTCCAACCAGAATCTCTCTCCTGAAATTCTGAAATTTTGTTCTGTATTTCAACAATTTGTTTCCCAACAACTTCATTAATATCATCTCCTCTACATAATAAGCTCATTTTTGCTCTATCCGAAATATTTGTTATTTGCATATCTTCGTCAACGATTTTTATATATTCACCAATAAGCGTAATCATAAACTTTATGATATTATGTTTTAGCAACCTGTTTTCAAGTCTTTCCCTTACAACATCTTTGTTATCATCAATAAAACTTTCAAAAATATTATCATCTTTTTTATTGGGAATTCCGTATATTGCTATTTTATTTTTGAAGGCCCTGCTTATATTATAATATCTGGGGGTGTCATTGTTTTCATTTATAGCTTGTTGTCCATTTCTTAAACTTTCATAATCATCATTATCATCAATATTCAAAATATCTATTTCTTCTTCTTCTTCTCCCATCTGAGTGTTATCATCTTCCATCTGAGTGTTCTCATTAATATTTGATAAGGAATTTTCTTCTCTATTTTCATTCCGAATATTTAGATATTGTTCCTCACGGTCTTCAGAATAATTCGATGAATTATTTATTAGTTATATTGGACATGCTGTAGGACTGCTGACGATGTTGGAGGATTAATTGGTAAGGGATATTGTTGAATTTGATTATTTCCTGTCACGTTATAATAAAAAGGGGTTGATTGTGGGTGAAAATATTGCATTGGTATGTGTTGTTGTTGAGCTGAGCCTACGTGTTGTGGAAAAGTGTATGGGTATTGCGGAAAATACTCTATCGGTGCATACTGTTGTTGTTGTGGAAAAGTGTATGGGTATTGCGGAAAATACTCTATCGGTACATATTGTTGTTGTTGTGGAAAAGTGTATGGGTATTGCGAAAAATACTCTATCGGAACATATTGTTGTTGAGGAAAATGTAACATGGGTATATATTGTTGTTCTGCAGAAATTTGGTGTTGAGGAAAATAATAACCTGATGAATACATACTTAGATTGTTTTTTTTTAATATGTTTTTCATTTTTAAAAATATTACTTCAAACTTTTTCAAATTTGTTTTTATATATAACAATATCACTTAAAATTTTTTTAAATTTGTTTTTTATTTTTCAAAAAGATTACTTCAAACTTTTTCAAATTTGTTTTTATATATAACAATATCACTTAAAATTTTTTTAAATTTGTTTTTTATTTTTCAAAAAGATTACTTCAAACTTTTTCAAATTTGTTTTTATATATAACAATATCACTTAAAATTTTTTTAAATTTGTTTTTTATTTTTCAAAAAGATCACTTCAAAACTTTCAAATTATTCTAAACAACATAAGACAATCACTTTGATTTATTTATTTAAATTAGTTCTATATAATAACATAAATGAGCTCTATTATATGTTGGGGTTTTAAGAATCTACTTGTACGAAGTTCTTCTTTGAAATACAAATAATGTACTAACTTACAGAAAATAAAATTTTTGCACTTATAGCTACATACATATTTTCGACTTAAAAATTTCAGTAAACAACCCAAACAATCAGCTCGAAAGAAATGCCTACGATTCAAAATTTTTACTGACAAAAAAAATAATACGTTTAACTAGAATCATGCTGAAGCAGGCATATGCAGATTGCAAAAATGTAATGTAAACAAATCTAATTTTGTATCTATGTATAAACCTATGTATGAGTATCACATGATCTTCAGAAAGAAATAATAAAAAATAAAAAAAGACATCCGGGATCAAGTACAAACATGTTAAAGTATGAATAGTTTGGCGAATTTAATATAAACAAGCATTGCTTTGTATGTAGTATGTGTATCAAGTAAACTTATTACAAACATATAGAAAGTATGCAGAGGGATATGTACATTCCTACATAATTAAAAAAATCCTAACGTTGCTAAATTTTGTAGTGAAAAAAATGTTTATGTAGTAAACAATTTCAAAGTAAAGGAAAAAATTTTAAAAATTTTTATTTGAACAATGAATCCCGTCATGACAACACCGATTTGTACATTAAACAAATATAGGGAATAGCTCCTCATCACCTTCTAGCATGGTGATGAGGAGCTATTCCTGCACATCAATTTAGAAGAAAATACGACTGGACAAAATGGAGCATATGAAAATCTTCTCGAGGGTGACGAAGAGATTTTTTTAAACATTAGCACTCAACAATGTCAAACACCTCAGCCTACAGTTTCAAGAGGATCAGGCAGAGAGGTAGTTCAAATAATTGATATTAAAGTGCTCCCAGATATAGATGTCGCATGTTTTCTTGCCCTATATGAAAATACGGATGACGAACTGCTGAAGGAGACAGCGGATTTAGTAGAGGCAACAATATTAAATAATTAATATTCAATTGTATATTTTTATCCTAAAATATTTTTACATACACATGTACATTAAATAAAATAAAAAATACATATAAAACTATACAAATCTTCTATATTCAATATACATACATAGTAAAATAAAAATGGTTTGTTATCAAATAACCTACAAACTAATTTATATTGTAAAATGAATATTACAGTCATTAAAAATTTGTTGCACATGGAAACTACTACTTCAAGAAAATTCATCAATTTAATAATAATACTAAAATCAAAAGAGTACACGAAAAAAGTAAAGCGTTGGTGGTTGACATGTATACAAAAATAAACAAACATACGTACATATAGTACATGCATATGTACATATTCGAATACATACTCATAGATTTAATATGTTACATAAACAAATTTCATCAGTATGTTTTATACTTAGCAACACAATTGGAAATTTAATCGATCAGACGAATATTTGTTTCTAAGGAGAATTTAAAAAACATTATCATTTTATTACATTTTTTATAGATTTAAATGTACGTATGTACATATACATACATGTATGTATGTTAGTATATCAAACAAAACTATAAGACAAAATTGAGATGTCCAGCAGAAGCATGCACAAAAAATTTATACATAATTTCCCATCAACCACTTGACAAAAAATTTCATGCAAACAAATAGCGAAAAAGTTTGAGGGTCAACATAGAAGCGATCTCGAGCATGCATACTTCTCAAAATTTAATGTAAACAAATATTTCTTCCTATGGCTGAATGTATTTACATATCTACATGTATCAAAAGTGTATACATACATACATACATAGATATATACAAATGTTTATAAATCAACGATCACAAAAAAAAGCTACATACATACATATTTCTTTATCAGAATTAATTACAAACTATTCTCTTCCAAAATCATTACTTGACAACAATTTTTTCTTCATTTCATTTTTGTTAATCATTAATATGATAGCCAGCGAAGGACAGACAAACAAGCGTATAGCAAAGAAAATTTATCAACAAGTATCAAACTACCACAAATTCCCACGGACAGACAGACACACAAAAACTAACGCGCCACCGACAACCTCCAAATATAAACAATCAAACGGAAATCAATACGCCCGACAGACGGACGAAACATAAACTAACGCGCCACCGACAGCCTCCAAATATAAACAACCAAACGGAAATCAATACGCCCGACAGACGGACGAAACATAAACACATAAAATATATGTAAACAAACACCAAATATAAACACACACACATCTAACAAAGCCGACACCCCCATTAAATTTTTATCACCTCATTAATTGGCTAATTAACATCATGTTTATTACCCCATTAAAATTAATGGGGGCAACACATCCACTATTCAACTACTGGTATGTGTAAAAGTTTGTTTTAAATTTTTTAAAATCATTTACAATTTTTCGGAAATTGTTTTCATCATATATTTGGATTTTAGTTTCATCAATATTACCTCGTTTAATTGGAATTTTGTGAAAAGTATTTTCACCAATGGTCCACAGTTTTGTTAGAAGCGCGTTAGAATTTTTTTCCCTCACGTATATAGGTGGTGGTTAAAAGACTTCTGAGATGATGAAGCGGTCTTGTCGTTATCGTCTTGCAATAATGAAAAACGATTTTGGCGATTCGTGGATGATGCGCTGTTATCCCTAGACATCTTTGGAACAGATGAAATTTTAGAAGAATTCGGGCGTCGCCCACGCTTTACCACGGTTATATATCTGTCCATTCCGACTTGTGCCTTTGGTTTTGAGCTACTGTTATCTGTAGTGAAAACTTGGTTAGATGATGAGCAGGCCGAAGCGAATGATTTCAATGGCTTGAGTGACGAAGTACTAGGCAACTGTAATGTTAAAGAATCACTAGTAGGCATTGGACAAAGCGAAGTTGATTGCTGTCGAAAAAGTGGATTTGTTGTTAGAAAAAGTCTATCATCAAATTGTTTATTTTCATTAAGAGCTTCCGAACTCACAGTAAGTCTCATCAGGTTTTTTATTTTTATTGTTATCATTATGAGCATCATAATAAATTTTTAAACGAAAATTTATAGGCTTTCATTATTAAAACATGTATGCCAAATTAAATAAAATTGCTTACGTCAATGAACGATTTAAATTTCATGTTTTAGTTCTAAACTTAAAGGACATAGCCCCGTCCCTATGGCTTTATTTTCCTGACTTTAAGATTTTTCTAGTTAGTTTCTAGCTTAGACCTACTTGTCTATCAAATTTCACCTCATTAGCGAAAATTTAAATTTTTTATTGTTATGGGCATGATCCAGCCCACTTTTTTAAACTTAGGATCTTCTTTAGTGAATGTATATCTTTCCTGACGAGTTTTGCTAGAAACGTTTAATAAGAAATACATAAATAGTAGATTTAAATGTGCTGATCCGAAGTACATACATGAAATTGGAGGGCAATCGCTTGAGTTAAACGCATTAGATTTGTTATTTTAATTCTGTGCTGCTAAAATGTGCTGACTATAATTTTCAGGTTTTCAGGTTTTCAGATTTTTTTAAGCTAGTTCCTAGTCTAGACCTACTTCTTTATCAAATTTTGGGCGTGATACCGCCCACTTTTTCAACCTCAAGATTTTGTTTGGCCAGTAGTTATCTCTCTTGTTGAGTTTCGTTGGAAACGGATACTAATAAATTTATAAATATGTAGCATATTCAAATGTATATGAAATAGTAGGCTTAAAATGTATGGCCGTATTAACGCCAACTTTTTTCAACGTAAATTTATAGCCTTGCATTATTTATTTATTTACAATTTTTGTCTATGGACATATTAAACAATATAACAAATACAAATAAAATACAAAATTATTGGGTGTTTAACAAGACGACATTTAATGACATTTACATTTAAAGAAATATCTATAACTTTATAATATTTATTAAATTGGCTGCACATCCTTCTAAATGGATCAGCATTTGCGTAATTAGATCTGAAGTATTTAATTAATAGTAATTCAAAGTGTCAAGATGGACGATTAGGAACATTTAATGAAATGTTATTGAGCAGGAAATCAGAACGAACATCACCATTAATTAAATTTAAAATAAACGAGACATTCAACAATATCCTTCGGCCTTCAAGAGTTAGAAGTTTTATTAGAGCTCTAGGCATCTTGCTCTATGACGGAAGATCTAATGGGTTCCACTGTAGAACACCAAGGCAGAATAACATAAATTTCTTTTGTACAGATTCAATGTAACTGTTGTGAGTCTTACATATCGGATCCCAAACTATAGATGCATATTCTAGAACAGGTCTCACGAGGGAAATATAAAGTTGTTTTGTAACGTATGGGGCTTTAAATTCTTTGACCCATCGTTTGATAAAACCAATAATACAACGTGCTTTGCTTAGCGTTATGGAAATATACTTAATAAAGTTCAATTTAGCGTCTAACATAACTCCAAGATCTAAAATTGTAACAACATTTTCTAGCTGGTAGTTTCCTAAAGAGTAATTTACATTAAATTGCACCATGACTGAAATGAGTCCAAGTCTTGCTGAAGTAAGCTGTTATCTGAATATTGATTAAAACTTAGGAAAATTTTTACACCATCAGCATACATTAGATCGTTGGAGAATTTTATCACATTAGGAAGATCATTAATAAAAAGGGTAAACAGCAATGGTCCAAGATTACTACCTTGTGGCACTCCAGATAAAACATCTATCGATTTAGATGTGACGTTTTTAAAACGGACACATTGTTTCCAATTTGATAAATAAGACTCAAACCATTTAAGAGAGTATTATATGAAAATCCAATTGCGTTAAGTTTCTTCAAAGGTAGTTTATGGTTTACCTTGTCAAACGCCTTACTAAAATCAGTGTATAAGATGTCAAATTATTTACGTTGCACTAATCCCGATTTATAATGGTTGTTAGTTGTAAAAGATTCCTTGTAGTAGAGCAGCTTTTTCGAAAACCACGTTAAGCAGATGACAATAGAGTTGATACATGGTGAGAAATGTATTCAGTTATTATCTTTTCAAAAAGTTTTGAAATAATACTTAGTTGAGCAATACCTCGATAATTAACAATATCTGACTTTTTACGGGATTTGAAAAATGGAATAATAAAACACTTTTTCCAAATATTAGGGAAATATACATATTTTATTGACAAGTTGAACATATGTATGTGTTAATGGTTTATCAATATACAACTGGGAATATTGTCAGGACCACTTCTATGTGAAAATTTGAGCTCTTTTAAATTAAATTAAACTGTGGAATTTCGATTCGTGGAATTGATATAGTTGGATTAGCTGATTGAAAACATGAAGGAATAGTAGAACCATTACAATCGGCATCAGAATACGTCGTATGAAAAAGTCGCCAAAAATGTTATTTATGTCAAGGTCATCGCTGGATTCACTGTCCTGAAACTTCGTTACAGTAGGAAATACGGTAGCTCTTCTTTTAGAGTTTACAAAATTATGGAATGATTTGGGATTTTTTTTGAAATCATTCCTCCTTTTACTTAGGTAATCACTGTAACAAGATTTATTTAAAGCATTATACTCAGTGTTTAAGATCACTGTTCCTTTTGAACATTAAATATAAGAAAAACTAGTATAGTTTGTTCTCTTTGATAAAATTCACTTTATTTAATACAGCAAGGCAGGTATATGTACAATCACCGATGATAAACTCAATAATAATTTCATATAAGTACATACATATTTTAAAAAGAAAAAATGTAAAGCAATAAAATTTAACTAGCAAAACTACAAAAGGTAGCACAAAACGAAATCAATAATAGGGTCATAAAAATGTAACGTTAAATATTCGGAGTATAATATTAATGTAATTTGTAATGCGTATTATTACACAGATGTACAAAAACAAAACTTCTTTTTTTGCTCCAGATTTTTGGTGATTATTGTTTTTATGATAAGTACTGTGGTTTGACAAGAAAAAAAATATGAAACAATATAAGTTCATTGTAATTAAAGTAACTAAGTATGTAAATACATGCAGTTACATATTTGGTGTAATCAATACGTCGACAAGTTTTTTTTGTAATTTTACTACAGCTTATTTTTCTTATTTTTGACGTTTTGTGGTCCAGGGAGGCCCACTAGGTTTGCAAAGAGATTGCTTAGGATACATATTTTCACAAGAGAATACTTTTTTGTATAAAAACGGTTTATTATTTCATCCAAAGTAACACTTGAGGGCAAAAATATTTCGTTCCAGTTTAAGTCATACAAAAGACTATTAAGTAAATCGCAGTTGGTATTTTTAAAATCCAGTATCTTTTAGTGTAACTGAGTGCACTGCGAGTTAACTGTAAAGGATATAGGTAAGTTTACTTCTATTGTAGGGTGATATCGATCTTCCGAAGTGGTAATTGGTTCAGAGCACTTAACAACTATGTCCATTCATTTACAAATATTTAATCCAATAATTTACCATAATCATTTAATATACCGTTCAACTGATAAAGTGATAAATCTATAAGAGAGTTTGGAATCTCAATACATATTAAATTGTTTGTTGATGTTATTGGTGTAAAAAACTCATCATCGGGTGAATAATTCCATATAATTGAAGGCATGTTGAAGTCACCAACTGAAATTACCAAATCATTTAGTTTAGCATTGCGAAAAACAGATTTAATTGCAGTAGTATGTTCGATAAATACTGAGTGAGGCGATAACGAAGGAATACAAGAGCAAGTAATGTATATGTTTTTATGTTTCAGTCTTATTTCAACACCAGTAAATTCAATATTGGAAGGTGAATCATAAATAAATGCTTCAGAGGGAAAAATGTTTCAAATGGCGATGAGAACGCCTCCGGATTTCCTGTTATTTTCGCGATCACGTCTGAAAATATGAAAATTTTCACACATTATCTCAGAATTTAGGACGTTATCAGTAAGCCAAGTGTCGGTAAAAATTATGATTTGATGATTAAAATTTAAGCTATCAACAAAAAGTGAATATAGTTTAGTATTTAAGGCCCGAACATTTTGATTAACCAAAGAAATTGAATTTACAGTAGCAGCACTTAGTTTTTTGAGATGTTTTTATTGCGTGATGGAAGACGACAACTCCCAAATGTATTTATAGGCCAGAAGGAAGGATCGTGAATTATATTAAAATATTGATCAGGAACAATAACTTTAAAAGATGTTATCTCACGTGGTTGTGAGTAATTGAATTAATGCGTCGATATTTCAGTATTTGATCCTATCTTGGATTTTATGAAAAATTCAACATCTGCAACAGTCGTATCAAAAGCTAGACGTTTTACAAATACAGCCTTTTTGTGCGGAACAGTTCTTAAGGAGTTATGCACTACTTGGCTGTTTACTAAGGATGGAACATAAGAGGTTGACACACTCCCTTCCTTATTTTGAGGAAAACAAAACGTATTTGAGGCAAAAGTATTATTATTTTGGTTTGTTGAAAGTTATATCAACTAAAATCGGAGTATTAACAGCATTTGAGGTATATGGTATATCAATACCCATAGCAACTGGGATATTTAGAGCTGGAGTCACAAAGCTCTATTTTAATGGTGATTTAGCACCAAGTTGCACACTGCTTTTGGCAGACGTTGACGGATGTATCTCAACAGCGGGGAACTCATCATATTTCTCTTTATTAACATTTCTTGGTTACTTACGGCGTCTTGGAGAAGGCTGAGAAGGAGATTTTAACATATCCAACGATTTAAAATCATCAAATAACTTTCCATAAGCTGATATGCGTTGAGTCAATTTAGTTGCTTCATTTTGCATTTCAATATATTTTGTTCTGGTATTTTGGAAAAACGATAAAAATCCACATCAATATTTCTGCAGCTGCTGCAATACCAGTGCAGCTCTTTATTTTTAAGTATACCCTCTGCAACTAACCCAGAAAGTCCACTGCACTTCAAGTGACATCATTCGTGGCAAAGCCAACAAACAACCATTCTGTCATCTATGCCTATTATGGTAAAATTTTTAACTAAACAGGCCATATCAGTGATTATTATTTTAAACGTTAAAAATAAAAACAAAACTAGAAGATAATAACAAAAAAAAAGGCTCAATTTGTTTTTAAGTGTTTTTGTTGGATATTATGCACCAAGTGATGATGTTGATTATTATTGTCGTTTAATTTTACATTTAAAATATTTTAAATTATTGTTGTTATTATTGTATAAAATTCTTTAAAATATTTGCAGATTATTTTTCAACAAGAGAAAACAAAAGAATTAAGGAGGCACTTTAAATATTTAAGCGTTTTTGTTATTATTATTGGTTGGTTGTTAAATTTTTATTGTTTTTTTTAATGTGGTGGTAAGTAAGTATGTTATTATTTATATATACATATGTATGTACGCATATGAACATGTACATATGGTTATGATATATTTATGTAGCAAAAGATCACAGTTTTTTAAGAAACGATTTAAAAAGCAAGCAAATTAAACAAACTATAACGATTTACATTAGTATTTTAAATCGAATTTATTTTTTATTGTTTTTAAACAGTTTATGAAAGAATTAAAAGGTTTTAGCAGAGCTCAATAAAAAACACGTCTTACTCTCACAAAAATTGCGTATGTATGTAGGTATACTTAAGATTATTTTAATTACATATATTCTTAGAACATATCGCTCATATACTCATATAATGTCATAACTAAAAAAAACTAGTTTGGCAGAACACAAGTTTAAAGTTTTTAATTTAAACTCAAATTAATTATATATGAAAATTTTGTGTTTATTTAAAAAAACAAGAGAGCTATAATAGGATTAATCTGCATCATTAACTTAAAAATAAAATTGTAACATGTATGCCAAATTTCAATAAAATCGAGTCAGTTAAAGGCCTAAGATTTGTATTTTAAATTCTGAGCCTTATGGGTGCAGCCCCGCTTTACTGGGTAAAATTTGAAGTTTTCAGATTTTTTTAGTAATTTTCTAATCTATAACAATTCGTTTATACAATTTCAGCTCACTAACGTAAATTTGAATTTTTTATTTTTTTGTGCGCGTTCCCGCGTACTTTTTTTAATCCAAAATTTTCTTTGGCTAGTGTTTATCTTTCCTGTTTAGTTTCGTTGGAAACGGATAATAGTAGTTACATAAATAGTACATTTAAATATGCTGACCGGAAGTACGCAAAATAGGAGGTTTTAATTGTATGGGCGTGTTAACGCCCACTTTTTCTATTTAAAATTTATAGCCTTGTATTATTGTAGCATATGTGCCAAATTTCAGTAAACCCGCTTGAGTTAAACGCCTTGAAGCAATACTGAATTCACGCCCACTCACCCCTATGTCAAATGATCCAAACAGTTTTGAAGCACTGACTCCTGGTCACTTTCTCATAGGCAAACCCCTTGTTTCACAAATAGATAGTAGGGGTATTCCAATCAATAATTCGATACTTCAGCATTGGAAACTTGTAGCACACCTCAAACAAGAATTTTGGAAAAGATGGTCTTCTGAATATCTAAATCAACTTCAGCAACGTCATAAGTGGAACAAGCAATTCCTAACCTTAAAATTGGGGACATGGTAATTACAAAAGAGGACAACCTGCCAGTCATGAAATGGCCATTGGCGAGAGTAATAAACACTCATCCTGGTGACGATGGTATTGTCAGGGTCGTCGAAGTAAAAACAGCTAATGGGCAGTTCAAACGTCCAATACATCGAATCGCGTTACTACCTATTGACCAAGACTCTAAAGCAATAATTGATGACAAAAGTAAGGCAACAAGTGATTTAACATCTTACCAACTTACCAATTACCAACAAATTATCTAACCATGGCATTAATCACGTTATTATTGCTGGTACCACTTACTCTTGGAACTCCAGTCGAGAATAAGAAGTTTGGATGAAAAGTAGGAATCCATTTTGAGCAAATTGGAACTACAGCTCTTTCAACTACGGAATGGAATCTATTTGTATACTATGATTTAGCTCCTTACTGGTCAGAAACATCAATTCTTGTCAATGGTACACGGTCATTACAAACGTTGTGTAAAGTTTTAGAAACAAATTCATCTTGTCTCAGTATCTTTGACCACTTTCAACACATGGAAAGTGAGTTACAACTAGATAACCGACTATTACGAGTTAAAAGAGGGGCGCTGGATATCATTGGTAACGTTGCCCATTCATTATTTGGCGTCCTGGACTCTCAGAGCAGATGTCAGAAACAATAAAACAAGTCAACGACAATCAATCATATTTGCTAAAATTATTGAAGAATCAAACATCAATTGTTGATTCTACAATTAATATCATCCGGCAGAATCAAATAACAGCTAAGTTAAAATTTGAACGATTGGAAAAAGAAATTAAAATCTCTTCAGATGATATAAATAACATCAACAATGCATTAATACAAGTACAACTAAATCAACTATTTCATTCAGCAGTTCTAGAATTAACTCTAATCGCAAACAATATAAGAAAGATACAATCATCAATCCTTGACACCTTAATGGATACTCATCATGGAAAAATCAGTCCATGGCTACTTACTCCAGAACAGTTACAAAGTGAAATTAATCAGATCATCCTCCATTCACCACCATCAGTGAAACTTCCAGTGACAGAAAAAACTGACTTGCTACAATTATTCAGACTCATGAAGGTTAAGGGCAGACTAACACACCACCACGCTGTTTTCAAAATAACCTTACCATTGGTTGAACATGAAATACTCAAGCTGTTTCATTTGATTCCTGTACCCAATATAATGAACAATACCGTGATAGCCATTAAACCATGTACTGTTTTCTTGGCTATATCTACTTTGCGGGAACAATACATTCCTTATACAAATTCTGAGTTAAGTGCTTGCGACACAATTGAACAAGGCGTTTTCTTATGTTCCAACATTCAAATCCGTTACAACTTTGGTTCAGATGTCTGTACATGTGAAATAAATTTATTCCACAATAAAACAAAACCAAATTGTGTGCTGGAGAAAACTGATATCAGATGGGTACCCCTCAGCAAAGGCAATCAATGGATATATATAGCGTCACCATTTTCAAGGGCCACAGCTGTTTGCAACAGTGAAATCATTCCTATATCACTAAAGGGCTCCGGTTTGCTGACGCTTGATCCAGAATGTATACTCAAGCAATAATTTGTCAACATGAATGGACTGAGAACTATATCAAGCACAGTAAGGTCATCATACACAAGTCTTGGCAAAATTTCAGACTTATCACTACCAAAAAACACTACAGTCTTCATAAATAATAACGAATCAACCTCAACAAATTTAGAGAGTGTATATGCCAAGAATATTAAGGACCTAACAACTCTACAAAGGTCGCTGGAACAACATGAAATTGCTGAGTTACCTAATAAATTGAAAACCCACCAGACTCACAGTTATATAATTGGATACCTAGCACTCGTAGTAAGCATCATAGCACTGATCATTTTGCTGTCAACATACAAATCAAGAAAAAATGCAAAAAACCCACATCCAACTACATCAATCGAATCCACTGAAAAGGACATTGAGCTCCAACAATACGCCGAAGAACACAAGATGACCCCTATACCAATGCCACGCTAGCATTCCAAATTTACCATTGATGTTTTAGCAGCAGATGACGAGACTCAATAAATTAATTCACTTACTAACGTAGTTTTAATAACAACACTATGTTCCAATATATTTTAAAATTTATTTATTTTATCAAATTAACCTGACCAATCAAATTAACCTGACCATGACGACTTCGAAAACCCGTGAATCCACTTAATAATTATTAATGATAATACAAAAGTTAGTGAATACTATTAATACTGTTTACTTGCACTCAATTAGCTGACAAACAAAAATTGTTAATAAAAAGATATCATATTACACACTGAATTAACTGAAAATATTGTCGCTTTAATCTGATTGGTCAATTTAACGTAAATTTTGTTTTAAGCATATTTGTTGACTCAACAATTAATTGTTAATAATTGTAGTATTAATATTCCAAAAAAAAATTATGTTTGTATCAGTAGTAAAAAACTCGCTTTTATTTATTGATCACATTACGTTCAAGTTCCAAGTGCTTGAAAGTAAAAATCTCTAATCTTCAAGTTCCAAGTGCTTGAAGACAAAAGAAAACAAAGAAAATTAGTACAGTTCAAATTAATGTGTTTGAATTGATTCATACTAATAAAACATTATTACTTTCATTATAAACACTATATTTGTGGTAGGACATTTGAGCTGTAGGCCCAGATACTACCCATCCAAAATGTGTGAGTTGCAAAAGTAAGCTGCCGTTTAATTTTCTTTGTTGTGGTAAAATTATGTCACCATAAACGTCACCACCTAGCAGAATGTCAATTTTGCCACGCTCAGTGAAACAAGGATCGGCCAGCATGTAATTATCTAGATTTGGTAAAAACGATGCACTGATTGGTAGTGGTTGATATGCAGTTATTTTTGGCAAAATGAAGGTCTGGCAAATAATTTCAAAATCTTTGTTGGTGTTTGATAACAATTTAACATGAACCAATTTTTTGGAAATATAATCTGTTCCTCCAACGCCGCTAATTTGAGCGCGAGTGTTGGTCATTGGAAGTTTTAGAGTTTCAGCTGCATTCTTTGTTATAAAGGATGCCTGTGCGCACTGATCAAGAATTGCTCGTAAATTGAAAAGTCCATCTTTAGTTTGTATTGCTACACGTATTGAAGCTACAAGAATTTGAGGATGATTTAATAACGTGTTACAATTGCATACTATATTAGCGGCAACATTTTCAGTTGACTTCGCTGCAGCAGAGTTTAACGACGTATTTAAGCTATTGTTGCGATTAGGTTTTTTGACTGTGTATTCTTTGTGCACAGTGGTATGGTGTTTCTGTTGACATATCTGACACCGTGAAGTTAAACTACAACTATTACTAAAATGGCCTGTACTTAAACAGTTTCGACATATTTTCTTTTCATTAAGAAAACTACGTTTATTGTCAGATGACATTGCTGTGAATTTAAAGCATTTAAATAAGAGGTGGCGCTTGTCACAGCAAGGGCAGTTAATATCATTATTAGCAACGGAGACATGAACACCACGCTTTAAGTTGTTTTTTGTTTTGTAGGCAAATTGGTTTGAAGATCGATATGTCTTAGTATTGAGTATTGAAACTTTGATGTGCGTTTTGTGGTTCACTGATTGTTTCTAATGTTCTAAAAGAGGTTTCTAGAAACTCAAAAAGTGTTTTAATTGAAAGAACTTCAGTAGAAGCCTTTAATGACTGCTCCCACTCCTTGCGGGTTTGATTATCGAGCTTATTGACCGACATGTAGATAAGAATAGCATCCCATCCATCCGAATTTATATCGAAAGTACGTAATAACGGAAGGCAGTGTGGTGTCTAAAAGAGTTTGAATGCTCTCAGCAGATCCATTAGAAGGTGGTATTGAAAACTATTTTTTCATAAGAGTGTCGACTATTTTTCTTTTGTTATGGTAGCGATTATTTAAAGCGCTCCAAGCTAGACCATAACTGGCATCTGATGCTGGGTATTCATTGACGATATCAAGTGGCGTACCAGAACAAGAACCTTTTAAGAAGTAATACTTCTGAACATTACTTAACGCCTGGTTGTTATGTACTAAGGAGGTGAACATATCTTTATATGAAATCCACGATAAATAATCTCCCGAAAATACGGGTATGTCTATTTTTGGCAGACGAGCTTCAGTGGACATAGTTTCATTTCTACTGTGAGGCACTGTGGCAAAAGTACTTGAATGAAAGCCAGGCGAATGAGAATTAGCTGGTTCATTTATGATGTCAATTAACTGACCTTTTAATGATAAGAATAAATCCTGAAAATCGTAATATAGGTCTTCGGACGTAGCCACGCGTTATGGCCGTTTTTGATTTGAACATTTGCTCTGTACGTTGCAAAGTTTTGAACAACGTACGTTTTCCTTCAATGATATGTGAAATGTCCGTCATTTTCTTTTGTTTACTTATAATTTCAATATAAATTTGTGAACAAGTTCTTTCAATTTATACATACGATTAAATCACAAGATATAGGCAATAGTAAAGCAAGTGCATATCAAACCAAATTTACATGGATCCAAATACTGTCCCAATTCATCCGCAATTTTCAAATAATTCGCCTCTTACAATATAAAAAGTCACCAGTGGGACCAAATTTCTTCAATAAAGTATAGGAGTAGGTCCCGGGTTTCGGCACCAATGTTTAAGATGAGTGTTCCTTTTGAACATTAAATACAAGAAAAACTAGTATAGTTTGTTCTCTTTTATAAAATTCACTTTATTTAATACAGCAAGGCAGGTATATGTACAATCACCGATGATAAACTCAATAATAATTTCATATAAGTACATACATATTTTAAAAAGAAAAAATGTAAAGCAATAAAATTTAACTAGCAAAACTACAAAAGGTAGCACAAAACGAAATCAATAATAGGGTCATAAAAATGTAACGTTAAATATTCGGAGTATAATATTAATGTAATTTGTAATGCGTATTATTACACAGATGTACAAAAACAAAACTTCTTTTTTTGCTCCAGGTTTTTGGTGATTATTGTTTTTATCATAAGTACTGTGGTTTGACAAGAAAAAAATATGAAACAATATAAGTTCATTGTAATTAAAGTAACTAAGTATGTAAATACATATTATCAATATTTGTGCACCAACATTCTCCCGCACTAAGAACGACAGTGATTAAATCAGGTTCATTCGTTAGAGGTATCAGCTTGAATAACTTTCTCATGTAGGGGGTCTATTCTTGGCAAAAAGGCTATTTTTGAAATTGGCCGTTTAAATAATTTCCCATTTGAAAAAAGAGTAACGACTCTTACGCAGCCATCTTGGCCTGGATGTACTGATTGAATGCGAGCCAGAGGCCATTGCCCAGGTGAGCACCGCTCGTCAAAAACAATTACCAAATCGCCAATTTCAGCATTTCTCATAGTTTTTAACCACTTAGGTCTTGATTGCAAACGACAAATCCATTCGTTGCACCAACGGCGCCAAAAATGTTGTTTTAGCTTTTCAACAACTTTCCATCTTGACAAACGATCGATATTATTTTGGAGAACATCCTCTCCCTCTGGTACGCAGACAGATGGTTCTCCAATCAAAAAGTGAGCCGGAGTTAAGGCATTACAATCTGATGGCTCGTTGGTTAATGGGCAAAGTGGTCTAGAGTTTAGACAACTCTCAATTTGGGCCAATAGCGTTGTTAGCTCCTCAAACGCCAGAATACGATTCTTCATAACTCTACGCAAATGGTGCTTTGTAGACTTTACTCCCGCCTCCCAAAGACCACCAAAATTAGGGGAGGCGGGTGGTAAAAAGTGCCAAGTAACTCCATCAGAAGCTAAAATTTCACGAAGTTCATCTGAAAGGACGGATATTTTGTTGTTGTAAAGGACCTCCAATTCTTTTTTCGCTCCTATAAAGTTCGTACCACAATCGGAGTAGATATCACTGCAGCTGCCACGTCGCGCCACAAAACGCCTAAATGCAGCAAGAAAGGAATCTGTAGACAAACTCCATACTACTTCCAAATGCAATGCCTTCGTCACCATACAAATGAATAAGCAAATGTAGCCTTTAGTAGTAACTGTGTTTTTAGCTGTTGACTGTTTTATAGTTATAGGTCCTGCATAGTCAACACCACTATGCTTAAACGGGCGAGCAGGTTTAAGACGAACGCTAGGTAGATTGCCCATGACTTGTTGAGCTGCCTTTGCGTTATATTTAAAGCAATCAAGACATGGCCGTAGAACACTTTTAGCTAGGTTTCTTGCCGACAGAATGCAATATTCTCTTAAAACGTATGACTGCATCTGTAGTAAGCCTCCATGTAAGGTTTGCATGTGTGCGTCTAAAAAAATAAGATGAGATAAAGGATTGTGTTTTGAAAGTAAGATTTGATGCTTCGAATAGTAATTCAAATCTGAATTTTGAATTCGTCCTCCAACTCTAAGAATCTCGGAAGCATCTAAAAAGGGACACAATCTAATAATTGAGTTATTTGTATAAAGTCGACCATATTTCTTGATGTCAAGTATTTCAGTTGCAAAATCAACCTGTTGGGATAGTTTAATAACTTTAAAACGAGCATATTTGAGCTCACTAGTGAGAAAGCCTGTCATCTTACTAAACCTTCTATCTGTGATTTTATTTTATGCAATGAATTATTCATGAAACGGATTATGTATGCAATTACACGAATCAACTTATTAATAGAGGAAAAACGTTTAAGTACTTCGGGGTATTTTTTGACTTCACATGCTGTTGAGTTTACGTGTAAATGTGAGTTTAGTGATAGGTCTTCGGTGAGTTCAAAATTTAAAAAGGGTTGCTTCGGCAATTTTTCTTGGACGTTACTCAGCCATTTAGGGCCATTCCACCATAGTTCATGACTTACCAGATCCTTTGCTGAAATACCACGTGATGCGGAATCTGCTGGATTATCTCTAGTAGAAACGTAGTGCCACTGAGAATTATTTGAGTTCATTTGTGTTTCCGCTACCCTATTTCCAACATTAACAGGCCATCTAAATGATTGTCCTCTTATCCACGATAGTACGGTAGTACTATCTGTCCAATAAAATACTTCGGTAATTTCACAATCTAACGATGATGTTATTTTATTAACAAGTTTAACTAACAATGTAGCGCCGCATAACTCCATTCTGGGTATATTCATACGCTTTAAAGGACCAACATTTGTTTTTGCTTGAAGTAAGCTAATCTTTACGCAATTACCATTTAAAATAGTTTTAGAGTAAACCACCGCAGCAAAGGCAAGCTTGGAGGAATCAGAAAATCCGTGCAGTTCAAGTTTTATATCTTTCGATAGGCCTATCCATCGAGGTATTTTAATACTTTTAAGTTCCTTTAAATTACTTCGGTACTCTAATCATTTTTGACTTAAATTATCCGGAAGAAAGTCATTTCAGTTTATACCTAGTAGCCATAAGTTTTGAAACTCTATTTTTGCAAGAACAGTTGTAGGCGACAACCATCCGAGCGGATCGTACAGTTTCGCTTAGTGACTTTATCGTTGCGGGTTTCAAAATTAATTTTAAATGAAAAATAATCGGAACTAGTGTTCCATTCAAGACCAAGCGCCTTTACGTAATGGTCATCTTTTAGTTCAAATATATTAGATACTTCTCTAAGTTCCGGTGAAATGCATGCCAGAAGTTCTTCTGAGTTTGAAGTCCATTTGCGCAGATTAGATTTTCCTCTATTCAACAATGAACATAAGTCAACATGAAGTTTTAACGCTTGTTGTAAATCGTCAGCGCTAGAAATAACATCATCGACATATGTGTCTGTATTAAGTATTTTACAGGCTAAGGGATACCGTTCGTTTTCGTCTATGGCCAATTGCTGCAAAACTCTTATCGACAGAAATGGTGCTGGCTTTGTACCATAAGTAACGGTCGATAAATTATATATAAAAATATCACTTGAGTCAGAATTCCTCCATAAAATTTGTTGATATTTTTGATGTTCTGTAAGAACGTTTATTTGGCGGAACATCTCTTCCAAGTCTGCCCGAAAACCAATACGAAAACGTCACCATCGCGTTATAATTGTGGGTAGATCATTTTGTAAGGCAGGACCTGCAGCTAACTCTTCATTTTATGAGGCTTGAAAGGATGTTTTTGAGCTGCCATCAAACACCACCCTTAGTTTGGTCGTAGAGCTACTATCTCTCAAGATACTATGATGCGGCAAAAAATATCCATTTTTGTTTAAATCACTTGGATATCTTCCCACTTGTATCATATGCCCAAGGCTTTCATACTTGTGTAAAGACTGCCAAAGGTAGGATTCTTATTGCATTTTGCCTCAACATTTTTTAGTCGAGAAAGTGCACTGTAATCTGTGTGTCTGAATAGTGGTAACGAAAAAAATTTCAAAGCAGATTTAAAAGGCAGAAACACTGTATAACGTCCACTATTGCCACGAGTTGTAGTGTTTTGAAAATACTGTTCACAAATTGTTCTTCTTCCGTCAACTGCTGTTTTTCTAATATTTCTTCCTGCTCCCAAAATGCACGTAGTTGTAGTTCTAATGAACGAACATTTACGTTTATGCTATTTGTTCAAAAACCCGTGAATCCACTTAATAATTATTAATAATAATACAAAAGTTAGTGAATACTATTAATACTGTTTACTTGCACTCAATTAGCTGACAAACAAAAATTGTTAATAAAAAGATATCATATTACACACTGAATTAACTGAAAATATTGTCGCTTTAATCTGATTGGTCAATTTAACGTAAATTTTGTTTTAAGCATATTTGTTGACTCAACAATTAATTGTTAATAATTGTAGTATAAATATTCCAATAAAAATTATGTTTGTATCAGTAGTAAAAAACTCGCTTTTATTTACTGATCACATTACGTTCAAGTTCCAAGTGCTTGAAAGTAAAAATCTCTAATCTTCAAGTTCCAAGTGCTTGAAGACAAAAGAAAACAAAGAAAATTAGTACAGTTCAAATTAATGTGTTTGAATTGATTCATACTAATAAAACATTATTACTTTCATTCTAAACATTTTGGTGACCCCTAGCTTTCAAACTTTAAGTAGTTTGAAAAACACGCACCAGCACTACAAATAACAGGATACTCGTATCATCCAGTACGACATAATTCACCAAATTAACATTTTGGTGACCCCTAGCTTTCAAACTTTAAGTAGTTTGAAAAACACGCACCAGCACTACAAATAACAGGATACTCGTATCATCCAGTACGACATAATTCACCAAATTAACATTTTGGTGACCCCTAGATTTCAAACTTTCAGAAGTTTGAAAAAACACGCACCAGCGCAACAAAGGCAGAGGATATCATCCGGTCCAACATAATTCATTAAGATAACATTTTGGGTAACATTTGGGTTATCCCGACAACCATTGAATTCTTTCCTTCACCAAACGTTTGTGGCAGTCCCTGATCATACACAATGGCAACGGCAAATATTTTGGATTCATTGTTGAAAACAGGCGAAGCTATTCAAACGATAGGCGTAACTTCAAAAAGGATTCTGCGGACAGAAAAACAACCGCAGAGTACTTTGAGGAGCGTAAAAGGCGAATTTCGGAGTCCTGGGATATATTTGAAGCCAAGGATACAGAATTGCGTATGCGTGACGATGTTGAAACGCTAAAAACAACGCATGAATATTTTACGTTAGATTATTATGCCAAAATTAGTGAGCTAACAAACTTATAGATAAATTTATTCACAACAGAGGCCAATCGTATAATGGCATTAAACCAACAAACGCTACCAGCAACTAAAAGCACTGTTGCTTCAGTGGCTCGTCAAGAGTCCAATGAAAACCAGGGCCTGATTCGCAAGGCACAAGCTAGAATGACAGCCTTAAGTAGGTTTTTAAATGGATTAACCATTACCGATGAAATACAACCACGTCCATTCTACGACATCAAATTGGCAACTATCAACAAACTTTGGGACCAGATCTTGGTCTTATACGACGATATATGTGAGAACTTTGACGATCCATTGATTTCTGGTTTTGACATTGACAAATTGTATGAATTAAACGACAAGGTTCAAGAGCAGTTGGTCAATCTTTATATAATGGCTTAAAAGCATCAAACAAGTACTGCAACCCCACAAACTACATCATCAAACTCTTGTGTACAATGCTCTCTACCATTGCCAAAGGTTACAATCCCACATTTCAATGGAGACTATCTTAAATGGCGACAATTTCATGATTTGTTTTCCGAAATGGTAGACAAACAAGCTATCCCTGCAATACAAAAAATGTGGTATTTGAAATCGAATGTTTCCGGAGAAGCCGAACATTTAATTCGACAGTTTACACTAACAGAAGAAAATTATAACACCGCGTGGCAAATATTACAAGACAGATGCAATAACAAAAGAGTTCTTGTTGCTACCCTCATAGAAAGAATAATCAGCCAACCTGCTGTGTCATCATCTATATCATCAATTAAGGCCCTGCATGATACCACTAAGGAATCCTTATTAGCTCTCAATAATTTAGGGATTGCAACGGCAGATTGGGACGCAATTCTCACACAACTATTAATAACAAAAATTGACAAAAATACACACGTAAGATATATGCAATCATTAAGCAACTCTAAAGAAGTACCAATAATTTCAGAATTTCTCACATTTCTGGAACTACAGTTTCAATCAATGGAAGCAATTGCTCAAAAAGAAAAAACAACTCATTACAAAGTTGTTTCATCTATTGCAGCTTCGAACGTAAGTGCAGCGTTCAACTTAAAACATACTAGTACCTGCAAATTGTGCAACAACGGAAACCATAAGCTCTACTTTTGTAGTAAATTTAAACAATTATCAGAATCACAACGGTTGCGATGGGTACAACAACAAAAATTATGCGTAAATTGCTTCAAAGCCGACCACAATGCAAAGGCATGTAATTCGAGTAGCTGCAAATTGTGTGCACAAAAGCATAACACGTTGGTACATTTACCGAAGCGGAAAAACTCAGAAAAAAGATTTAGTTCGGAGACAGACAATAATGCAACAGAATCCTTCAAAAATTAAGCAGCGGTTGCAACGACAGCAACAAAAACAATCATGGGCCGCCAGGGCGTTGTGTTATTAGCCACAGCAAGGGTTGTAATTGTGGCTTCAAATGGAATCGCTAATGAATTTCGGGCTGTATTAAACTCAGGTTCACAGGTGAATATTGTCTGAACGTTTGATAAAAAAATTGGGAATTTCACCAACAGAAGCATCGCTATGTATTGACGGTGAGGGCAAAGTACAAAAGCGATCATCAAAACGAATTAATGTCATCATGAAGTCCCGCGACCACAGTTTCGTGACTAATTTGGAAGCCTATATTCTTCCAGACATAATTCCAGCACAGCCCAGTCAACATATTAATATTTCATCCTGGAACATTCCAAAACATATTCATTTAGCAGATCCCCATTTTTACAAACCAGAAAAAATCGACATACTACTCGGAGCGGAGTTCTTCTTCAGTTTGACTCAATCAGGTACAATTAAGTTGTCTAATGAGCTTCCAATTCTTCAAAATACATCACTTGGATGGATTGTTGGTGGACCTGTGGAACAAAAGTCGATTGCCAGCAAGCCACATACAATAACATGTGCAATATTTGACAAGGCTACATCATTGGAAGAAACTATAGAGCAACGTTGGAAACTGGACGAAATTCAAGACAACAAAAAACCATTGTCACCCTCAGACAAACAATGTGAACTTCATTTTGGTCAGCATGTACGCACCAACCAAGAAGGTCGTTTTGTAGTTAGAATTCCATTCAGAGAAAGTCCAGAGGCTCTAGGAGATTCACACACGATGACATACAACAGGTTTTTGGGGCTAGAACGGAAACTTCAAAAAAATGAGCCCATTCGTACACAGTATGTGCAGTTCATGCAACAATATAAACAATTAGGCCATATGCAGGAAGTTGATATCGATTCCTTGTGTGGGCCTAAATACTTTATACCCCATCACAGTGTATTGAAACAGGATAGTTTTACAACTAAGCTTAGAGTGGTTTTTGCTGCATCGGCAAAAACCACTTCGGGCTATTCATTGAATGATTTGATGTACACTGGGCCAACTGTTCAGAGCGAATTATTTTCAATCTTACTGCGTTTTCGAACTCCAAAATATGTTTTCACTACCGATATCGAGAAAATGTATCGGCAAATTCTAATTCATCCTGATGACCAACAATACCAATTAATTATGTGCTCAACACTGTAACATATGGAACACGGGCAGCACCGTACCTGGCAACAAAATGCTTACAGAGGATTGCCGATGAAAATATGGTGGACTTTCCAGAAGGTTCCCAAATGTTGAAACATAATTTTTATGTCGATGACGGCCTGGGTGGTTCGGATAATTTAAATATTGCGATTGAGACACAAAGGCAATTGATTACACTTTTGAGAGCTTATGGCTTCATTTTAAAAAAATGGTGCGCAAATCATCCTCAGCTACTTAAAAATATTCCAGTAGGAGATCAAGAGGTGGACTTGGACTTTAACAATAACAAGGCCAATACAGTAAAAACGCTGGGATTAATGTGGCTACCTTAATCTGATGGATTTTTCAACAACAACAATTATGGCAACAAAAATTGGATTTTGATGACCAACTTCCAGAAAATCTCCGTACTGCATGGAATACCTTCAGGGAAGACTTAAATAATATGGAAATTCCACGACATATCTTCAAGGGTGAATAGCCAACAGGTCATCAATTACATATATTCGCAGATGCATCCGAGAGAGCATTTGGTGCAGTCGCATACGTGCGTGCGAAGCTAAAAGATGGACGAATCATAGTACAATTGCTCTGCGCAAAAAGTCGGGTTGCTCCATTGAAACAACAAACGTTGCCACGGCTTGAACTATGCGCTGCAGTTATGGCTGCACAACTCGCTGATAGAATTAAAGCAGATCTGCAGACTAAGAACCTACCAATATTCCTATGGACTGATTCCGAAATTGTGCTGTCCTGGATAAATACACAGTCGACTTTGTATCAAACGTTTGTGGCCAACCGAGTAGCCACAATTCAGTCATTAACACTGGCAAATCAATGGCGTCACGTGTATTCAAAAGATAATCCAGCTGACATATTATCCAGGGGCTTGCCAGCACCAAAACTTCGCTCATCCATGTTGTGGTTCTACGGACCACTGTTTCTACATGGAAAAGAAGAAATTTGGCCACCTAATCGGTTACAAATCAGCAGCGTTATCGAAATGAAGAAAACACGTTCAGTTGCACTTAATACAGTTGCCTCTGACGATTACATATATAAAATTCAACACAAAAAATCCTTCGGAAGATTACAGAGGATAATAGGTTATGGTCTCAGATTCATCCAACATGCAAGAATGAAAAACGAAGAGCGAGCAACACATAGAGCACTTACTCCAAGCGAACTGCATAATTCCTTGTGTGTGATTGTAAAGGCCATTCAGAAATCTGATTTTTTACCGGAAATTGAACAACTTAAGAAAAGTAACGAGATTGAAAGGAAAAGTTCAATTATTAGTTTGACGCCATTTCTTGACCAGCAAGGTGTTCTGAGAGTTGGAGGACGATTGGAGGCCTCCACGTTGCCGTACGACGTGAAACATCCAATGCTGATTCCATATAATGATCATCTTATAAAGCTTCTATTTAAGATGGTCCATGAAGAAAATAATCATTGCGGACCGCAAGCATTATTGAATATAATAAGACAAAGATTTTGGCCAATAAAAGGCAAAATAATGGCAAGATCCACAGTTCAAAAATGTTTAAGATGTGCTAAAGCACATCCGCAACTGTGCCAACAACTCATGGGCAATTTACCTCATACTCGGATTACTCCGGCACGTCCATTCGTTAATGCCGGAGTCGACTATTGTGGACCATTCTGGATTCATTACAGGGTCCGCGGCAAAAAACAGACAAAGGCATATATAGCGGTATTTTGTTGTTTTGCAACGAAGGCTATCCATCTTGAACTGGTCTCCGATTTAACAACCGAAGCTTTTATTGGTGCATTAAAGCGCTTTATAGGTCGTCGCGGTCGGTGTCAAAATATCTATTCAGATAACGCTACTAATTTCGTAGGAGCTAGGAATCAGTTATCAGAACTAGCTGACTCCATTTACTCTGATAAAGGACGAGAATTGGTTATCTCCACTGCCAGCGCAAGAGGAATACAGTTCCATTTTATTCCACCAAGAGCACTGCACTTTGGAGGACTCTGGGAAGCTGCTGTAAAATCAGCAAAGTATTTGCTACTCCGTAGTGTTGCAACGGCATCTTTGACACAAGAAGAATTGGAAACAGTCATAATAGAAAGTGAAGCAATACTGAATTCACGCCCACTCACCCCTATGTCAAATGATCCAAACAGTTTTGAAGCACTGACTCCTGGCCACTTTCTCATAGGCAAACCCCTTGTTTCACAAATAGATAGTAGGGGTATTCCAATCAATAATTCGATACTTCAGCATTGGAAACTTGTAGCACACCTCAAACAAGAATTTTGGAAAAGATGGTCTTCTGAATATCTAAATCAACTTCAGCAACGTCATAAGTGGAACAAGCAATTCTTAACCTTAAAATTGGGGACATGGTAATTACAAAAGAGGACAACCTGCCAGTCATGAAATGGCCATTGGCGAGAGTAATAAACACTCATCCTGGTGACGATGGTATTGTCAGGGTCGTCGAAGTAAAAACAGCTAACGGGCAGTTCAAACGTCCAATACATCGAATCGCGTTACTACCTATTGACCAAGACTCTAAAGCAATAATTGATGACAAAAGTAAGGCAACAAGTGATTTAACATCTTACCAACTTACCAATTACCAACAAATTATCTAACCATGGCATTAATCACGTTATTATTGCTGGTACCACTTACTCTTGGAACTCCAGTCGAGAATAAGAAGTTTGGATGAAAAGTAGGAATCCATTTTGAGCAAATTGGAACTACAGCTATTTCAACTACGGAATGGAATCTATTTGTATACTATGATTTAGCTCCTTACTGGTCAGAAACATCAATTCTTGTCAATGGTACACGGTCATTACAAACGTTGTGTAAAGTTTTAGAAACAAATTCATCTTGTCTCAGTATCTTTGACCACTTTCAACACATGGAAAGTGAGTTACAACTAGATAACCGACTATTACGAGTTAAAAGAGGGGCGCTGGATATCATTGGTAACGTTGCCCATTCATTATTTGGCGTCCTGGACTCTCAGAGCAGATGTCAGAAACAATAAAACAAGTCAACGACAATCAATCATATTTTCTAAAATTATTGAAGAATCAAACATCAATTGTTGATTCTACAATTAATATCATCCGGCAGAATCAAATAACAGCTAAGTCAAAATTTGAACGATTGGAAAAAGAAATTAAAATCTATTCAGATGATATAAATAACATCAACAATGCATTAATACAAGTACAACTAAATCAACTATTTCATTCAGCAGTTCTAGAATTAACTCTAATCGCAAACAATATAAGAAAGATACAATCATCAATCCTTGACACCTTAATGGATACTCATCATGGAAAAATCAGTCCATGGCTACTTACTCCAGAACAGTTACAAAGTGAAATTAATCAGATCATCCTCCATTCACCACCATCAGTGAAACTTCCAGTGACAGAAAAAACTGACTTGCTACAATTATTCAGACTCATGAAGGTTAAGGGCAGACTAACACACCACCACGCTGTTTTCAAAATAACCTTACCATTGGTTGAACATGAAATACTCAAGCTGTTTCATTTGATTCCTGTACCCAATATAATGAACAATACCGTGATAGCCATTAAACCATGTACTGTTTTCTTGGCTATATCTACTTTGCGGGAACAATACATTCCTTATACAAATTCTGAGTTAAGTGCTTGCGACACAATTGAACAAGGCGTTTTCTTATGTTCCAACATTCAAATCCGTTACAACTTTGGTTCAGATGTCTGTACATGTGAAATAAATTTATTCCACAATAAAACAAAACCAAATTGTGTGCTGGAGAAAACTGATATCTTATGGGTACCCCTCAGCAAAGGCAATCAATGGATATATGTAGCGTCACCATTTTCAAGGGCCACAGCTGTTTGCAACAGTGAAATCATTCCTATATCACTAAAGGGCTCCGGTTTGCTGACGCTTGATCCAGAATGTATACTCAAGCAATAATTTGTCAACATGAATGGACTGAGAACTATATCAAGCACAGTAAGGTCATCATACACAAGTCTTGGCAAAATTTCAGACTTATCACTACCAAAAAACACTACAGTCTTCATAAATAATAACGAATCAACCTCAACAAAATTTAGAGAGTGTATATGCCAAGAATATTAAGGACCTAACAACTCTACAAAGGTCGCTGGAACAACATGAAATTGCTGAGTTACCTAATAAATTGAAAACCCACCAGACTCACAGTTATATAATTGGATACCTAGCACTCGTAGTAAGCATCATAGCACTGATCATTTTGCTGTCAACATACAAATCAAGAAAAAATGCAAAAAACCCACATCCAACTACATCAATCGAATCCACTGAAAAGGACATTGAGCTCCAACAATACGCCGAAGAACACAAGATGACCCCTATACCAATGCCACGCTAGCATTCCAAATTTACCATTGATGTTTTAGCAGCAGATGACGAGACTCAATAAATTAATTCACTTACTAACGTAGTTTTAATAACAACACTATGTTCCAATATATTTTAAAATTTATTTTTTTTTATCAAATTAACCTGACCAATCAAATTAACCTGACCATGACGACTTCGAAAACCCGTGAATCCACTTAATAATTATTAATGATAATACAAAAGTTAGTGAATACTATTAATACTGTTTACTTGCACTCAATTAGCTGACAAACAAAAATTGTTAATAAAAAGATATCATATTACACACTGAATTAACTGAAAATATTGTCGCTTTAATCTGATTGGTCAATTTAACGTAAATTTTGTTTTAAGCATATTTGTTGACTCAACAATTAATTGTTAATAATTGTAGTATTAATATTCCAAAAAAAAATTATGTTTGTATCAGTAGTAAAAAACTCGCTTTTATTTATTGATCACATTACGTTCAAGTTCCAAGTGCTTGAAAGTAAAAATCTCTAATCTTCAAGTTCCAAGTGCTTGAAGACAAAAGAAAACAAAGAAAATTAGTACAGTTCAAATTAATGTGTTTGAATTGATTCATACTAATAAAACATTATTACTTTCATTATAAACACTATATTTGTGGTAGGACATTTGAGCTGTAGGCCCAGATACTACCCATCCAAAATGTGTGAGTTGCAAAAGTAAGCTGCCGTTTAATTTTCTTTGTTGTGGTAAAATTATGTCACCATAAACGTCACCACCTAGCAGAATGTCAATTTTGCCACGCTCAGTGAAACAAGGATCGGCCAGCATGTAATTATCTAGATTTGGTAAAAACGATGCACTGATTGGTAGTGGTTGATATGCAGTTATTTTTGGCAAAATGAAGGTCTGGCAAATAATTTCAAAATCTTTGTTGGTGTTTGATAACAATTTAACATGAACCAATTTTTTGGAAATATAATCTGTTCCTCCAACGCCGCTAATTTGAGCGCGAGTGTTGGTCATTGGAAGTTTTAGAGTTTCAGCTGCATTCTTTGTTATAAAGGATGCCTGTGCGCACTGATCAAGAATTGCTCGTAAATTGAAAAGTCCATCTTTAGTTTGTATTGCTACACGTATTGAAGCTAAAAGAATTTGAGGATGATTTAATAACGTGTTACAATTGCATACTATATTAGCGGCAACATTTTCAGTTGACTCCGCTGCAGCAGAGTTTAAGGACGTATTTAAGCTATTGTTGCGATTAGGTTTTTTGACTGTGTATTCTTTGTGCACAGTGGTATGGTGTTTCTGTTGACATATCTGACACCGTGAAGTTAAACTACAACTATTACTAAAATGGCCTGTACTTAAACAGTTTCGACATATTTTCTTTTCATTTTTATTTAATATCATTATTAGCAACGGAGACATGAACACGACGCTTTAAGTTGTTTTTTGTTTTGTAGGCAAATTGGTTTGAAGATCGAGATGTCTTAGTATTGAGTATTGAAACTTTGATGTGCGTTTTGTGGTTCACTGATTGTTTCTAATGTTCTAAAAGAGGTTTCTAGAAACTCAAAAAGTGTTTTAATTGAAAGAACTTCAGTAGAAGCCTTTAATGACTGCTCCCACTCCTTGCGGGTTTGATTATCGAGCTTATTGACCGACATGTAGATAAGAATAGCATCCCATCCATCCGAATTTATATCGAAAGTACGTAATAACGGAAGGCAGTGTGGTGTCTAAAAGAGTTTGAATGCTCTCAGCAGATCCATTAGAAGGTGGTATTGAAAACTATTTTTTCATAAGAGTGTCGACTATTTTTCTTTTGTTATGGTAGCGATTATTTAAAGCGCTCCAAGCTAGCATCATAACTGGCATCTGATGCTGGGTATTCATTGACGATATCAAGTGGCGTACCAGAACAAGAACCTTTTAAGAAGTAATACTTCTGAACATTACTTAACGCCTGGTTGTTATGTACTAAGGAGGTGAACATATCTTTATATGAAATCCACGATAAATAATCTCCCGAAAATACGGGTATGTCTATTTTTGGCAGACGAGCTTCAGTGGACATAGTTTCATTTCTACTGTGAGGCACTGTGGCAAAAGTACTTGAATGAAAGCCAGGCGAATGAGAATTAGCTGGTTCATTTATGATGTCAATTAACTGACCTTTTAATGATAAGAATAAATCCTGAAAATCGTAATATAGGTCTTCGGACGTAGCCACGCGTTATGGCCGTTTTTGATTTGAACATTTGCTCTGTACGTTGCAAAGTTTTGAACAACGTACGTTTTCCTTCAATGATATGTGAAATGTCCGTCATTTTCTTTTGTTTACTTATAATTTCAATATAAATTTGTGAACAAGTTCTTTCAATTTATACATACGATTAAATCACAAGATATAGGCAATAGTAAAGCAAGTGCATATCAAACCAAATTTACATGGATCCAAATACTGTCCCAATTCATCCGCAATTTTCAAATAATTCGCCTCTTACAATATAAAAAGTCACCAGTGGGACCAAATTTCTTCAATAAAGTATAGGAGTAGGTCCCGGGTTTCGGCACCAATGTTTAAGATGAGTGTTCCTTTTGAACATTAAATACAAGAAAAACTAGTATAGTTTGTTCTCTTTTATAAAATTCACTTTATTTAATACAGCAAGGCAGGTATATGTACAATCACCGATGATAAACTCAATAATAATTTCATATAAGTACATACATATTTTAAAAAGGAAAAATGTAGAGCAATAAAATTTAACTAGCAAAACTACAAAAGGTAGCACAAAACGAAATCAATAATAGGGTCATAAAAATGTAACGTTAAATATTCGGAGTATAATATTAATGTAATTTGTAATGCGTATTATTACACAGATGTACAAAAACAAAACTTCTTTTTTTGCTCCAGATTTTTGGTGATTATTGTTTTTATGATAAGTACTGTGGTTTGACAAGAAAAAAAATATGAAACAATATAAGTTCATTGTAATTAAAGTAACTAAGTATGTAAATACATGCAGTTACATATTTGGTGTAATCAATACGTCGACAAGTTTTTTTTGTAATTTTACTACAGCTTATTTTTCTTATTTTTGACGTTTTGTGGTCCAGGGGGGCCCACTAGGTTTGCAAAGAGATTGCTTAGGATACATATTTTCACAAGAGAATACTTTTTTGTATAAAAACGGTTTATTATTTCATCCAAAGTAACACTTGAGGGCAAAAATATTTCGTTCCAGTTTAAGTCATACAAAAGACTATTAAGTAAATCGCAGTTGGTATTTTTAAAATCCAGTATCTTTTAGTGTAACTGAGTGCACTGCGAGTTAACTGTAAAGGATATAGGTAAGTTTACTTCTATTGTAGGGTGATATCGATCTTCCGAAGTGGTAATTGGTTCAGAGCACTTAACAACTATGTCCATTCATTTACAAATATTTAATCCAATAATTTACCATAATCATTTAATATACCGTTCAACTGATAAAGTGATAAATCTATAAGAGAGTTTGGAATCTCAATACATATTAAATTGTTTGTTGATGTTATTGGTGTAAAAAACTCATCATCGGGTGAATAATTCCATATAATTGAAGGCATGTTGAAGTCACCAACTGAAATTACCAAATCATTTAGTTTAGCATTGCGAAAAACAGATTTAATTGCAGTAGTATGTTCGATAAATACTGAGTGAGGCGATAACGGAGGAATACAAGAGCAAGTAATGTATATGTTTTTATGTTTCAGTCTTATTTCAACACCAGTAAATTCAATATTGGAAGGTGAATCATAAATAAATGCTTCAGAGGGAAAAATGTTTCAAATGGCGATGAGAACGCCTCCGGATTTCCTGTTATTTTCGCGATCACGTTTGAAAATATGAAAATTTTCACACATTATCTCAGAATTTAGGACGTTATCAGTAAGCCAAGTGTCGGTAAAAATTATGATTTGATGATTAAAATTTAAGCTATCAACAAAAAGTGAATATAGTTTAGTATTTAAGGCCCGAACATTTTGATTAACCAAAGAAATTGAATTTACAGTAGCAGCACTTAGTTTTTTGAGATGTTTTTATTGCGTGATGGAAGACGACAACTCCCAAATGTATTTATAGGCCAGAAGGAAGGATCGTGAATTATATTAAAATATTGATCAGGAACAATAACTTTAAAAGATGTTATCTCACGTGGTTGTGAGTAATTGAATTAATGCGTCGATATTTCAGTATTTGATCCTATCTTGGATTTTATGAAAAATTCAACATCTGCAACAGTCGTATCAAAAGCTAGACGTTTTACAAAGACAGCCTTTTTGTGCGGAACAGTTCTTAAGGAGTTATGCACTACTTGGCTGTTTACTAAGGATGGAACATAAGAGGTTGACACACTCCCTTCCTTATTTTGAGGAAAACAAAACGTATTTGAGGCAAAAGTATTATTATTTTGGTTTGTTGAAAGTTATATCAACTAAAATCGGAGTATTAACAGCATTTGAGGTATATGGTATATCAATACCCATAGCAACTGGGATATTTAGAGCTGGAGTCACAAAGCTCTATTTTACTGGTGATTTAGCACCAAGTTGCTCACTGCTTTTAGCAGACGTTGACGGATGTATCTCAACAGCGGGGAACTCATCATATTTCTCTTTATTAACATTTCTTGGTTACTTACGGCGTCTTGGAGAAGGCTGAGAAGGAGATTTTAACATATCCAACGATTTAAAATCATCAAATAACTTTCCATAAGCTGATATGCGTTGAGTCAATTTAGTTGCTTCATTTTGCATTTCAATATATTTTGTTCTGGTATTTTGGAAAAACGATAAAAATCCACATCAATATTTCTGCAGCTGCTGCAATACCAGTGCAGCTCTTTATTTTTAAGTATACCCTCTGCAACTAACCCAGAAAGTCCACTGCACTTCAAGTGACATCATTCGTGGCAAAGCCAACAAACAACCATTCTGTCATCTATGCCTATTATGGTAAAATTTTTAACTAAACAGGCCATATCAGTGATTATTATTTTAAACGTTAAAAATAAAAACAAAAATAGAAGATAATAACAAAAAAAAGGCTCAATTTGTTTTTAAGTGTTTTTGTTGGATATTATGCACCAAGTGATGATGTTGATTATTATTGTCGTTTAATTTTACATTTAAAATATTTTAAATTATTGTTGTTATTATTGTATAAAATTCTTTAAAATATTTGCAGATTATTTTTCAACAAGAGAAAACAAAAGAATTAAGGAGGCACTTTAAATATTTAAGCGTTTTTGTTATTATTATTGGTTGGTTGTTAAATTTTTATTGTTTTTTTTAATGTGGTGGTAAGTAAGTATGTTATTATTTATATATACATATGTATGTACGCATATGAACATGTACATATGGTTATGATATATTTATGTAGCAAAAGATCACAGTTTTTTAAGAAACGATTTAAAAAGCAAGCAAATTAAACAAACTATAACGATTTACATTAGTATTTTAAATCGAATTTATTTTTTATTGTTTTTAAACAGTTTATGAAAGAATTAAAAGGTTTTAGCAGAGCTCAATAAAAAACACGTCTTACTCTCACAAAAATTGCGTATGTATGTAGGTATACTTAAGATTATTTTAATTACATATATTCTTAGAACATATCGCTCATATACTCATATAATGTCATAACTAAAAAAAACTAGTTTGGCAGAACACAAGTTTAAAGTTTTTAATTTAAACTCAAATTAATTATATATGAAAATTTTGTGTTTGTTTAAAAAAAAAGAGAGCTATAATAGGATTAATCTGCATCATTAACTTAAAAATAAAATTGTAACATGTATGCCAAATTTCAATAAAATCGAGTCAGTTAAAGGCCTAAGATTTGTATTTTAAATTCTGAGCCTTATGGGTGCAGCCCCGCTTTACTGGGTAAAATTTGAAGTTTTCAGATTTTTTTAGTAATTTTCTAATCTATAACAATTCGTTTATACAATTTCAGCTCACTAACGTAAATTTGAATTTTTTATTTTTTTGTGCGCGTTCCCGCGTACTTTTTTTAATCCAAAATTTTCTTTGGCTAGTGTTTATCTTTCCTGTTTAGTTTCGTTGGAAACGGATAATAGTAGTTACATAAATAGTACATTTAAATATGCTGACCGGAAGTACGCAAAATAGGAGGTTTTAATTGTATGGGCGTGTTAACGCCCACTTTTTCTATTTAAAATTTATAGCCTTGTATTATTGTAGCATATGTGCCAATTTCAGTAAAACCGCTTGAGTTAAACGCCTTGAAGCAATACTGAATTCACGCCCACTCACCCCTATGTCAAATGAGGTATCGTGTCCGTACAGAACCCTTCGTGCGCGGGTCAAAGTGGCACTTCACTGAATTTATTATTTTTCTCCACACCCATACCAGTTCTCGTGGTACCTTCATAGCGAACAGCCGATTAGCGGAATTTCTCTTACATATCAAACAAACAAAAAATTATACAAAATAATATTCGTAGTGTTATGTTTGATATTAAATTCTAGGTACATAAACCAAGAATTTGTTTGGTATCACAAGGTACTTGGGACCATGTAATAATAATAATAATTATTATTTTTCTTCTATATTTATACAAATATTATAGCTAATTAAACTTATATGCTAAATAATTAGGTCACTTATTAATGCGAGGTGTAAAAAATAACTAAAAATGCTGAATTTGTAAAGTCGCTGACAGTAGTGTATTAGTGAGAGTTCTGGATACAAGAGCAGGGAGCATTGGGTGGTACTTATTTACCTGGAAGTTTTTGAAATTGTGTGTGAGTAATGTGATTCGGCAACTGGTCTGGCACGACTTGGCTTGGCTTGGCTTGCCTTGTTTTGGGCGGGGGTTTGGCTGGGGTTGGATAGGATTTGTATACTAATTTTGTATGAGAAAACTAACAACGATGATATAAGTGCTACCCTATTGTATTGTTGTTCTGTTGTTAAAAGTTCTGTTGTGGTTTTTTCATTGATATGTATGAATATGTTTGGTATGTACCTACAAGTTTTTACAATTATGTGTAATCAGATTCGGTTTCTGTTGTGGTTTTTTCATTGATATGTATGAATGTGTTTGAAACAGTTGATTTAATTAAGTTGTTTGAATACAAAAGCTTGACCCTAACCATACACAACAAAGTTGATTAGAAATAAAAATCAAAACAATACTCTTTATGTATATATGTATATTTTATTTATTAATTTGTTTGAAAATTTTATAGTATAATAAAAAATAGTAAAAAAAATAAATCTCATATTGAAGTATATATATATAATATTATTGAAGTTCATCTTTATTGATCCAAGAATTATGTTGATTGGAAAATCCCAACCATTTTACGTACGCCTGGTGTCCCTTAGTTTTAATAACATTTTCAATCAAGTATGTATTTGGAAAATGTGTCTTTAATAGTTCGTGTTCATAGAATCCACCAACAATCGGATTCCTTTGATAGTCTTCCAATAAATAAGTAATGGGGTTTGTGTTCTATAAGGTACGAATTTTAAAAATTTCAGTTGTCCAGTTTGGAGTATATCCTTTTAAAAAAATATGTTTATATTTGCTAATTCGAACGTGATCTCCAACTTTTAGTTTACCAAATTTATATATTTTGGGATGATTATAGACTTGTTTTAGTATAGAACTTTCATTTTCTGTGTTAACAGACTTTGGCGTCATTCAAATTGTTCTATGCTTTTTATTATTATATTGATTAATTAAATCCTTGCATATATGTATCCATTGATAATTTCCGTGTAGACTAAAATTTTTCCACATCATTCCTTTTAGTGTTCTATTAAATCGTTCTACAATAGACACTTTCATGATACTATATGTAGAATAGTGGTTGATATTATGTTTTATCATCAAGTTTTGAAATATTTTATTATAGAACTCTCTACCATTATCTGTTTGCAAGTTTTTTGGAATTCTCTTTAACGAAAAAATAGATTGCATAGCATTGGTTATATCTTCACTACTTTTTAGATTTTACGGGTACAGCCCAAGCAAACTTTGAAAATGTATCTATAACTGTTAAAATAAATCTATAGCCTTTGTTATATTTTGAGTAAACACCCATTTCAACAAGATCTGCTTGCCAAAGATCATCAATTCCCTTCATCACCACTCGACGTCGAATGAAATTTCTACGTGCTTGCTTATGAAGCTCCTGAACCACTTCTTGTCGCTCCATTTCTAACATCTATCCTAGATAACATCAATTTAAATGCTGCTGATATTGAATTTAAATCAAAACGATTTATATATCTATGTTTAAATGGTTTGTAATGAGCTTCGTTTTTCATTTAGACGTTCTTCAACTGAATCAATTTTGTAATTAAATAATGATCTCATTTCTTTTAGTGAAATGAATCTTGAAATGTTGATTTTGGTATCTTACAGATTTTTCAATATAATGTCCAAACTTATCGATAGAATATGAATTGTTAAACATTTTTAAGACTATTTATATAATAATTTTTGCTTCTCTCAATTTCAATTCAATTCAGTGACCAGCTGTTGTTGATGAAATCAAAAGGTGCAATCTAACAACCAATTCATTAGGATCATCCCAATAAACATAATTATGCTTTTTTCTATTCAATTTTATTAAACCTTTTCCCTTATGAATTTTCTGTTGTTTAAATAGGTTTTTAATAATCGTTGTATATTTAATTGAACGATTTCCTTTAATTTGTCCATTAATACTGTTATTTAGTTTATGGACATTAGTCATCTCCAATATTTGTTTATAATTATTTAAATCTGTTTTATTATAACTGATTGGGTTCTGATAAACTAACAATTCATATAAGCCTGATGTGAAGGGCCATTTTAAATTACCTACAGTAATATTGGTTGAATTGAAAGCGATGGGTTCATTACCCAGTCTCCATATTTGATATTTATCCTTATGAGGACCATAGGTTTTATCATATATATTTAAGTTAACTTTTGATAAATTATATTGAATACTTTGATTGGGATGTATTGCAATGGTGTTATCATCATCATTGTTATCATCCTCATTATCAACATTATCATTATTATCATCATCATCATGGTCATCATGATCATTTTCATCATCAAATGATTGAAACGTGTTTGAACTTTTCTCGATTTTCTTGTTATTAAAGTTTGGAAAAAACGTGTTGTAATCAAGCTTACTCTTTTTATATGGTGTACTGAAGGCAATTTTATTATTCTCAAGATCATGTTTAAAAGAGTTATCCGGATATTTTTCATGTTTTATAATGTTATTATTAGTTGGTTGAACTAATTCTTTTAATGGTTTTGATATTGGTTTAAATGTCTTTTCCAACAATTCATCATTTGCAATTTCTCCAAGCAAAATATTCTTATATTTCTTTTTTTATATATTTCGAGTTTTAATAAGATTATTAACTAGATTTGTATTCATATTTATAGATTGAATTAGAAACAGATTCAAAACAGATCAGTTTAGCAGTTAACGGTTTAATAGTTGAGAAGCTATTAGTTTAATAATTCATCTTGTACGGATTTATAGATTTATAAATATATCGAAACCTTTTCTATATCGACCATTATTCATAGGATCATCTTTGTTAATAACTAGAAAACCATATTTTTCTTTCCAACACTCGGCACATAACTTATGAAATGTTTGTGAAGTCACATCAGAACCAACATGATCATTGTAAATATGCTTAATATTCATTACATCCTGTTTAAAAATTATAATCATATTTGCATTATTGCGAATCAAGTGTTTTGGTATACGTGTATAAGTTTGACATAAATAAAAACTATCAATATCTTTATGACGACCCATACAGAAGTAAGAATGCACATGATTTTGTTTCTCACAAGCTATATCGTCGAATATAAATACAGAATTTGGTTTAACTTCGTCTGGGGATAGAACATCATCATTATTGGAAAATGATGAAAAATTTATCTCCTTGATAGGTTTAATTAGATTTTCTAAGTACTTATATTTCGGTTGTTTTGTTGACTTTGAATATAAGTAAATATTTTTAAATTTCAATCCATGAGGACTTTCAATAAGACTGATCATCACATTTGTTTTTCCACAACTTGATGGACCCACAATAAGAGCTCGAATAGAATTCGGTAGTAATGAACTATGACGAATTTTATTTGATGAATCGAACTTTGATTCGATATTCTTTACATTAATCCTTTTATGTTGTTTAAAAAAACGCATTCTGAAATCTAATGATAGCATAATATATAAACCAGTCTCTTTTATTTGTTTTCAATCAATTGGATTTTAATCTTTAATCGATAAAGTATCAATAGATATGACAATCATTTATAAAAAGATATTCAGTCGTCATCCATACTTCATCGGTAAGGGGTTTCTGAATAAAATAATTAATAAACTTCCTATTGAACTTCATTTACCCGGTTATCAATTTTGTGGACCTGGAACGAAATTAAAGAAACGTTTAGAAAGAGGTGATCAAGGAATCAATTCATTGGATACTGCTTGCAGAGAGCACGATATAGCATACTCAAACAATAAAGATTTAGAGAAAAGACATATTGCTTATAGAATCTTAACTGAAAAGGCTTGGCAAAGGGTTAATGCTAGCGATAGTGAAAAATCAAACGCTTGGTTAGTTACTACTGCAATGAAAACAAAAACAAAATTCAGAATGGGTAACGTTAATAGTAAAACTAAGAGATTGTCTTCATTAAATAAACATCAACTATTTAGACATGCATTGAAAAGTGCAAGAAAGAATATAAAAAAAAATTAAAACTTGAAAGATGCTATAAAGATTTCACGAAAAGTAGTAAACAATATTTTCAAGGGGAAAAAATTCTTTATTAAAAACACCTCGAATAATACCTCTACCTAAATCTGGAGGTTTTCTTGTACCTATATTCGCTGCACTGGGCGCACTTGGTGGTTTAGCTGGTGGTGTATCTGGCATTACAAAAGCAATCAATGCAGTCAAAAATGGAAATGGCTGAAGCAAAACGACATAATAGTACAATGGAAGCCATTGCGATGGGAAAAGGCATGTTCTTAAAACCATATAAAAAAGCATTTGGATTATATTTAAAACCTTATCAACAAAATTGTTAATGAAGCTACCTAAAAGAGCTCTTTCTGATGTAGACTTGAGAAAATATGCAAAACATATTCCAAATTTTAGAGGTGTGTTTATGTGTAACACTCTTCCAAGCAAACCATTTAAAAAAGAATGTGGAATAATCAATCTGGATACTTCAAAGGGACCTGGCACACATTGGGTAGCATACTGGAAAAACAACAATCAAATCGAATATTTTGATAGCTTTGGCAATTTGCAGCCACCAAAACAATTAATAAAATATTTAGGAAAAAACATTAGTTATAATTATGATAGATATCAATATTTTAATACAATAAATTGTGGTCATTTATGTTTAAAATTTTTCTTTTCGAAGCTAAACTAAAAAGAAGCTATAATATATATATATATATATATATATATATATATATATATATATATATATATATATATATATATTGTAGTATTCAATTGATTAATAGCTACAATCATCACTTCCAAAGATTTATAATTTTGAAGATTTTGATCAGTGTTATAATGTTCAGTTGAATTTACTCCTAATTTTCTTTTGCTAAATCCGAGCAACTTTCCTATACTGTTTGGTTGTGAAAAATCTATATCGATTGATGAGGTTATTTCAGTTTTAAGTGTGTTATTGTTAGCTTCAATTATTAGATAAATTAATTCATCAATATCTTTTAAGATTGAGTTTAAGAAAAAAGCAATATCCTCAAGTTCATATGAACCAACCGGAATAGTAATAATATGATTTCCTATATGAAACAAATTGTTGCGAACATCTACATTGGGTATGGAATTGAATGTTACAAAATCATTAAGTCCACAAACATATTTTGTAGGGAGTTAAATTGGAGGAAAATATTCTTCAACCACAGTTGAAGTGCTTTCGATTAAAGATATTGTTACTGACATTTCAAGTATTCAGAATGAACTGATGTTTGATGGTTATTTTATCTGATTTAAGTGTTAAATAATAAATCAAAAAAAAAATGTCTTTTATAATTTTATGTTTTCTTTACTAATATTTGATTTAATAAACTTTCTTAAGAGTACTACATTTTTTTGAGCACATATACAATATTTTCTATGATAACAACAAACATTTACAGATTTATCATTTTGATATAATGTTTTTAAATTTGGACAATTTAGATCATCTAGGTTATAAAAATTTATTTTATCCTTAAAAATATTTTGGATCCACTTAATTTTTTCTAATCCTTTAACATAATAAATAAAATTTTTATCTTTAACATGCGCAATATAATATTCCATAATATTTGTTAAGGTTGAATCGCCATTTTTCCATTTTAATCCATGATGATGATTATAAAGCCAATTAATTGAATCTTTTTCTTTTGTTGTCAACAATGAATATGGAAAAGGTGGTTTAATAATAAATGTTTGTACTTGTATATCGTCAATTGAAATACTCAGTTCTTTTTCAATGAATTTATTGTTGAGATAAAAACCTTGTACATCTACAACTAATATTCTCTCCTCAGACATTGTGTATTACTAATCAAGTCACAACGACGACTGTAGAACTGTTTATAAAGTCTATGTTTTTAAATTATTATAAAAATTCATTATACATAATGCTTGTTCCCAACTTTTATCGATAAGGGAACATTTACTGGTATCAGGTCCACAAGTTGTTTCATTGTTGAACCACAAACAATTGGTGTAATGATATCCAAATTTTGATTTATTTTTCTTATAAAATGCATATTCATCGAATTGAGTTTTTAATTTCTTCAAAATAATCTCATGTTCATACCACAAAAACCTTTCTCCATTCAAGAAGTCATGTAAAATTTTCGAATAAAACTGATTATTCATTATTTTTCTTATTTTAATTTTTTTTATTTATGTTAAATAAAACTTCTTAACACATCAACAACAAAGTTTATATTAAGTAGTAGTAAATGTATTTCATCATATTAGTTAATTTATAATACTTCCATATCCAAATCATGTGTATAATCTTGAATGTTGATTAATGTAATATCGGATCGGTATGTAGTATCATCCTCAGAATCCGCCTCAATTTCACCATTACTTAAAATTCTATCGTATTTAACTTGACGGTATTCGAAACATGAAATATTTAATCGACGTTCCAAGTAATTGCTGTCATATGTACAACGGATTCTCAATTTTATATTATCTTTGTATTGAAGTTGAAAATGTCTATAAAATGGAACCGAACTTTCAATTATTCCCGCAATATTTTTTTCTTTTTTTACTAAATCTTGCCTAAATGTTTCAATAGCTTGTTCAACAGTAAAAGATTGATTTATAGGTGGTGGAGAGTCTTCTTGTTCTTCGTTTGATTAATATTCTGTTTTTGCTGTTGACTCGTTGTTTTTATTTAAATCATTTTTAAACTTTAAAAGTTTGAAATTTAGTTGTATGCTCACAGTATCATTATTTGGTAATTTTATTGCAAATTCTGTATTTTTAAGTTCATTTTCACTCAAATCAATAGGTAATGAAGCTGAAAACACTTGTATGATATAGATATGTGATAAAAATATTTTTCATTTTAGTTTTTCTTTTTAATAGATATCTTATTAAGTTAGCGATATATTTTTTATTGAGATGATAAGAATTGTTTCTCATATTTATATACTAATTTAATAATCTTCATATTGAAATGAGTCATCACCATCGCTAGCACCACCAGCTGTTTTCTTAACTTTACTATTATTAACCATTTTTTGAGGGAGAGGAGGTTTTTGAGGGAGGGGAGGTTTTAGCTGATTTTTATTCAATGAGTGGATACCAGTCTTACCATTATAAGATTTAGTTGGATCACTAAAAACATGTTCATCTATTTCACTATAAACACATAATGGTTTGTATGAGTATACATTTATATCTTTAAAACCACCCTCATAGACTGTTCCAACTAGTGATATTATACCACGAATAACCTAAATTTTTATATGTTGATTGTGACTAAATTGAAATATTGGAATATTTGTTGGCATTTGTTGTCCTCTATTAAGAGAAAAAATTTGCGTTCTAGTCCGTCCTTCTGCGGTTAGAAACACCTGCATCATAATATCCAAAACTATTGCATTTATTATTTGAAAAGTTTTCCACTGTACATGACAAGTACAATATTTATCACCAGTTTTTAAAAATTGACCCCAATACATATTCATCAAAGTTTTTAATTTAACTGAATCTCTTTATGTATATATATATATATATATATATATATATATATATATATATATATATATATATATATATATATATATATATATATATATATATATATATATAAGTATACGTATACTTAACCGCAATTGATAAGAAGTTATTGAAATATCTAAAAACGTCTTATACTATCAATTATTGAATATAAAGAATCAGTTTGAAAGTTCGTTTTACGGTGAAAAGTTGAAAGCAAAAAAATGAGAGCAAGCTTAAGAAAATTGTTTCAAAATCCTAATATTACATACTTACCTTTAAAGGATATGGAAGAAAATACTATATATGAAATCAACAAGATAGATCGAGTAGATACAAAATATGGTGAAAGTATAAGATGTCTTCTAAATAAAGAATATTAAATTTATTTACCTAAACGATTTCTGATTATTACTTAAAATCAGATGGATTATCTAAACACAACTCCACACATTTTAAAGAAAGTTAAAGAAGTGAAGGAATTATATACTCTAATCGTTAAAAAGAAGAAGCAATATGTGTTCTACAACAACTTGTATGACAGTACTGAAGAAGAAGATGATGATGATCATGATGATGAAATAGAAAACAGATTTTAAATAAACCTCGAAACAGAAACTTTTTTAAAATTATAAAAACATATATATAAATAAAAAACACAAACTCTAAAATTTCTCACGTATTGGATAAATTAGGAACTTTATAAAAATGAAAAACCACAACGGAAGCTTTTTAAAATTAAAAACCCCTCAACATTAAAATTTCTCGCGTATTTCATAAATTAGGAACTTTATAAAAATGAAAAACCGCAACGGAAGCTTTTTAAAATTAAAAACCTTTCAACATTAAAATTTCTACCACATTTTTCATGTTTAGAAACCAAATTATATTTCTGAATTTTGTATAAAAACCCCCTCTAGTTTACTTTAAGTGTTATTCAAGTTAAGTAAATCACAAAAGATGGAAACGCATTTAAAAACAATATTTAAAAAGTGCCAAAATAAAACCATTCTCCCTATAAATGAGATGGTTTTTAATCACAATTACCAAATAATGAAGAGCGGGTACAGACACGCTTTGGGATGAAAATTCGTTGTTTGGTGGAAAGCAATCAATATATATACCTACCCAGTATATTTAATGATACAATAAATGATGATACTATTGCGGAATTTGACCGCAATACCTACTACCTTTTCAAAGATAGAAAAGGAAGCAGTGAGTTAAATTACGAATTAACTATAAATGCGGAAACAACAGGTAATTTTTGGTAAACTAGTTTTTATTTATTTATTTATTATTAAATCTAATAATTAATTATTATCGTTTTAGCTCAAGATACACCAAAGAAGTAAATTGAATATTGGATGTCATTGAAGCCAACGACAAACGGAAGCCGAAATTATTTACTTTAAATGATAAAGCTGTTATTATGTTAATAATAATAATATAGTATGACATATTTACTTAATTAAAAATGTGGTTACAATTTTAATTTAAGCATTTGTTTGTTCATTTTTTATTATTATTTATACACTTGACCGCAACTTTTTTATCAAAGTTTTATTTTAGTAAGAATATAAAGTATATAAGAACGTTTGTTAATGAGTTTTAATGAAACAATTGATTTTCATCATTCTGAGAAAACGCGTCACACGCAAAAAAAAATTCAAAACCGATTTGAGTGATTGAAAACTATTAAACAAGTATTCTTAAAACAGAAAATTATAATTTATATATAATTTAAAAACTGTTTAAAATTATATTTATATAAAAAGTTGAAACGGTATTTGATTTAATTAAAAACTACGTAAAAGCATAATTCTAAAAAGTAATCTTTTAAACCAAAATTGTGAAATATTTAAATATTTATATAAACATCTTCATTAAGACCAGGTATGTTGTAGATATAAACAGCAGATCTATAATTTCAAATACTTTCAGCACATTACTTCCATTTCTGCTGTTATATCATGTACATCTGTGAAGTATGTGAAACGTCTTTTGTATCCAAATTTAATTTTAAGAGACATTTTAATATTAACCCAAAATCAAACAAAACAAAACTAAATTTAAAAAATTGTTAAAGTTGAAAATATTGAAGAAACTCCATCGTGTAGCTATATACGATGTGAAACTTGTAAATTAAATATAAGAAAAGGTTCTTGGTCTCATCATTTGAGAACTAATGAACATAAAAAAAAATAATCGTTTGTTTATAAACAAAGATATATATATAAGTAAAAATTTATTTACTAAGCGTATTCAAACTTTTGTATACGAAAAAAAGGTAGATGAGCTTTCATTAAACATTTTATTTTCGAATGCAAAAGAAAGTATTATAAATATTTAAAAAAATATGTTATTAGAACATCAAAATATAATATTTAATATAGAACTTTTTGCAGAATATATAAAATTCTCAAAAACTAATGAAATTGAAGATGATGATAGCGCACTAATTAGTGTGAAATCTTTTCAAACGAATATGGTAATAGTACAATTAGAACAAAATCTATCAGACGTGTACTATAATCATAGTATAGAAAAAGCAACCAAAATGGATGAATTTCAAGAGAGAGACAGTGGTTGGTCTCTAGTTTGTATCAATAAAATTGAAATAAACGTTAACAAGTATTGCCCTATAAAAGGTTCTGAATATTTAGAACTACCAATATTTATCAGAAATAAAAAAGCGTGCATCAACATTAAAACTAATGATAATTATTGTTTTAAATGGGCTCTTATAGCTGCATTAGAGAACAATCATTTAAATCCAAAATATTCACATTATAGTAATGTTATCACACAAAGCTTAATAACACTAACAAATGGAATAACAATTGATTTCACCAACTTAATCTTTCCTCTATCTATTGCTGATATTAAGATATTTGAGAAATACAATTTAAATATAAGCGTGAATGTTTTTGGATGTGATGTGATAAAAAAAGAAATCGTTGGACCATATTATAAGACAGCTGATGAAAAAATTAATCATATCAATTTACTATACATTCAAGATGATAAAAACGATGAATCACATTATGTTTGGATAAGAAACATAAGTCGTTTATTGAGCACACAAGTTTCAAAACATCTAGGTGGTAAATATTTTTGTCATTTTTGCTTACACTATTCAACCAGTGAACTCTTGTTATTAAAACACAAACAAGAATGCAATAAAATTGTCACCAAAATGCCTACGGGTGTTGATGATGACAATATATTGCAGTTCAAAAATTTTAAAAATCAATTAGATGTACCATTTGTTATCTATGCGGATTTTGAATGCATATTAAGTAAAATTAACAACAAAAATTCTAATAATATTACAAGCATTCAAAAACATATACCTATAGCTTACAGCTACTACATAAAATTATCTTTTGATTCTAAACTGAATAAGCTTAGAACGTATACGGGTAACGATTTTGTTAAAGGTTTTGTTCAAAATTTGATTGAGGATGCACGTTTTTTGTGTACAAACTTTCTAATGAAAGTAGTCCCAATGAATTCTCTACTACCCCATGAAGTTGAAAAACATTATAATACTAATGAGTGTCATATATGTAAACAAATTCTAGATGATGATAGATGTGCTGATCATTGTCATTTAACTGGTCAATATCGCGGGCCAGCTCATTGGAAATGTAATATTAATTATCAATTACCTAACTTTATTCCAATAATTTTTCATAACTTTTCAGGTTATGATTGTCATTTGTTTTTAAAGGCTCTAGCAGATTATCCGGGTAATATAGATGTTATACCACTTAATAAAGAATTGTATATATCTGTTAGAAAAAGAATTCAAATAACTGATAAATATAATTTAGAATTACGTTTTCTCGATTCTTTTAAATTTATGTCGGCTAGTTTAGATAAATTATCTAATTATATTCATAACGATAACTTTAAAACACTGAAATCAATATATTCAAATTATTTAGAATTTAATCTTTTGAAAAGAAAAGGTATATTTCCTTATGATTATATCGATTCAGTTGAAAAATTAAATGAAAATGTCTTACCTTATCGTGAACAGTTGTTCTCTACATTAAAGAATAAAGAATGTACTATTGCTGATTATGAGCACGCGTTAAGTGTTTGGTCTACATTTAACTGTCAATCTCTAAATGAGTATATGCTTTTATATCTAAAAACTGATGTACTTCTTTTAACTGATGTATTTGAAAATTTTCGTTCTGTTTGTAATGTAAAGGATGTTTAGGATGGCAGGATCGCCATGTAAAGGATGTGTAGGATGGCAGGATTGCCATGTAAAGGATGAACAACCGTTTCGTCAGAGAACTTTAATGTTGAATTGTATTGGAGAGTGTGTAAAGTGTTTGCTTCCCTATAGCCCAATTATTATTTTTATCCAGCTGTACAGGGGGTCCAGCTTATAAATAGGCGTTCAAAGGAACTGCCAAAAGGGTTGAGATTTTAATAAAAAACTAGGCAAGTTGTTGCCGAATTGCGTTCTTGAATCAAAGTCTGTTTTATTTAGCATTTTGCTCTGCTTATATACTATTTTACATTCTTCAATTTTTGTGTTTCTTTATGTCTTTAATTTTGCTATAATAACACAAATTATTAATAAAAATAAAAGTGTGTCATTTAAATTTTATAATGTAAGCGTTTTGTTAATTATTACAATGAACTGTGTTGCAATTCAATTAAACTATGCTACAGTGATTTACAGTAATTGAGGTACACTACACCCTCACCCTTAAGAGAAAAATTATGTAAATAATTTTTTTTTTATAATTATCAATGCAATTTAAAAATATTATCATGAAATATAATTTTTTTTATGTTAACAATTTCGTAAATATTAAATATATTCTTATAATGTTACCGATTTTTTTTTTGGATTTTTAGTTTAGAAAGATTTATATGGTTTTAAATTGTTATTATGAACTTCTTTTATTGTTAAATTATATTATTTTATACTCTTATATGAACATTATCTTTTTTATTTAAGTTCTACCTTAACTAATACTAAGCCTTGATATAGCAGTAATATTTAATTTATTGCAATAATAATTGTTTATATATAGTTAGTTCATTATCTCTGTTCAGTGCAAATTGTAACGTGAGTCATGGTTGTTGTACGTAGTCATCATAATTATTAAATATCTTGTTGTTGTCTAAAATGATGGATGGCAGTTTTTCATATAATAATTCATATGGCGAATGGCCTGTGTCTACATGTAGCTTTCGTCCGTTAGTTTGTATTGAAATATGTCAAAAGTTATCTTTGTTGGGGCATTTTATATTAGTATTTTTAGTTAAGAACGTTTATTACCTATCTTATATATCGGCATATGCTTCTTTTTTTTATACTTTATATATTTCATTCTTATTTGATTGCGCTAATTCTCTTGTATTTTCTTTATTAATTTTAGATATCAGTTTCCTCAGAATCGAATCTAGTTTCGCTAAGTTATCGCTGAATCTTGCTAGCTGATTAATTCCTTCATTCATATTTTGTGTATGTAACTTCTTCATAATCGAATCTGGTTTCGATGAATTATCATTACATCCTATATTCATATTTTTGGTACGCAATTTCTTCATATTCGAATCTGGTTTCGACGAATTGTCATTACGTCTTATGTGCACAATATTATTTTCAATAAATATATATTTTGCTTTTATATTTTCAAGCTCGTTAAATTTTTTTATTTTATATTTTTGACATCATTAATGGTTATGCATTCCCATATTTGAAGTTGATCAGACTTCTGAGAATCACATTTTTCCATATTGCTTTCTGTTGCGCTCGTATTGTTTTTATTTCTATTACTGTTATTTGCCTCATTATTTACTTTTACATTTGACTCATTAGTTTAATTTTTAATTGCACTTGTAGTTACTAATAATTGAAAAGTTTAAATCTGATTGTTGGAAATTTGTAGTTTAAAATTCTGTTGTTTAGATTCCTAATTGATGGTTCTATTATTTCGTCGGTATTTATTAATTATTTCTGTACGTGCATGTCGTAGTCTGTAGTTTTTTATGTACAGTGTAGTGTTGTCCCAGGTCATGATTTTTAAATTTAGAATTACTTTTCATTATTACTTTCCTATAAAACATGTATATGATATGAGTGAATGTACTTTGTTTGTCAAGTACATTTTTGCATAGTCGTCATTAATATTCCTGTGACAATTAAAAAGTTTTTTTTTGAAACTTTCGTCATTGTTTCTGTTTTTGTAATTTAATATATTATAGTTACTAAGTATGAATTTTTTTGTGCTTAAAATTTCTAGATAAACATAAGAATATTTTTTGTCATATTAATGTTTTAAGTTAATGAATCATAATTATAAGAGTTAAAATGTTATAAAAAAAATAAAACTATATAAAAATAATACTATATTCTAATAGTTGAAGTTTAATAAGTATGTATAAAATTTAATAATAATTGTTAAAAAATTTTTGTCATTTACATAATATTTGTATTTTATTTGGTACGCTGACTTTACTGAAGTACTTTTCCGCTTTAGAAAGTTTGATTTTGTTGGTAACTTCAAAAACTTATTTCGAATGCGAAATTCTGCATTTTTTGAAAATATGTTGTTTTGTGTTGCAAAGATATTGGAAAGCTTTTGTTGGTATCTTATATTTGGCATGTTGTTGGTTCGTGTTGAAAAGGTATTGCAAACTTTTTTAAGGTATTTTGTATTTCTCGTAAATCTTTTTTTTTTGACATCTGTTTATAGTCACAGGTGAATTAATTTTAAACGTATGTAAGTGTTTTAGGTCCGGGATAAATTTTGATTTTTCTTCTTTTTATTATTCTTTTGTAGATAGCTTTCTATTTTTGTAAGAATGTCCTCTTTGGTCCGCAGGATCACAGTTGCAGTGGTCTCAGGATCACGATTGCAATGGTCTCAGGATCGTGGTTACAGGATCGTGGTTGCAGGATATTATTTCATTGTTTATCAAAATTTTCAAGCAACTGCAGCTTATAATTCGTTATCAGAAGGTTCTTTTTAGTCCAGAGGATCTTGTTCTCAGGATCATGTTTGCAGGATCGCCATGTAAAGGATGTTTAGGATGGCAGGATCGCCATGTAAAGGATGTGTAGGATGGCAGGATTGCCATGTAAAGGATGAACAACCGTTTCGTCAGAGAACTTTAATATTGAATTGTATTGGAGAGTGTGTAAAGTGTTTGCTTCCCTATAGCCCAATTATTATTTTTATACAGCTGTACAGGGGGTCCAGCTTATAAATAAGCGTTCAAAGGAACTGCCAAAAAGGTTGAGATTTTAATAAAAAAAACTAGGCAAGTTGTTGCCGAATTGCGTTCTTGAATCAAAGTCTGTTTTATTTAGCATTTTGCTCTGCTTATATACTATTTTACATTCTTCAATTTTTGTGTTTCTTTATGTCTTTAATTTTGCTATAATAACACAAATTATTAATAAAAATAAAAGTGTGTCATTTAAATTTTATAATGTAAGCGTTTTGTTAATTATTACAATGAACTGTGTTGCAATTCAATTAAACTATGCTACAGTGATTTACAGTAATTGAGGTACACTACAGTAAATCAATAAATCATCTTGATCCATGTCATTACTATACAACACCTGATTTTTGAAATTTTTGGAATTATTCACCGATATATATATGTATAATTTCATTAAAAAAGGAATAAGAGGTGGCATTGTTCAATGCACAACACGTCGAACAGTTGCAAATCATAAATATATCAAAACATATGATTGCTCTAAACCCTCACAATATCTTATGTATTTATATGCGAACAACTTGTATGGTTGGGCAATGTCTGAATCCTTACCAGAAGGTAAATTTGAATGGATTGAAGATATAGATAGCTTTGATATTTCGAAAGTATCTGAAACTCTGATTTTGGTTATATTTTAGAAGTTGATTTAGACTATCCTGAAGAACTACATGATAGTCATAATGATTTACCGTTTTGTGCTGAACTTAAAAGTCCATCAATAAAACATCATAATATAAAGAAACTAATTCCCGATTTAACTAACAAAAAATCATATATAATTCACTATCGAAATCTTCAACAGTGTATTAGAAATGGTTTAAAATTAGCTAAAATTCATAGAATATTAATATTTAAACAATCAACTTGGTTGAAACAGTATATCGATTTAAATACCTTTCATCGAACCAATGCCAAAAATGAGTTTGAAAAATTTTTTTTTAAACTTTTAAATAATGCGGTATACGGTAAAACTATGGAAAATTTTGAAAAACGTAAAAAGGTAAAAATCGTTAATGCTTGGGAGAGTGAACACAACCGTTTGGGGCACGAGCTCTTATAGCAAAACCTAATTTTCATAGTTCAACACATTTTACCGATAATATGATTGCAATTCAAATGAGTATGGATAGCATAACATTTAATAAACCTATATATTTAGGGTTTTCAGTTCTAAAACTATCTAAATATAAAATGTATGACTTTCACTATCAGTACATGCAAACAAAGTTTAATGAATATTTAAAATTAAATTATATGGATACTGATTCTTTAATTTACACAATAAGAACAAACGATTTTTATAAAATTATTTACAATGATCTTCATCTAAACTTTGATACATCAGACTATTCAATTAATAATGTTTTCAATTTCCCCTTGCAAAACAAAAAAGTCTTGGGAATGATGAAAGATGAGAATAATGGACATGTAATGTTAGAATTTATTGGACTTTGATCAAAAGTATATTCAATAGCTGTTGACGATAAAGAAGAAATCAAAAAAGCTAAAGGTGTAAAAAACTCTGTTTTAAAAAAACTAACTATAAATGATTATCGTAACTGTTTGATAGATAAAACCATATATCACGATAAAATGTATATATTTAAATCTATCCTACATGAAATGTTTACACAACAAATATCAAAAGTTGTATTAAGTTATGATGATAATAAACGTTATATAAGAGAAGATGGTATTAATACCTATGCTTGGGGACATTTCAAAATAAACAAAAATTTAAATTTTAATAAAGTCTAAATCATATAAAACAAAAAAAGGTTTTTTCTTTTACAAAAACAATATTTATTTATACATTATATATATAATGTATACATATATATTAGAAAGAGTTTTTGCTTTTTGCGAAACAAAATAATTTACAATCACACACAACACTCGTATCAATCGCATTTTGTTTCAAAAAAAATAAAAAAAATCACCGAACCTGATTACAAACAATTTTAAAAACTTGTAGGTACATACCAAACACATTCATACATATCAATGAAAAAACCACAACAGAAACCGAATCTGATTACACATAATTTTAAAAACTTGTAGGTACATACCAAACACATTCATACATATCAATGAAAAAACCACAACAAAACTTTTAACAACAGAACAACAATACAATAGGGTGGCACTTATATCATCATTGTTAGTTTTCTCATACAAAATTAGTATACAAATCCTAACCAACCCCAGCCAAACCCCCGCCCAAACCCCGCCCAAACCCAGGCAAGCCAAGCCAAGTCGTGCTAGACCAGTTTCCGAATCTCATTACTCACACACAATTTCAAAAACTTCCAGGTAAATAAGTACCACCCTATGCTCCCTGCTCATGTTTCCAGAACTCTCACTAATACACTACTGCTGACCATTGAAGACATTGAACTTATGTTCTTTATTGTGGTCATTGACTGTTGTTAAAATAAACAAAAAAAACTTATTGGTAATATGACTACACATGTGTATGCATGGGTGTAAGTTATGCTGTGACTGCAATATGATTCTTCGGTCACTGACCATTAATGCATTGCACTTATTGTTTATGTTTTTTTTTTATAAACAAATAATTGCAAATGCATTTACATACACACACATGTGTTTGGATGTTTATGAATTTAATTTTAATGAGTTGAATAATTATGATGAACTTAATTTAAGGGTCGCCAACATTCTCCCCCCATTGAACCATGTAATGTTCAAGTACTTCCGCTGCACTTCAGGTATCTTGTAGTTCGATAACGTATTTGGATGTTTAGCTTTGTCGAGGAGTTGGAGTAGGTATCGCTTCGGGTTGGTGCTTTCTTCTACAAGATGATCGGTTTTTCCAGACCAGATAAAGGACAACTAGGGCGAACACTAAGCTGAGCGTAAAGTAGCTTATTGCTTGATGGTGCATATTTTTGTTGTTGATGAGTATATGCAGTTGTGACATGTCGGCCTTTTGAAGTTGGGCTTGTAGCTCATTTAGTTGATCAGTGTGAGTTTGTAGAACCTGCCGCGTGCTGTTTAATATTATTAAAAGCTCACTTATGTTGGTCAGAGCATTAATATTTTTGAAACGGAAGTACGATGTTTGGATGTTACTGGCTACGTCATACTGTCCCCGAATGGTGAAATCGGCTGTCTTTAGAATACAGGTTGGTTCAATCTGAAGTTACCAGAACCGTGCAATGTGAATTGCATTATTTCAGTTCCACAAACAGCATAAACCTCAGTGCTATTTATTGTGGAATAAATCCATTTGTTTTTGTTGTGTAGTTGTATCCAAGCGCCTTGTTCTCTTGATGTAACTAGCTTGCAATTTCTAGCAGGTTTGTGATTAAAAAAATTTATTTCGCAGGACGAAGCCATTGATACTTTTCTGAAGGTTGATTGTTTGTTGTCGAAGATAAAGACATCGTTGAACCGGAACGAATTTGTTATATCCTCATTCGACAGTAGAATGTATTCATCTCTGAGTGAATTAATTGCCAGATACGGTTTCTCTGGTACTATGACAAAAAGTGTGCCGTTCCTGTTTGAGGGAACTCCAAATATCTTTAAGAGCTTAAAAAGTTGTTGGTCGATCAATGGTACTTTGACTTCAAAGATGACTTTGTTTTCTGTGACTCCTGCCTTAGTTCGCATAAGTTTGTACAGTTGAATCAAGTCGCCTTCTTTGACGGGTAGGACTCGGGAAACTCGTAAATGTGCCTTGATCACGTTTAGTTCTCTCTGAAGCTGATTTGGTGATAAAAGAGAAGGACTAATTCTACCATGATGGGAGTCCGTTAAAACGTTTATTATTTCAGCTTCAATTCGGCGGAGTCACGTTGCTGATAAAATCAGCTCACTAGATAGAAATGTTGTTAAATATGCGATCTTTAATTGATGCTGTTCGTCCGTTACTCGATTTTGTAGCCTTGTTATTTCATCTTGTGTTTCATTTAACCTTGACTGCAACGAGAGTTCTGTTTCTTTGATAATATTAAGAGTAGAATCAATTATGGATGTTTGATTTCGTAGTAATGAGTAAGGATGCTCTCTGCCCGTTTCTGCTTGGCGTATTGTGTGTTCCATTTCTGTGGCATAATCAGAGTCGAGAACACCAAAGAGGCTTCTTGCTACGTTCCCGATGATGTTGAGGGCACCTCTACGCGTGCGACCAGACAGGATCACATTCTCATCTTGTATCAGATCGGCCTGAAGCTGTTTTAGGTTGCTTATGAAATTGTGACACATGTTTGCTTGTGGAGAAAATTTGCACAGATTGGAAAAGGTCTCTAATGCGGTTGAAAATGCTTTAACTTCTGATCGGAATGGAACGAGATCGTAATACACCATTATTTTCCATTCTGCTATGATTGTTCTTGCTGTGCCTATCCCTTCAAAATACAGGCCGGGATCCTTGCTGAATCCCTCAGAATTTATTGGTTTGCCGAGAACAGCAGGTTGTAAGAGAAGAATGAGCAAGGTTGTGTATAGTAAGCTGCAGCCAACAGATTTAGGTCGCTTGGTGGGAGACGAGTCTGGTTCGGGTGACCTCTTTAAGATTTTGTTTGCAGGTTTCTCATTTGTTTCCTCATTCATTAAGGGGGCCAAGCGATGAAAAGCAAGTGACTTAATACCTGATGACGTTTTGAGCTTGACCACTCGTACGAAGCCATCATGACCTTTGCAGATATTTACTATTCGACCAAGGGGCCATTTCATGACTGGCACATTGTCTTCTTTGATGATTACAAATTGACCTTCTTGAACGTTTGATGAAGCTGTTCTCCACTTATGTCGTTGTTGTAATTCTGAAAGGTATTCTTTTGACCATCGGTTCCAAAAAGCATGTTTCAAGTGAGACACGAGTTCCCATCTTTTCGCGAGTGATGATGTTGGTTCTTTTGCATGTCTGTCGAATTGAGCGGTTAACGGTTCTTCTATTAAAAAATGGCCTGGTGTTAAGGCCGTTAGATCATTCGGATCTGATGACATTGGTGTTAGCGGTCTTGAGTTCAGAATGGCTTCCACTTCTATTACAACCGTTTCCAACTCCTCATGCGTCAGAGAAGCCTCGGCGGTCGTTCGAAGAAGTAAGTGTTTGGCTGATTTCACGGCAGCCTCCCATAGACCTCCGAAATGGGGAGCTCTGGGCGGGATGAACTTAAATTCTATTCCTTTCTTTGGAGCATGCATTTTCTACTTTTTCTTGGGAACTGAATATAACTGTCTTAAGCTCTTCAAGTTTGTTCTTAGTTCCAACAAAGTTTGTTGCGTTGTCGGAGTTCATCGTTTGGCAGTGACCACGGCGAGAAATGAATCTTTTTAATGCCCCTATGAATGCATCAGTAGTCAAATCTGTAACTACCTCCAGGTGTATCGCCTTGGTGGCAAAGCAACAGAATACTGCAATATACACCTTATGAGGCCGCTTTCCTCTGAGCTTATAATGTACCCAGAAAGGTCCACAGTAATCTACCCCAGTTGTGATGAATGGTTGACCTGGGCTTATTCTGCAACTTGGTAAATTGCCCATTATTTCATTGAACATTCGTGGCTTAGCTCTTGTGCAACGTATACACTGATGGACCACAGATCTTGTCATTGTTTTCCCTTTCAGAATCCAAAACCTTTGTCGTGCTGTAGCTAGTAATTGCTGTGGTCCACAATGATGATTTTCGTTATGTTGGTTTACCAGGATCAGCCTTGCAATAGGATCGTTATATGGTAACACGAGCGGATGTTTGGCGTCGTATGACAGCTCTGATGCTTCTAAGCGCCCACCTACTCTTATTAATCCTGCTGAGTCTAAGAAAGGGCACAAACTTTTGAGTGGACTTGATCCTCCGACTGTCTGAGACCGTTGAAGAGTTTTCAATTCGTCTGGGAAATCAGATTGTTGCATTGCTCGCACTATGATGTGAAAAGCATTATCCAGTTCAATGGCGGTGATCCGGCTTCCAGTTTGGGTTGAGCTTTTTCTGATCCTTTGAGCGAATCTTAGTACATAGGCTACAGTGCGTTGAAGGAAGATAAATGAATTTCTGTGGTTGATGCTGTAAACCCAGTCCTGGACGTTGGATGATGCTGCAGCAGTCACGATTTGAGTCTTCATCTTAAACTCCAAATTGATAGCGTTCTGAGCGTTCTTTTTAAATGGTCCCGGCCAGATACATTCTTGGCCATGCAAAAATGGAGGGCCATAGAACCACAAGTTCAAGCTTGGTAGTTTCTCTGGAGTTACGCCTCTCGAAATGGAGTCAGCTGGGTTTTCCTTTGATTTGACGTATCGCCATTGACTATTGATGGTTAGGTGTTGTATCTTGCTGATTCGGTTAGCCACGAAAGTCTTGAGTGATGAAGACGCTGAATTTATCCAATACAAGACAATTTCTGACTCAGACCAAAAGAAAAGCTGTTTGTCGTCGTACCGTAACTCCCTTTTTACCTTGTTGGCTAGTTCTGCTCCTAAAAGTGCTGCGCAAAGTTCTAGCCTTGGTAGGGATAATCTTTGGAGAGGCAAAATTCTGGACTTGGAGCACAACAGTCGAACTATTATTCCTCCATTTTTGAGCTTGGATCGAACGTAGACTGCTGCTCCATAAGCCCTTTCTGATGCATCTACAAATACGTGTAATTGGACGTGCGATGCTATTTGACCATTGAAAACATGTCGTGGTATAGGAGTGTTGTCTAACATGTTTAGCGACTTACGGAAATCAAGCCATTTCATTGTGAGATCTTTAGGGAGTTCCTTTTCCCAAGATCTTTTACCTTCCCACAGTTGTTGAATGAATATTTTGGCTAAAACCACGACTAGGCCTGCAATACCCACAGGATCGTAGATTCGTGCCACATCTGAGATGACAGATCGTTTTGTTATACTTGAGGTTGGCTGAAGATTTGCCTATAGGCAGAATTTATCGGAAGTTGGGCTCCATATTAGTCCCAGTGCCTTGATTGATGCGTTTTCGAAATCAAGGTTGACTTCTTGATCTTCTTGTGGTATATCTTGGAGTAGATGGCGATGGTTTGCACACCATTTACGTAACTTGAAACCAGCTTCCTTGAGCAAGTTTGTTAGTTGGGATTGCATTTCCTTAGCTGTTGTTAAACTATAAGAACTGCTTATTCCGTTATCAACGTAGAAGTCCTGGCCCAGATTGTTGCACCCAGTGGATATTTGTTCATACGAGTGGCCGCTTGCCTTTGTAAACATTTCGTCGCCAGATACGGGGCTGATGATGTACCATCAGAATTAGTTGAAGGTTCCTGTCTCGTTCGTCTATGAGGATCTGACGGTACATTTTTTCAATGTCTGTGGTAAAGACAAATCTGGGTAAACGGAAACGTAGAAGCATTTCGAAGAGGTCCCCCTGCACGGTTGGACCTGTAAGTAAAATGTCGTTTAATGAACGATCTGTTGATGTTTTTGCTGATGCATCAAAAACGACTCTGAGCTTAGTTGTGCTACTTTCTGGACGCAGAATACAATGATGTGGAATGTAGTAACGTGGGCCGCAGAGGGTTTTTGGGTCAATTTGAGTCATGTGACCAAGATCTTCATATGACTTCATGAAGTCCTTGTATTGTGTTTCAAGCCTTTCATCTCGTCTGAGTCGTCGTTCCAAAGCACGGAATCTGTAATATGCTGTTGGTTCTGATTCGCCAAGCGCTGCCGCGTCTTCAGATAAAGGTAAATGAACAACAAATCTTCCATTGGGGTTTCTGGTTGTGGTTTGAATAAAGTGAGTTTCACATGCTTGTTCAGCGGCTGTATAATTGCTTTCTGTAGGAACATATTCAACCTTCCAGAATTATTCAATTAGTTTGCCAGTTGACACATCCTCTTCACTTAAAACTGCGCATATCGCTTCAGTTGTGCTGTTTTCCGATACTCTGCCACTGGCGATCCATCCAAGTTTTGTCTTTAACAATATTGGAAGATTATCGTCCAACTCTATTTTCCCGTTTTGCATAAGACTGAAGTAGTATTTGGCGCCTAACAGAATATCCACCTTTCATGGTTGGTCGAAATATGGATTAGCTAAGTCTACATTTGATATTTGCCAATTTGAAATGTCAATTTGTTGATTTGGTTGTGGAGGGATGATTGTAGGGAGAACAAAAGCGTCTAAATTAGTTGCAAAATTGTTATTTCTGGCTTTCAATTTAACATTTATGCGCTTTGTGGCCCTTCTTCGTACGTTTCCAATACCATCAATGCATAAAAGGGCTTCAGCTGAAGATAAAGACAATCTTTTTACGACACGCTCGGATACTAGATTTATCTGAGACCCGGAATCCAATATTGCTCTAAATTCTCCTGAATTTCCGTTGGCCGCTGTTAACCTTACTCTTGCTGTTGCAAGTAGTACATAACCCTGGCGCAACGGAGGGTTGTTTGTGGCAGCTGATGTAACAGTCACAGTACTAGTGTTAGGTGCAACATCTGCCTTCCGTATATCATTTGAGTGCCGATATGCAGTTTTGACTTGATTACCATGTTTTGATGAATTTTGTGGTTTAGAATTTGAACCTAAGTGTAATAATGTATTATGTTTTATGTTACATTTTTTGCAATGTCTTGAAGTGCAGGTTTTCGAACTGTGATCAGCTCTGAAACAGTTTACACACAGTCTTTGTTGTTGTACCCAGCTTAGCTACTTTGCTTCTGATAGTTGTAGAAATTTCTGGCAATGGAAGAGTCCGTGGTCGCCGGCCGTGCATAATTTACAGGAAACATAGTGTTCATTGGCAGTGGTTGCAGATGATGACACAACTTTAGGTGATGACTTATGCCTTTGGCGGATTGATTCCATTGATTGAAACTCAAATTCCAAGAACGATAAAAACTCAGCTAGAGCTGGCACGTTCCTTGGATTGGTTAACGATTGCATGTACCTTACATGTGTGCTTCTATCAAGTTTCCTCATCAGAAGCTGAATAAAAATTGCATCCCATGAGGCTGTTGCAATTCATAAATTTTTTAAAGCCAACATACACTCCTTGGTGGTGTCATGAAGAGTCTTAATTGCTAAAGCAGATGACGTAGCTGCAGGCTGATCAATTAATTTCTCTACCAGGTTTTCCACAAGAACTCTTTTATTGTTGTAGCGGTCCTTGAGTGTTTGCCAGGCAGTGGCATAATTTGTTTCTGATAATGACAACTGACTTATTAGACGTTCAGCTTCGCCGGATAAGTTACTTTTCAAATACCACATTTTCTGAACAGCTGGTATTGGTTGCTTGTCTACCATTTCAGAAAATAAGTCATGGAATTGACGCCATTTTAGGTAATCCCCACTAAATGGAGGTATAGTTAAATTTGGCAGTTGCAACGACTTGACTTTACAACTGTTTGTCATTAATTCTGTTTAAGTGTGCATATCATTCGGTTGAAGGTTGTCTGTCTGCACGAAAAGATTGACTAGAGTTTGCTGCATCAAATCATATAACGCTTTATATTCATTCTGATCAAGTCCATACGCAGCTGGAATTGCAAAATGCTTATGAACTTCATCATATAGAATTTCTATTTTCTCCCATAATTGCTTTATATTACTTATGTTCAGGTCAAAAAACTGTTTTGGCTTATCCTTATAGAATGCCAATAAAATTAAATAGCCGTTTCAGAGCCGCTAAACGCATATTTAATTTACGGATGATGACATGAGTACTATTCGGATCGCCAGGCATCGTCAAAACGACTTTAAAATTTTGCAAGATGAGAACGACAAACCCGATAAAATATCGAAGCCGCGTCCAATCTATTTGATAGAGAAAAATTCAAACGCCCTTATTAAAAATTAATTTCGGTCATTGGTGAAAATAAATTCCACATTGTCCCAAATAAAGCGTGGCAATATCGATGAATCGAAAATTCAAATTTCGGACGAAAAAAATTTCCGAAAAATGGTGTCTGAATTTGAAACAAATAAAACAAGCTTCTGCACATACCTGCTTGAGAGCGCTAAAGGCCTGCAGACCGTATTGAAGGGCAAAGATTTGTATGTTGTTTCTGAAGAAATAAAAGATGCACTTGTCCTCCAGGGATTTAAGGTAAATAATGTGTCAAACATAATTTTTTATTTTTTTTAATACATGTATTTATTTATTGTATCTTCACATATGAACTAACGATAAGTATTCAAATCTTAAATCTAAAATATAATTATTAGGACCGACCACTGTCGGACATAAACTTGTTAATAGTTATAAATAATACATAAGTACTGATAATCAAAAAAGAAAAAAAATTATAAAAAAGTATAAAAAAAGTATTTTCAAGAAATCCCATCTGGCGTGTTGAGTAATAGAGCCCTTGTGTCCCTCTTTTTTAAGCGGATGTGTCCAGTAAAGTTCAAAATATTACGAGCAAGCGGATTAGGATGTGACTCGAGTTTTGTTAAATATCTGCCTGCGTATTTTGCTATTTCTTCAATCACTAGTGGCACATTCAAATCACGATGTATATTTGAGTTTTTAATGTACCATGGAGCCGATGTTATCAAACGTAAAATTTTGTTTTGCCTTCGTTGGATTCTCTCGACGTTAGAAGCTGAAGCAGTGCCCCATAACTGAATTCCGTAGCACCATATTGGCTTTAAAAGCGACTTGTATAATAAAAGTTTACAGTCCAGGCCAATCAACCTGTGTTATTGAGATAACTTAAGTTTCATCTGAGTTAGCTTAAAGTCAATATGATGTTTCCATGTAAGCCTTCGATCAAGGTGTATACCAAGGTATTTCACTTGGGAATGTTGAGGAATATTTTGATTATTGATTCGAATTGGGGAACAAGTATCTCTTCTTAGGGTGAACGTTATATGGACACACTTTTGTTCATTTACCTTAATTCTCCATAAGTTCAACCACATTTCCAAGTGTGTAATACGTTCTTGTAAATATCGGGAAGCCTCGTGAGGGTTTTCATGCATACTCAGGCAGGCTGTATCATCGGCAAACGTAGATGTATGGATATTGCTGCTCAAAGGCATATCACAAGTATAAATCAAGAACAAAACTGGCCTCAGTATGCTCCCCTGTGGCACACCGGATGATATAGATTCGAGCACACTCATGACTTCTCCTTCCACAACCGTGAACTTCCGGGTAGTAATGTAACTTTCTATTAAATTCACTAAATTTATTTGTAGATATGATTTTAATTTTAGAATTAGACCTTCATGCCACACTTTATCAAATGCCTGAGAAACGTCAATAAACAGGGCAGAACAATACTTCTTTTCCTCAAATGTTTTTCTTATAAATTGAACCAATCTATGAGTTTGCTCAATGGTGCTATCCTGACTTCTAAAACCAAATTGATGGTCTGGCATGCACCCACTATCAGTTAAAGTTGGGGACAATTTTGTCATGAGCAGCTTTTCGAAGAGTTTTGACATAGTTGACAGCAAACTTATTGGCCTATGTGACTCAGATTTAGTAAAATCTTTTCCCGGCTTTGGAATCATTTTGATTTTTGCAAGGTTCCAGAGTTGTGGATAATACTCCAGTCATAATATGGCATTAGAAATAAACAACAAGATTCTTATTGCAATATGCGGCAAGTTCATCAGCATCTTGTTACTAATTCCATCAATACATGGAGCTTTCTTTGGCTTGAGTTCAGCAATTACTTTATGAACATCACGTATCTTAAACTTTAAGGCTCGAGGGGGTAGAGCAACTACACTCGGCAAATCAGCAACACCAGTACATGTATTTGGGGTAAATACGGATTTTAAATGCTCAGCAAATATTTTTTATTTTTCCGTATCGCTTCTTGCCCAATCTGCGGTAGATGTGCGCAGAGGTGGCTTAAAGGCAACGGGTGTTTTAAGCTTTCTAGCAGCACGCCACAAAGAGTAATAAGATGTCGGTTTGAAATCAAGCCTTTCAATTAATTTTTAAGAGATGCAGTTTTTTCACATGCAAGCAACTCTTGAAGTCGTTTAGAACATTCTTTAAGTCTGACTTTATGTTGGGGTGATCTGTGCTGTTGCCATTCCCTTCTAGCTCTTCTATTTTCACATACGAGATGTTCAATATCCCTGGAATAAATTTTATTAAACACAGACTGCGGATGGGAGGTAGTTGCATGTTCAGCAGCGTTTAATAATTTCGTTAAGATTGGCAATGTTAGTTTCAATGTCATTGGGTGTTCTTAACGCAATATTTTCCGTGCAATGACTACTAAGATATTTTTTGAATCCCAGTCAATTAACACGATTGGTCATCTTCATATATGGGTGAGGTAAGTCACTTCTTAGTGGGTTACTAATTGTAACGATAGTGGGGGAGTGATCGGAGGAGAGATCTAGAGAAGTTTCAACACTAATTAAATCCCTAGAAATATTTTTCATTACGCCAAAATCAATAACATCTGGAATTTTTCGTACGTCAGTAGGCCAGTAAGTGGGCTCCCCACTCGAAATAACATCTAAGCCCAATTTTGAAATTGTATTAAACAAAGCTCGACCTCTAGGTGTTACAAGGCGGGACTCCAGTACGTATGCGTTGCATTGTAGTCTCCAGCTGCCACGAAACAAGATCCAAGCGATTTGTAGAACTTCTCATACTGATCTTCGGTAACTGAAAATCTGGGAGGTGAGTAAATTGATGATATCACGAAATTAGAAAAAAAATGTCTACAAAAATATTCGAAGCTTGCATATATTCTTCACTAACGTTGTCAAGGATATAGTGCTTGAGTCTTGACTTAATTAGAACTGCAGATCCACCGAATGCTCTCCCTCTAGGGTCCTTTGTATCATGCATAGTGAAGCCATTTATTTTGAAAAAGCTTCTCGAAGTCAAATGTGTCTCAGAGACCAACATTATATCAATATTTTTTTCCGTAAGGAAGTGCTCAAGTTCATTTTTATGTTGGCGAATGCCGATTGCGTTCCAGAACATATTTTTAACGCGTTCATGGCTTGTTAATTAATGATTGAAGCAGAGTATTCGGCATTCTCAGCATTTCTTGCATCATGGTAGTCATATTTGTTGTAAAGTTGTTTATAGTTTCCACCAAATTGTCAATAGTAGCTTCAAGGCGACTAAAGTTAAAGCTTGAGTTTGCATTCGTTGAATTATTTGGAGGTGGAACATTTTGTGGGGGAATAGAATTTGTTTTAGCAGCATCGGCATACGATACACGGGAAGTAACTGGTTGGCTCATTTGCGCAAAAGTGGCGGAGTAGCCGTTTGCAGATTGAAATGGAGCTAATTTGGGTTTTTGCACCATAGTGTTTTTGACAAAAGAGTACACAGGACAACCTCTGTAGTTAGCGGTGTGATTACCTCCACAATTACTGCATTTTTTATCACTTTGGTATTTTGGCTTATTGCAACTAGCAGTGCCGTGTAATTCGCCGCACACAACACAAACAGTGGGTAATTTACAGTATGTTTTTGTGTGGCCATATTCTTGCCAATTATGGCACTATACGGGACCTGATCGCTTATGTGGCTCTTCAACTGTGATTTTTCGGTATAAGAGGTATTTTAGGCTATAAATTGGGTGTGTTTCGTTTTTTTTCCGCTGTATATCATTCGGCTCCAATTCAACACGAAATAGAGGCTTTGGGATCTTCTCCCTATTGATTATGTTGGTAACATTTTTTACTTTAAATCCTTGTATAATGAGTGCATCTTTTACTTCTTCGGGATTAACATAAGAGTCAATACCCTTCAATACGATCTGCATACCTTTGGCACTCTTAAGCTGGCACGTATAAAAACTTGTTTTATTTTTTTTTTTCAAATTTAGTCACTATTTTGCTGAAATTTTTTTCTTCGTATATTTGAATTTTAGTTTCGTCAATATTACCACGCTTTATTGGAATAACATGAAATGCGTTTTCACCAATGGCCGAGACTAATTTTTTAATTAGGGCGTTAGAATTTTTCTCTCTCAAATGTATAGGTGGTGGCTTAAAAGACTTTTGCGATGATGCAGCGGGCTTGTCGTCGGTGACTTAAAATAATGAAAAACGATTTTGACGATTGGTAGATGATGCGCTATTATCCCTAGACATCTTTGGAGCAGATGAAATTTATGAAGAATTCGGGGCTTCGCCCACGCTTTACCAGTGTTATGTATCTGTCCATTCCGACTTGTACCTTGGGTTTTGAGCTATTTTTATCTGTAGTGATAACTTTATTAAGTGGTGAACACGAGCCTGAAGGAGATGATATTACTGACTTATATGAAGAAGTACTAGGCAACTGTAATGTCAATGAATCACTATTTGGCATTAGACAAAGCGAAGTTGATCGCTGACGAAAAAATGGATTTGTCGTTAAAAAAATACTTTCATTAGATTTATTATTTGTATTATTTTCATTGAGAGCTTCAGAACTCACAGTAAAATAGGCATTTCTGCCGTTATAACTCACTTCATAATTTTTTGTATTTGAGGTACTCATATAGAGTATTCCTCAAGGGCACTTTTTGTGTTATTTTGCTTACGTTTTTTGTTTGTTTTTGTAATTTATGATTGTTTATTTGTTTTTGAGTTACTCGTATAGAGTATTCCTCAATGTCACTGTTTGTGTTTTTTTTGTTTTCGGTTTTTTTTTTGTTTTTGTTATTTCCACTATGTAAAAATATTATCAAAGCAATAAAGCTTATTTATTAAAGTCAGTATGTACCTATTACGAATAATATGCACTACGAATATTTTTTTTGTATAATTTTTTATTTGTTTAATAAGAATATAAGAAAAATTCCGCTAATCGACTATTCACTATGAAGGTACAACGAGAACTCAAACATAATTAACAGAGAAAAGGTTCGCCTTTTTTCGTGTTGAACTGGAGCCGAATGATATACAGTTGAAAAAAACGAGACCCATCCTATTTATAGCCTAAAATATCTCTTATACCGAAAAATAACAGTTGAAGAGCCACATAAGCGTTCAAGTCCCGTGCAGTGTCATAATTTACTTACAGTGTGTGTTATCTTCAATGAATTGCACGGTACTGCTAGTTTTACGAAAACAAAATATCAAGCGGGAAAATATGCAGTGAATGTGAAGGTAATAACACTGCTAACTACAGAGGTTGTCCTGTGTACTCTTTTGTCAAGCAGGCTATGGTGCAAAAACCTATATTAGCTCCAGTTCAAGCAACAAACGCTTCCTTAGCCACTTTTGCGCAAATGAGCCAACCAGTTACCTTTCGTGTGGCGTATGCCAATGCTGCCAAGACAAATTCTATTCCCGCACAGAAACTGTCAACACCAAGTAATTCAACAAATGCTAACACAAACTTGAATTTCAGGCGCCTTGAAGCCACTATTGAAAATCTTGTGCAAACTATCAACAACCTTACAGTAAATATGACAAGGATGCTGCAAAAATGCTTCAAATGCAGAATACACTGCTTCAAACATTAATTGACCAGCCATGATCACGTTAATAATATGTTTCTGGAACGCAAACGGCAATTGGCAACATAAAAATGAACTTTAGCACTTCCTTATGGAAAAAAATATTGATATAATGTTGGTCTCTGAGACTCATTTGACTTCTAGAAGCCTCTTTTGAATGAATGGCTACACTTTATATGACACAGAGAACCCTAGAGGGAGAGCATGCGGTGGATCAGCAGTTCTAATAAACTTAAGACTCAAGCACTGTATTCTTGACAACATTTGTAAAGAACAACTACAAGCAACAAATATCTGCATTGAAAATTTTTGTTCCTATTTCGTGATATCTTCAATTTACTCCCCTCCCAGATTTTCAATCACTTAGGATCAATGCAAGAAATTCTACATATCGCTTGGAGCTTATTTCGTAGCAGCTGGCGACTACAATGCTAAGCACACGTTTTGAGGTTCGAGTCTTATTACACCTAGAGGTAGGGCGTTGTTCAACACAATTTCAAAAATTTGCTTGGATGTTATTTCGAGTGGGAAGCCTACTTACTGGCCTACTAACGTACGAAAAATTCTGGATGTTATAGATTTTGCCGTCATGAAAACTTTTACTTGATAATTAATTCACGTTGTAGCTTCTCTAGATCTCTCGTCCGACCACTCCCTTACGACCGTTATAATCTCTAGCCCACTGACAAACGCTTTATCTCACTCATATGTCAAGATGATGAATCGTGTTAATTGGCTGGGATTCAAAAAATACATTGGTATTGATGACATTGAATCTAACATAGCCAATCTTAATGAGAATATTGTGAGTTCTGAAGCTCTTAATAAAAAAAATAGAAATAATAAATCTAATGAAAGTGGTTTTTTAGCGGCAAAGCCAATTTTTCGTCAGCGATCAACTTCGCTTTGTCCAATGCCAAATAGTAGTGATTCATTAACATTACAATTGCATAGTACTTCTTCATATAAGTCAGTAATATCATCCCCTTCAGGCTCGTATTCGTTACTTAACAAAGTAATCAATACATATAACAGTATTTCAAAACCCAAGGTGCAAGTCGGTATGGCCCGAATTCTTCAAAAATTTCATCTGCTCCAAAAATGTCTAGGGATAACAGCGCATCCTCAACTAATCGCCAAAACCGTTTTTAAATTTTGCAAGATGAGAAGGACAAACCCGCCAAGCCGCCACCAATCTACTTGAGAGAGAAAAATTCAAATGCCCTTATTAAAAAATTAATTTCGGTCATTGGTGAAAATAAATTCCACATTGTTTCGATAAAACGTGGCAACATCGATGAAATGAAAATTCAAATTTATGACGAAAAGGATTTCCGTTTCTGAATTTGAAACAAATAAAACAAGCTTCTACACATACCAGCTTAAGAGCGCTAAAAGCCTGCAGAACGTATTGAAGGGCATAGATTCTTATGTTGTCTCTGAAGAAATAAAAGATGCACTCGTTCTCCAGGGATTTAAGCTAAAGAATGTATCTAACATAATGAACAGAGAAAAGGTACCCCAACCCCTATTTCGTGTTGAACTGGAGCCGAATGATATACAGTTGAAAAAAAACGAGACTCATCCTATTTATAGCCTAAAATACCTTTTATGCAGAAAAATCACAGTTGAAGAGCCACATAAGCGTGCAGGTCCCGTGCAGTGTCATAATTGCCAAGAATATGGACATACAAAAGCTTACTGCAATTTACCTACAGTGTGTGTTTTCTGCGGTGAATTGCACGGTACTGCAAGTTGTAACAAACCAAAAGATCAAGCAGAAAAAATGCAGTAATTGTGTAGGCAATCACACCGCTAACTACAGAGGATGTCCTGTGTACTCTTTCGTCAAGCTGGCTATGGTGCAAAAACCTAAATTAGCTCCAGCTCAACCATTAAACGCGTACTCCGATACTTTTGCTCAAGTGAGCCAACAACTGAGTTCACGTGTATCGTATGCCGATGCTGCTAAGGCTAGTTCTATTCCCACACAAAATGTTTTACCGCCAAATAATTCAACGAATGCAAATTCAAGCTTTAACTTTAGTCGCCTGGAAGCTACTATTGAGAATCTGGTGGTAACTATAAACAACTTTACAACAAATATGACTACAATGATGCAAGAAATGCTGAGAATGGAGAATACTCTGCTTCAAGCATTAATTAACAAGCCATGAGCACGTTAAAAATATGTTTCTGGAACGCAAACGGCATTCGCCAACATAAAAATGAACTTGAGCACTTCCTTACCGAAACAAATATTGATATAATGTTGGTCTCTGAGACTCATTTGACTTCTAGAAGTCTCTTTAAAATGAATGGCTACACTTTATATGATAAAAAGGACCCTAGAGGGAGAGCATGCGGTGGATCAGCATTTCTAATAAAGTCAAGACTCAAGCACTATACTGTTGACAACATTTGTGAAGAACATCTACAAGCAACAAATATCTGCATTGAAAAATTTTGTACAAATTTTGTGATATCTTCAATTTACTCCAATCCCAGATTTTCAATTACTGAGGACCAATACGAGAAATTCTACAAATATCTTGGACCTTGTTTCGTAGCAGCTGGCGACTACAATGCTAAGCATACGTTCTGGGGTTCGCGTCTTATTACGCCTAGAGGTAGGGCGTTGTTCAACACAATTTCAAAAATGGGCTTGGATGTTATTTCGAGTGGGGAGCCTACTTAATGGCCTACTCACGTACGAAAAATTCTGGATGTTATAGATTTCGGCGTCATAAAAATTATTTCTAGGGAATTAATTCACGTTGAAGCTTCCCTAGATCTCTCGTCCGATCACTCTTCCACGATCGTTACAATCTGTAGCCCACTGAGAAGCGCTTTACCTCACCCATATGTCAAGAGGATAAATCATATTAATTGGCTGGGATTCAAAAAATATCTTAGTAGTCATTGCACAGAAAATATGACGCTAAGAACATCCAGTGATATTGAATCGAACATTGCAAATCTTAACGAGAATATTAAACAAACTTCTGAACATGCCACTACCTTCCATCCGCATACTGGGTTCAATAACATTTATTCTACAGACGTAGAACATCTCGTACGTGAAAAAAGAAGAGCTAGAAGGGAATGACAACAGCACAGATCACCTCAACACAAAATCAGATTTAAAGAGTGCACTAAACGACTCCAAGAGTTGCTTGCATCTGAAAAAACTGCATCTTTCAAAAATTATCTGGAAGGCCTTGATGTCACACCAGCATCTAATTACTCTTTGTGGTGCGCTGCGAAAAAGCTTAAAACACCCATTGAGTTTAAGCCACCTCTGCGCACATCTACCGGAGGTTGGGCAAGAAGCGATACTGAAAAAGGTAACATATTTGCTGAGCATTTAAAATCCGTATTTACACCAAATACATGTACCGGTGATGCTGATTTGCCGAGTGTAGTTGCTCTACCCCCTCGACCCTTAAAATTTACGATGTGTGATGTACAAAAACTAATTGTTGAACTCAACCCAAAAAAAGCTCCCGTTATTGGTGGAATTAGTAACCAGATGCTGATTAAGTTACCTCGTACTGCAATTAGAATAGTGTTATTCATTTGTAATGCCATTTTACGACTAGAGTGTGGATAATACTGGAAGCGTGCCAAGGTTAAAATGATTCCAAAGCTAGGTAAAGATCTTACAAAGGCTGAGTCATATAGGCCAATAAGTTTATTGTCAATAATGTCAAAGCGTTTTGAAAAGCTACTCATGACAAAATCATCTTCAATTTTAACTGATAATGGGTGCATTCCGGAACATAAATTTGTTTTTAGAAGACAGCATAGCACCATTGAGCAAACGCATAGATTGGCTCAATTTATAAGAAAAATATTTGAGGAAAAGAAGTATTGTTCTGCCCTGTTTCTTGATGTTTCCTAGGCATTTGATTAAGTATGGCATGCAGGCCTAATTTTGAAATTCAAGACATACTAACCAATAAAAATTCAAAATCTTTTGGAAAGTTGCATTCTTGCTCGAAAATTTACAGTTGTGGAAGGACACTTTATGAAACTTCCTCATCCGGTGTGCCACAGGGGAGTATACTGGGGCCATTTTTATATTTGATTTAAACTTGTGATATGCCTGTGAGCAGTAGTATCCACATTTCTACATTTGCGATGCAGCCTGCCTTAGTATTCACGAAAACCCTTTTGAGGCATCCCGAAAACTCCAGGAACACATTACCCAGATGGAACTATAAATAAACTTATGGAGAATTAAGGTAAACGAACAAAAGTGTGTTCAAGTAACATTTACCTTACGAATTACGGATTAATAATCAAGTCGTTCCTCAACATTCACATGTGAATTACCTTGGTATACACCTTGATCGACGGCTTACATGGAAACATCACATTGACTCTCAGGTAACTCAAACGAAACTAAAATTAACTCAGGTACATTGGCTGATTGGCAGAAATTCAACAATCAGCCTAGACTGCAAACTTTTAATATACAAGTCACTTTTAAAGCCAATATTTTTTTTTTTTTTTTAATGCATGTTTTTTTATTTATTGTATCTTCATATATGAACTAACAATAAGTATTCAAATCTTAAATCTAACATATAATTAATAGGCCCGACCAATGCCAGACATAACTAAGTGATAGTTGTAAATAATACATAAGTGGTGATAAGCAAACAAAAAAAATTTTTTCAAGCAACTTCATTCGGAGTGTTTAGTATTAGAGCCCTTGTATCTCTCTTTTTTAAGCGGATGTGTCCAGTAAAGTTCAAAATGTTACGAGCAAGCGGATTAGGATGTGACACGAGTTTAGTTAGATATTTGCCTGCGTATTTTGCTATTTCTTCAGTCACTAGTGGCATATTTAAATCACGATGTATATTTGAATTCTTAATGTACCATGGAGCAGATGTTATTAACCTTAAAATTTTGTTTTGTCTTCGTTGAATTCTCTCTACATTGGAAGCTGAAGCAGTGCCCCATAACTGGATACCGTAGCACCATATTGGCTTTAAAAGCGACTTGTATATTAAAAGTTTGCAGTCTAGGCTGAGTGTTGAATTTCTGCCAATCAGCCAATGTACCTGAGTTAATTTTAGTTTCATTTGAGTTAACTTATAGTCAATGTGATGTTTCCATGTAAGCCGTCGATCGAGGTGTATACCAAGATATTTCACATGTGAATGTTGAGGAACAACTTGATTATTAATCCGAATGGGGGAACAAGTATCTCTTCGTAAGGTAAATGTTATATGGACACACTTTTGTTCATTTACCTTAATTCTCCATAAGTTTAACCATAGTTCCATCTGGCTAATGTGATCCTGGAGTTTTCGGGATGCCTCATCAGGGTTTTCGTGCATACTAAGGCAGGCGGTATCGTCGGCAAATGTAAAAGTGTGGATACTACTGCTCACAGGCATATCACAAGTATAAATCAAATATAAAAAAGGCCCCAGTATACTCCCCTGTGGCACACCGGATGAGATAGTTTCAGGCATACTCATAAAGTGTCCTTCCACAACTGTAAATTTTCGTGCAACAATGTAACTTTCCAAAAGATTTAGAATGTTTATTGGTAAATATGTCTTCAATTTCAAAATCAGGCCTTCATGCCACACTTTATCAAATGCCTGAGACACATCAATAAACACGGCAGAACAATACTTCTTTTCCTCAAATATTTTTCTGATAAATTGAACCAATCTATGCGTTTGCTCAATGGTGCTATGCTGGCTTCTAAAACCAAATTGATGGTCCGGGATGCACCCATTATCAGTTAAAATTGAAGACAATTTTGTCATGAGTAGCTTTTCAAAAAGCTTTGACATTGTTGACAGTAAACTTATTGGCCTATATGACTCAGCCTTGGAAAGATCTTTACCTGGCTTTGGAATCATTTTAACCTTGGCAAGCTTCCAGCAGTCTGGATAATACTCCAGTCGTAAAATGGCATTAAAAATGAATAACAGGATTCTAATTGCAGTACGAGGTAACTTAATCAGCATCTGGTTACTAATTCCATCCATACCGGGAGCTTTTTTCGGGTTGAGTTCGGCAATTAGTTTTTGTACATCACACATCGTAAATTTTAAGGGTCGTGGGGGTAGAGCAACTACACTCGGCAAATCAGCAACACCGGTACATGTATTTGGTGTAAATACGGATTTTAAATGCTCAGCAAATATGTTACCTTTTTCAGTATCGCTTCTTGCCCAACCTCCGGTAGATGTGCGCAGAGGTGGCTTAAACTCAACGGGTGTTTTAAGCTTTTTGGCAGCGCGCCACAAAGAGTAATAAGATGCTGGTGTGACATCAAGGCCTTCCAGATAATTTTTAAAAGATGCAGTTTTTTCAGATGCAAGCAACTCTTGGAGTCGTTTAGTGCACTCTTTAAATCTGATTTTGTGTTGAGGTGATCTGTGCTGTTGCCATTCCCTTCTAGCTCTTCTTTTTACACGTACGAGATGTTCAACGTCTGTAGAATAAATTTTATTGAACCCAGTATACGGATGGGAGGTAGTGGCATGTTCAGAAGCTTGTTTAATATTCTCGTTAAGATTTGCGATGTTCGATTCAATATCATTGGGTGTTCTTAGCGTAATATTTTCCGTGCAATGACTATAACATCCGGAATTTTTCTCACGTCAGTAGGCCAGTAAGTAGGCTCCCCACTTGAAATAACATCCAAACCCATTTTTGAAATTGTGTTGAACAACGCCCTACCTCTAGGCGTAATAAGACGCGAACCCCAGAACGTATGCTTAGCATTGTAGTCGCCAGCTGCAACGAAACAAGGTCCAAGAGATTTGTAGAACTTCTCGTATTGGTCCTCAGTGATTGAAAATCTGGGAGGAGAGTAAATTGAAGATATCACGAAATTTGTACAAAAATTTTCAATGCAGATATTTGTTGCTTGTAGATGTTCTTCACAAATGTTGTCAAGAATATAGTGCTTGAGTCTTGACTTTATTAGAATTGCTGATCCACCGCATGCTCTCCCTCTAGGGTCCTTTGTGTCATATAAAGTGTAGCCATTCATTTTAAAGAGGCTTCTAGAAGTCAAATGAGTCTCAGAGACCAACATTATATCAATATTTTTTTCCGTAAGGAAGTGCTCAAGTTCATTTTTATGTTGGCGAATGCCGTTTGCGTTCCAGAAACATATTTTTAAAGTGTTCATGGCTTGTTAATTAATGCTTGAAGCAGAGTATTCTGCATTCTCAACATTTCTTGCATCATGGTAGTCATATTTGTTGTAAAGTTGTTTATAGTTAGCACCAGATTCTCAATAGTAGCTTCAAGGCGACTAAAGTTAAAGCTTGAATTTGCATTCGTTGAATTATTTGGCGGTGAAACATTTGGTGTGGGAATAGAACTAGCCTTAGCAGCATCGGCATACGATACACGTGAAGTAACTGGTTGGCTCACTGGAGCAAAAGTGGCGGAGTACGCGTTTAATGGTTGAGCTGGAGCTAATTTAGGTTTTTGCACCATAGCCTGCTTGACGAAAGAGTACACAGGACATCCTCTGTAGTTAGCGGTGTGATTACCTCCACAATTACTGCATTTTTTTCCCGCTTGAACTTTTGGTTTGGTACAACTTGCAGTACCGTGCAATTCACCGCCGATAACACACACTGTAGGTAAATTGCAGTAAGCTTTTGTATGGCCATATTCTTGGCAATTATGACACTGCACGGGACCTGCACGCTTATGTGGCTCTTCAACTGTGATTTTTCTGTATAAAAGGTATTTAAGGCTATAAATAGGATGAGTCTCGTTTTTTTTCAACTGTATATCATTTGGCTCCAGTTCAACACGAAATAGGGGTTGGGGTACTTTTTCTTTGTTAAATATGTTTGATACATTCTTTACCTTAAATCCCTGGAGGACAAGTGCATCTTTTATTTCTTCAGGGACAACATAAGAATCTATGCCCTTCAGTACGATTTGCAGGCCTTTAGCGGTCTTAAGCTGGTATGTGTAGAAGCTTGTTTTATTTGTTTCAAATTCAGAAACCATTTTGCGGAAATCCTTTTCATCATAAATTTGAATTTTCGTTTCATCGATGTTGCCACGTTTTATTGGGACAATGTGGAATTTATTTTCACCAATGACCGAAAATAATTTTTTAATAAGGGCATTTGAATTTTTCTCTCTCAAGTAGATTGATGGCGGCTTGGATGTTTTATTTGAGGATACATCGGGTTTGTCGTTCTCATCTTGCAAAATTTTAAAACGGTTTTGGCGATTAGTTGAGGATGCGCTGTTATCTCTAGACATCTTTGGAGCGGATGAAATTTTTGAAGAATTCGGGCTTCGCCCACGCTTTACCACGGTTATATATCTGTCCATACCGACTTGCACCTTGGGTTTTGAAATACTGTTATCTGTAGTAATAACTTTGTTAAGTGACGAATACGAGCCTGAAGGGGATGATATTACTGACTTATATGAAGAAGTACTAGGCAACTGTAATGTTAATGAATCATTATTTGGCATTGGACAAAGCGAAGTTGATCGCTGACGAAAAATTGGTTTTGCCGTTAAAAAAACACTTTCATTAGATTTATTATTTTTATTTTTTTCATTAAGAGCTTCAGAACTCACAGTAAAATAGGCGTTTCTGCCGTTAGAACTCACTTCATAATTTTTTGTATTTGAGGCACTCATATAGAGTATTCCTCAAGGGCACTTTTTGTGTTTTTTTGCTTACGGTTTTTTTTTGTTTTTGTAATTTATT